>JAYEPQ010000016.1:11604282-12069282 GCA_036321105.1 Dracaena cambodiana
ATAGATCAAGAACAAAGACTACAGTTAGAAACTCCTTCTCTACTGTCATGTAATCCGTTTGCGCATCGTAAAGAGTCCTGCTAGTATAGTAAATCACGTAGGGCTTCTTATCTTTTCATTGCTCCAGACTTGCTCCAATCGTATAATCACTTGCATGACATATAATCTCGAATATTAACCAATATGGAGGTTACATTAATGGTGCTGTGATGAGCATCTCCTTGATTATATCGAAAGTTGTTTGAAATGCCTGTGACAATTCAAACTGCACATCTTGCAAAAGAATAAAGAAAGAGGTTTAGCAATATTACTAAAATCTTTCATAAACCTTCTATACAAGCTTAAGAAAGAACATATACCCTTTACGGCTTTAGGTATTGGTATTTTAAAAATATATTCAACTTTTGTATTATCTACTTCCGTCTCTTTGGATGAAAATTTGTAACCTAATACAATTTCTTTTCTAACTATAAAATGGCATTTTTCCCAATTTAGGAACAAATTCTTTTTTGGAAATGTTCGAATATAGATTCAAGATTAGTCAAACATACTTCAAAGCTATTTCTGAATACAGAGAAGTCATCCATAAATATTCCTAAATAGTCTTCAACGGTATCACTAAAAATACTTATCATACATCTTTGAAATATTACAAATGCATTACACAATCCAAATGGTATTTTTTTAATTGCAAATGTGCCAAAGGGATATGTAAAATTGGTCTTTTCCTTATCCTCTAAAACAATTTCAATTTGATAGTAACCGGAATAGCCATCTAGAAAGCAGTAAAATTCATGCTCCAATGTAACTCTATGAGTACTTAGTTGAGAAATGGCAACAGAAAATGATCTTTCCGCATTATTTGGTTTTGTTTTCTAAAATCTATGCACATATGCCAATGTAACTCTATGAGTGGGTATCATCTCTCTATTCTCAATTTTAACTATAGTTACCTCACTTTTCTTGAGAATAACTTGAGTTGGACTTGCCCACTTACTATCAGCTATTGGATAATGATTCCAACATCAATAAGTTACAATAGTTCAGCTTTAACCATATCCTTCATGGCAGGGTTAAACCTTCGTTCCATTTTCCTTATTGGCTTGGCTCCATTTTATATGATGTATGCAGATAAGAGGATCCATACCTTTGATGTTCATCATATTCCATCACAAAGCTCCTATGTATTTTTAGAATATTGAGAGTACATGCTCTTTCTAATTCTCATCAACATGCACTGAGATGACCACCGCGAATATTTTCCTAGGTCCCAAAAATGTATAATTGAGATCCTCAGGTAATGGTTTTAGCTAAAGTATTGGGGTTTGGATATCGGATGGAATCAATTTCTTTGTGCTTAGAGGTAAATCTTTGTATACTTCTATTCTAGGAATCTAGCCTATAACATGTGAATAATGAGCAATAGTTAACCATTTCATAATATCACGATATTTTTAGAACTGAGCATCTCATGAAAACCATTATTCATTGTCAATGCAAGCTCCAACAGATCAGAGATGTATAGTGATCTGATGTCTTTTTCACGAATTTCCTCAATATAATTAACATCCTACAATTCATCAGTATCAATATTTGGTTGTTTACCGTAACAACTAAGCCTTTTATTTTAAGTACTTGAAGTAGGCTACATGAACCAGACGAGAATAATTCCGGATTGATCACATTGATAATCCTTCTCCATTTATTCCTATTAAGTAATATGTCCTCATTTAAACCTCTAAAATTCATATCCTTTCATATTACTTCCATCTATATTTTTCTTGGTATTCCCTTCACCTTTTTAACTTGTCCTATATTGATAAACTTTCCTCATCAAATTGGTACATTTGTAAATCTACATTACATATAACCGTATCATCGTAAGCATTTTTCTCATACCTTCTCTTTGATGGGGGCTACACCTATTTTAACACGAATATTTTCATTTTATATTTTATCTCTCCTAGTTTTGCCGCACATCAACGAAACATGTGCATCTCTTATTCACTTATCTTCTGTGAATGATATTTCTTTATAGTTTAACATTCCGTGCCATATAATAAAACTGATCTAATATCAATTATATAAAATTTTTCTTTTAGCCTTAACAGAATATTACGGTCGCGTAAAACTCCCATTGTACACCATTTCAACCAGCTAGTTTGGATCCTATAGTTGACATCACTATCAATCTCTCTATTATTTTGAATAATAGACTTAAATATCTAAACTGACTACTCATTTATATCTCTTATCTGTCCAATGTCATAGTACTATAGTTTAGGGTCCATCGTTTACTAAAATTTACACTCCATATATTTTATTTTGGTCTAACTTAATCTAAAACTTTTATATTCTAATATTTATCTCCATAACCCTAACTTGGTATTCACCCTTGTCCTCATCACATCAACTAAAGCAATATCATCAGTAAATAGTATACACTAGGTTATATTATTCTGAATAGTTCTATTAAACTCATCTATTACTACGGCAAATAAGAATGAATTCAATATAGATCCTTAATGTAATCTAATTGTAATTAAAAAATTACTTGTTAGACCACCATAAGTTATAATATTGACCATTATCCCATCATACATGTCTTTAATTATATCAATATACTTGATAGGAACTCCTTTTTTTTTTATCAATGTCCACCAAAGTACCTCTATAGGTACATTATCATATGCTTTCTCTAAATTAATAAAGACCATATGTAAATCTATACTTCTCGCTTGAAATAGCTTTATAAGTTGTCGAAATAAATAAAAGCTTCAGTCATCAATCGCATAATGATGAATCCAAACTAATTATCTAATATTTTAATAGTCTATTTCAATCTATACTCAATTACCCTTTTTTCCAAAGCTTCATAGTGTTACACGTAGTTTTATTCCACGGTAATTTGAACAATCAGTATTTGGTTGTTTGCAAACATTAAAAACATTAGGCTCAAAAGTCATATTACCAACCGATAATTTGACCAAACCATTCCTACAATTGATAAAAGTATTAGCAATGGCTAAAAAATGGGTGTCTGATGATAATATGAATGTAAAGACGTGTAATTATAGATGCAGTATCGATAACTATAATGTCCATAGGAAAATAGAAGTTTTCAATTTGTACTAGTGATTACAAGTGAAAAGTATAATAATTTTAGTTTATTTTGTGCAATTGTAATCCAACTTTGATGATTATTATAATAAATTAATGATATTATAATAAATTAATGATAAATTATTTTTATTTATCAAACTCTTCACTTTAGTATTTTTCTAATGTTTTATGGCCTTTTTGCAGGATTTTATATAGAAGGAAATTGGAAAATTGAAGCGTATATAATATTCAGCTTAGATTAGAAAATTGATAGTTTTCACTGGTAATAGTCATCTACTGGCTTTCGACACTCGACCATAAAATTCAAAGGCTATATTTGGTTAAGAGCAGATGTTGATATATTTTTGGATAGCCACGATGACTGAAACAATATTTGAAGATTTCTTATGTAAAAAGAGTTTTTTTTTAAAATAGAATTCTTGTCAGGATTTTTTTAAAGACTATAAATATTTGATATAATTAAGAGTTTGAGAGATATATGATATAGGGAAAAAAATAATACAGTAGATATTTGAGAAGAAATGTTCTAGAGAGATTTTTAAGAATAGTTTTGTACTCTTTCATATTTATGTACCCTTTCATATTTATTATAAAAGAACCTCTTTTAGTTAATTATTGATTGTTATGATGAGTATGAATGGATAATTCTATGTGTTGGTTCAGATGATGTAACAAACCCTAATTTTTTTTTGATATTTATTTATTTGCTTATTATGCTTAATTGTTTTACGTAAAGTTGATATTTTTGATTCTCTACTATCTTGTTAGGATTTAATAATATTTTTGAGTATTTGATGATGTATAGTTTGATGATACATTCATTATTTAGTTTATGATATGTTGTAAACTCTTTAGCCATGATGTATGATTAGACTTTAAATATTTACTTTCACTATTTATATGTCATGCTTAGATCAACTCAAAATACATATAGGATTAACTAAGGAAAAAAGCCAAAATATCAAGTTTGCAATTTTATTTATTTTTAATATTTTAATGATATATTTTTCGATTGTAGGGAGACTGCACGATATATGGAACTTAGATAATTAAGCATAAATATATTCAATAAATTATTTTATGGGGAGTTAACTTATCTGACTAACAATTATTTCTAGATAATTTATTAATAATTAATAAATCTTATTTTAATAAATTTCAAATGTTAAATCTAATCTTTTTCCTCTGTAATCTATTTTAATAAGTGTCTAATACAATAAATTAATGATCCTCAAGAGAATGATCTTTGGTTTACTATTCTTTTACTACTTGTCGATCTCATGCACTGGTGAATGTATGTTTTAGATCGCAATCAAGTTTTTGGCGCCATTGCCAGGGATCCATACTATTATGTTATAGTTTGGTATAGGTTATCGTTTCTGTGTCATTAATGTGTGCAATTTTTAATTTCCATGACCAGTTGAATGAGAACCTCTAATCGTGGCTCGTTTCATCGTACTAAGATCCACAAATATTCTTAATCCACCAATCACTTCACAATATGAGCACTAATAGCAATAAGATGAATAGTGGCAATAATATCGGATTTTAAGGTATAACACTCAAGATAATAATAGCCAACATGGAGGCAATGGGAAGTCCCTACATGATTATCTACAACCTGATCAGATGACCCAACCTTAATGTATAATATTTCTTTTGAATATGAGATATTTAAAAATTAAATCTGAAGTCGTACAACTCTTGCCTAAACTCCATGGCAACAACAACAACATGAATATCGACAATAATACCGGATTTGAAGGTAATAGCACTCAAGATAATAACAACCAATATGAAGGCAATGGAAGGTCCCTACATGATTATTTACAACCTGATCAGACGACCCAATCTTAATGTATAATATTTTTTTTTTGAATTTGGGACATTTCAAAATTAAATCTGAAGTCGTACAACTCTTGCGTAAATTCCATGGGATAAATGTAGAGAGCCTGTATTTGCACATTCGATAATTCGAAGATGTTTGCTTTACTATTAGTCTTCAAAATATTACTGCAAAGTAACTAATGCTTATGCTCTTTCCATTCTTCCTAAAGGATAAAATAAAGATATGACTACTCTCTTTATCTCCCAACTCAATAGGAAGATGAGATGAGATGCAAAAAGAATTCTTAAATAAATTCTTTCCTTTATATCGAACTAACTATATGCAAAAGCAAATTATTATCTTATGCGCAAAAAAAAATAAACTTTCGTTCGAGTGTTGGGATAAATTTAAAAATTTGCTACTCTCATTCCAACATCTTGATTTCAAGATATGGAGGATAGTATGTACCTTATATCAAGGACTAAGCACCGCAACTAGGCAATTTATATAAACTATATACAATGGTGAATTCTTGAGCAAGAATGTTGATGAAGCATCAAAATACCATGAGTCAATTGTCAAAAATTCACAAACCTGGGAGACATAGGATACTTTAGAAAGAAACCAATTAGTAGAAAAGTCTTAAAAAAGAGACAGATTTATTAAATTGGGAGAAAATGAAGACAGCTGCACTATTAATCACACTTATAAAGAAATTTGAAGATTTACTCACTAGAAAAACGGAAACTGTTAAGATGGTAGATGAAATTTCTTAAGTTTGTGATATTTTTGAATTTCAAGGACATGTAACTCATAATTTTTCAACTCTTCCTGCTTTTAAAGAAGTACTCAATGACAAGGTAATGCCTTTAACATTATTCTTCAACCAGTAAATAACCCTTATTTATAAACTTATTATCCTGATTGGAGTATTCATCTGAATCTTCAATGGAAGAAGAATCCTTAACAGCAGTATAATCAACAAAATATGCCATCAATAAATCCAACACCACAACAATATGTCAACCTTCTAATCAACCTTCGTGTACCAACTACCACCAAAATGAAATCTTGAGGATAATATTATATAGATACAACAGAGAATGGATTAAATATTCAAGTACAACAATAATTCATTCAGTCGCAACAAACTATCAACAGTCAAAATATGATGGCCTTCAGTGATATGTGATCTCAAATAAGTCACCTTAGTTCTACTTTGTCAACTCAAGAAAAAGGTAAGTTGTCATCTCAACCGGAGTCTAACATTTCAGGTAAAGTCGAAGGTGTGAATGCTATTATTTCTTCAACTAATAAAGATATACATCAGATATCTGCTGCACTTAGTTTGCAAAATGGAAAAGTACTCAATGAACCCATTTAAAAAAGGAATATCAAAGAGAAATATAGTGATGATTTAGCACAACAATATAATAATAACAATCCTAAAGAAAGCCCTTCCTCGACATACAAACCACCTGTACCATTTTCCCAATGTTTGAAAATGAAAAAATATTAATGCATCTTATGCTGACATCATAGAAATGTTTAAATAGGTACATATCAATATCCCTCTACTAGAAGCAATCAAGCAAGTGCCTCATAAGCAAAAAATTTTAAGGACTTATGCACGATTAAAAGACTCCATAATCTATAAAAGAATGCATTTCTTGCATAGTAGGTAAGTGTATTATTCCACTCTAAAATGCCTCTATAAAATAAGGATACTGGATGTCCAATAATTTCATATGTGATATGTAAATATAATATTGATAAGGCTCTACTAGATTTGGGTGGTGGTGTAAACCTGTTATCATACTCGGTTTAAAAGCAACTGAGTCTAAGAGAACTTAAACGTATATCTATTACACTACAATTGGCTAATAGGTCAAAAAGATATCTCAAAGACATCGTTGAAGATGTTCTGGTGTAGATTAAATTTTTTTTATTTTTTGTGGATTTTTTAGTTATCGACATTGCATCTATAAAGAATGTATGTCTTTATATTCCTATTATTCGCGGACATCCAATTTTAGCCACTACCAATGCTGTTAACAATTGCAGGAATCATATGATGAAGTCATCATTTAGTAACATGACCCTTAAATTTAATATGTTTAATGTCTGCAAATAACCAAATATTGATATTGATGAGTTGTTGGACATTAATTATATTGAAGAAATCCTTGAAGAAGGAGATATCATATCATTATGCATCTCTGATCCGTTAGAGCTTGTATTGACAATGCATGATAGTTTTCTTGAATGGCTTAATTCTGATAACATAATAAATATCATAAAATGTTTAACCAATGCTCATTTTTGATATATCAAAAGATGGATTCCTAAAATAGAAGTATACGAAGAGTCCTCTAAGCACAAAGAAGTTAATTCCTTCTGACATCCAAGCTCCAATACTTGAGTTAAAACTGCTACTTAAAGATCTCAAGTATGCAATTTGGGACCTAAGGAAATATTTTCGGTGGTCATCCCATCGCATATTGATGGAAAATAGGAAGAGTGACTACTCTAGATATTGCAAAAGTGTAAGGGGGTTTTAGGATAGAATATGACAAACATTAGAGGCATGGGGCCCCTTATCTATACACATTGTATCATTTTGGAAGATGGAGCTAAGCAAATTTGCCAAATGCAATGAAAACTCAATCCTGCTATGAATGAAGTGGTTAAAGCCGAAGTGTTGAAATTTCTTGATGCTGGCATCATCTATCCAATAGGTGATAGTAAGTGAGTGTGTCTAACCCAAGTTGTCCCATAGAGAAGGGGTAACAGTTGTTAAAAATGAGGATAGAGAGATGATACCCATTTATATGGCTACGAGTTAGCGTATGTGCATTGATTATAAAAAACTAAACTAAGTAACACAAAAAGCTCATTTTCTATAGCCATTTCTCGATCAAGTACTCGAGAGAGTTGCGGTGAACAAATTTTATTGCTTTCTTGATAGCTATTTGGTCACTATAAAATTGAAATTGATTTAGAGAATCAAGAAAAGACCACTTTTACTTGTCTCTTTGGCACATTTACATTTAGAAAGAAGCCATTTGGATTGTGTAATGCACCTATGACATTTCAAAGATGCATGATTAGTATTTTTAGCAACATGGTTGAAGACTGTCTAGAGGTATTTATGGATTATTTTTCTGTATGTGGAAATAGTTTTTAATCATGTTTGATTAAACAAGGATCTATACTTGAATGTTGCAAATTCTTCTGCTCCTAAATTGGAAAAAAATATCACTTTATGGTTAGAAAGGTATTGTATTAGGTCAAATTATTTCATCTAAAAGGATGGAAGTAGATAAGGCAAAAGTCAAATCTATTTTCAAAATGCTCCTAAAAATATAAAGGATATACATTTATTTTTAGGACATACAAACTTTATAGAAGGTTTATAAATGATTTTAGTAATATTGCTAGACCCCATTCTCACTTTTTTGTGCATGATTTATAGATTGGATTGACACAAGCATGTCAACCAACTTTCGATACCCTCAAGGAGATTCTCATCACAACATTGATAATGCAACCACAGATTGGTCACCACCATTTGAAATTATGTGTGATGCAAGCGAAACAAAATTGGGGCAGTTCTAGAGCAACGAAGAGATAAAAAACCCTACGTAGTTTACTACGCTAGCAAGGCTCTCAATGATGTGCAAATGGATTATATGACAATTGAGAAGGAGCTTCTAGCTGTAGTCTTTGCTCTCGTTAAATATCATTCATATATTTTAGGCCATATGTGGTTGTGTTTACTGATCATTTGGTGCTTAAATATCTCTTATCAAAGAAGGATACAAAAGCCAAGATTGATTCGATGGATACTTCTGCTTCAAGTGTTCGATATCGAAATTCAAGATAAAGAGGGAATGGAGAATGTGGTCACTAATCACCTCTCTCAACTAACATTTTACAATGATAAGCTACCTATGATAAACATCTATTTTCCATTAAGGCATCCCATGGTACGCTGATATTATTAATTTTTTTATTGTAGGTGAAATGCCAAGTCATTGGAGTGCGCAAGACAAGCGACATTTTCTATATGAGGTACGGTATTTTTTTATGATGATCCCTAATTATTCACGTATTGTCTAGATCTAATCATTAGGCGTTACATGTCCGATAATGAGACCTAGAATATCATTGCTTTCAGTCACACAAAAGCTTATAGGGGGTATTTTTCGTCTTAAAAGATGGTAAACAAGATTCTTCACTGTAGATTTCATTGGCCCATGATTTAAAAGATGGTAAACAAGATTCTTCACTGTAGATTTCATTGGCCCACGATATTTAAAGAAGCACAAATGTTGTAAATGTTGCGAGCCACGTCAGAAATTAGGAACATTAACCCGGAACAATGATATGCCTCTGACACCTATTCTTACAATTGTAATATTCGATTATTGGGGCGTTGACTTCATGAGGCCATTTCCTATTTCTAATGAAAATACTTATATCCTCGTAACAGTTGATTATGTCTCTAAATGGGTAGAAGCCGCTACATGCAGAAATAATGGTCAACAAACGGTAATCAAATTTTTCTCAAGAAATACATATTGTCTAGATTTGGAACTTCTAAAACTATTATAAGCGATGGGAGTTCACATATCCATAATAAAGTCTTTAAGAATTTGATGAAAAAGTACCATATTATATATAAAATTTCTACACCATATCATTCACAGTCAAAAGGACAAGTTGAATTAGCTACTAGAGAAATTAAACAAATTTTAGAGAAAACAATTTATCCATCTTGCAAAAATTGATCGTTTAGACTCATTGATGATTTATGGGCTTATCGTACTATATACAAAACACCTTTAGATATGTCTCTATATAGAATAGTTTATGGAAAAACTTTCCATTTACCTATGGAGATTGAGCATAAGGTGTATTGGGAATTAAAAAGGTTAATTTAGACCTAAATTCTATATGCCCATTATGAAAATTGCAAATGAATGAACTGGAAAAATTAAGACGTGATACATATGACAATCCACTCATTTTTAAGGGAAAAAAATGAAAATATAGCATGGTCAACACATTTCACACCTTATTTATATCCATCTGATAAAGTGTTTTTGTATGATTCATGGCTTCATCTATTTTCGAAAAAATTACATTCACATTGGACCAGGCTGTTTATTATTAAAACCGTACATCCTCATGGCGCAATTGATATTAAAAATCCTTAAAGTGGTTACATATTTAAGGTGAACGGAAAAGGCTTAAAAAACTACTTGGAATTCCCTGAGCACACGGAGGAATCTCACAATTTAGTGGATTCTCCGATATCTCCATAATACGAACTTCATGATGACACATTGTATATTATGTATATTATTGTACTAATGATTTTTGTTATGTTGTTGATGCACCACGAGTAGAAAACCAAGATAATATCTAAGCACTTTCTCTCTTGATTCTGCTTATTCTTAACGGATTTGATAGAAATATCAATTCATTGAGGATAATGTTTATTTTAAGTTGGGGATGCTTATGAAATTAACTTTAGTTTTAATATATGTTTTCAAAATTTCTAATTCTTTTTAGTTTTCTTTCAAAAATTTTCAAAAATCATTTAAAAATTTTTGCTAACCTTAATTTTGGTTACTAACTTTATAATTAGGGACTAATTTGTAAGTTTTGGAAGTAAATTAGTCTAGGAATTAAAAAAAACTAATTAAAACAAAAAAATTGGCTTAACATTTCTCTTAATAGAGAACGACTATCGAAGCGTTTGTCAACAACCAACTGAAGGCCTGCTCGGGAGTGGTTGTCGAACCCGTTATTGATGCAGCTGTCGATAGTGGTTGATAGTCACCCCAATTATAACTAGTCCTATGAGCTCTTTTTCTCAACACCAAACCCTAGCATCCTATTTTCTACAGCAGTCCAAGAGAATTTCGTCTGCATAGTTTTTGTAAAACTCTTTCCAATCTCTAAGCAAGTAATTCTTTTTCTCTGTAACTATTCATGGGTTATTTTCATTAAAGTTATATTTTTTTCTCAAAAACGTAGATTTACAAATTATATGAAGTAATCAAGGTAGTTTGAAGATGGAAAACAACTTGTTAGTAAATTGGAGATAGTTTGGCAAATTTTCATGAATTTTAGGCGAATATCTTTGACTTTTAACAAAATATGCTAATCTAAGGTTAAAATTGGATAAAAAATTATAACTTTTAAGCATAAAAATTCATAGGTTACTAGAATACACCATATATCAAATTCAACCACTAGAAATAAGATCAAAATAATGTTTGATATATTGGGATAAATTGTAAATCATCTTAAAAAACAATATATAATAAAAATAGTAACAAAAGATTATAGCTTTGATACTATTGTTTACTAAAAGTTATTTTTTGATACCAATTTCGAAAGGATTAATTACAGTAATACCCCCTGCTGTATGGAGGTAGTGCAATTTAATATCTATGAAGTTTAAGACTCTCATTTTAGTCTCTGAGATAGTAAACGGAGTGAGGGGCTCAATTTAGAGAGATGGCATGTGAGATGCACGTACAGTGAGAACAATTTTACCCTTGAACAGAATATGTAGGGGACGCGGGGGGGGGGGGGGGGGGGGGGGGGGGGGGGGGGGGGGTTTGCCTTCGTTAACCCAAAATTTCTTTTTCTCTTAACCGAGCAGGAGCCGTGTAGGAAATTGGGCTGCTCGAGAAAATCACAGATGCCTATCTTGACCAACATCTATGGTATGAAGGCGACAAGAGACATCCTTTTCTGAATTGGATTAAACCTGCTAATTCAGAACCACCTCCTCTTCTTGTGTACGAATGGTGCCAAGGAATCATTAACTTGGAGGGCACATGGGATACGAGTGATGGGCAGTGTGTGTGTGCGGGGGGGGGGGGGGGGGGGGGTTGCCTTCGTTAACCCAAAATTTCTTTTTCTCTTAACTGAGCAGGAGCCGTGTAGGAAATTGGGCTACTCGAGAAAATCACAGATGCCTATCTTGACCAACATCTATGGTATGAAGGCGACAAGAGACATCTTTTTCTGAATTGGATTAAACCTGCTGATTCAGAACCACCTCCTCTTCTTGTGTACGAATGGTGCCAAGGAATCATTAACTTAGAGGGCATATGGGATACGAGTGATGGGCAGTGTGTTTGTGTTGTGTGGTGGGGGGGGGGGGGTTTGCCTTCGTTAACCCAAAATTTCTTTTTCTCTTAACCGAGCAGGAGCCGTGTAGGAAATTGGGCTGCTCGAGAAAATCACAGATGCCTATCTTGACCAACATTTATGGTATGAAGGCGACAAGAGACATCCTTTTCTGAATTGGATTAAACCTGCTGATTTAGAACCACCTCCTCTTCTTGTGTACGAATGGTGCCAAGGAATCATTAACTTAGAGGGCATATGGGATACGAGTGATGGGCAGTGTGTGTGTGTGTGTGTGGGGTGGGGGGGGGGGGGTGGTTTGCCTTCGTTAACCCAACATTTCTTTTTCTCTTAACCGAGCAGGAGCCGTGTAGGAAATTGGTCTGCTCGAGAAAATCGCAGATGCCTATCTTGACCAACATCTATGGTATGAAGGCGAAAAGAGACATCCTTTTCTGAATTGGATTAAACCTGCTGATTCAGAACCACCTCCTCTTCTTGTGTACGAATGGTGCCAAGGAATCATTAACTTAGAGGGGATATGGGATACGAGTGATGGGCAGTGTGTGGTGATGCTTCAAACAAAACTTGAAAAGTTCTTTGAGAAGATTGATTTTGCCATGTTAAACTGGTATTGTTTAATCATGTAGCAGACTATGTGACTGCTAAAATTAATGTTATCTTACAAGGGCATGAGTCACACAAACTCCTATGGTCTCAATCGCGGCTTGCAATTTGCTTCTTTTGTGGTCCAATATTATGGGCTAGCACTTGACCTCTAGCTTCTTGGGTTAACTCGAGCCAGTGAATTTGCAGGGCCACCTCGATGCCCAATGAGTTCATTACTTATGCTGACACCAAAATTGACACAAAGCAGCCAATCAGGTCATTACATGATACGTCGACAGTATTCACATACTTTTCCATTTCACTCATGAAGAGGCGCATACCTATTTTCGCAAGAGGCTCAATTTTCTCAATGTATGCATATGCCGAGAGAGAGGCAGGGAAATAGAGTGAGGGAGATAGGGAAGAAGAGGGAGGCAGAGAAATAGAGGGAGATTGAGGATCAGAGAGACAGAATGGCTGAGAGAGAGAGAGAGAGAGAGGACATGTGCAGGGCTGCCTAGGAGTGGATTGGAGAATGGTGGAGCTAGCCATTTTTGGGATGGATTCTAAATTAGGGAGAAGGCGGCTATCTTGAGATGTCGCTAATGGTCTAGGGCCTAAAGTGAGAGTTTTAAACTCTAGGAGCATTCAGTTACACTACCCCTATACTCTAGGAAGTCCAATGTTGAAAATAACGCGTTATGAAACCCGTTATATTGCATTACGAAACCTAACGGAACTCCAACACTACGTAACAACTGAAAATAACTCAGTGCACAATAACAGTACTTTTTATGTTATTTTACGTTATATTACGTAATGTTAAGTTAAATTATATTATATTATATTATATTATTTACAATTATTTTTTTATTAATTTCTATATTATTGTTGATTATTATTTTGATTATCAGCGAGTTGCTGTAATTTTTTTTACTTAATTAGTTGTTGGCTTGTTTAATTTCTTATGGAATTGCTAATTTGCTAATTGTGATTGTTTCTTTGTTGGCTTATTGTAATTCCTCTCCGGTTGTTGAATATCTTATTTATTGATTTTATTAAATTTTTAACTGAACTGAAATCAACAATTACAAGAAGGATAAATTGATTATTACAAAATAAAAATTACAACAATAATAATATTTGGAATTGAGATAAAAATTTAATATCTTATTTTCTTTTTTAGATGATAACTGGAATTACAATTGCAGGCAATATAATTTATGAAGATAAATATGAAAATTATTGTAAAACTTGATATATGTATTAAAAATGGTTTTATATTCTTTTTTAGAGATTTTAAATTTATTTTCTAATTTATAAAAACTATTTTATTTAGTTTGATATTTATTTTTATTAAATAAATAAGAAATTACATAATTTATGTTATGCATTACGCTATATGCGACATAATCTAATAGAGACAAAACAAACGTTACGTTACCGTTATTGTTATTTTAAACATTGATGAGCTCTTACTATAATTAATCCTTTTCAGAGTGGGACCAAGGAAGGAGACAGTTTCAAAGAGGCCCGAGCAAAACCCTCAAGTTCATCTCCTTCTCAAAGTCAAAGAACAAAGAAGTCGAAAAATAAAAAAACTATTGAAAAAATATGAAGAATTCCTACTATCACCCGAAAAGTAAGTGAAGCATCATAAAATAAATGAAAATCTTTCATGTAGGGCTTTATATTCAAGATACGAGGTTGGAAGAATACACTTTCTACAAGTATGCACTGCCTTACAATGAGATAGTGTAAGAATTCTACGCACATCTTCAACCAGCAATGAGCGACCAACCTACATATTCGATATTCAAGAGCAAAGAGATACTATTTACAAGAGCCTAAATCTTAAAGACTATCCCCATCCTTGACATGCACGAAGAAAAAGCCTCATTTATTGATAAAGTCAATGAAATACCGAGTAGCTCCTAAAGATTCCGAGAGCTTTGCACCAACATCAATGACTACGGCTTCAATGAAAGTTGCTTACCTCCAAAAGCTGTTCATATTGGTGAGTCTTTGTTATCAAATACAACATCATGTCATCCTCTGCATCAATATATTTATAATCAAGGGACGTGATGTTGTTAAGAATGATCTAGAAGCAGCACCCCTTCAATATCGCCTTCATCTTGCACTCCTCAGTAATCCAATAATGGTGCAAGCCCAGGAATATATCCAACACCCAAGAGTGATAAAGCTAGTTCTAGTCTTATCATCTCTCATCACGAAGATTTACTTCAACAACATGATTGATTTATTGCCAACTAATACAATCGTCTGTCATATGATGCCTTTCACAAATACTATAGCTAGGAGGAGCATAAATGCCTGACAAGACTGATAGGAGTAGTAGGGACAACAAGAATAAGCAGAAGACGCTACCCCGCTTGTTGGTCACGGATAATAATCGAGGAGAATCAGTAATTCAGGTGGCCTAACCATCCGAAATTACACTTGCAAGCCTACAAGAGTCGATAACAAGAATGACCAATACTTTCAGCACAAGGCTGAATATTATCGAGACATGACAAACCTGACTCGAATGACATCAAAAATGCAATCTCTAGCTCCTAATCAGGATGTACCAATATATAACTGGTGAGAATGCTACCATCTCTCTTAAGGAGGACGAGGTGACATTCTAGGTAATTGCGATCTAAATTGTACACTTGCAAGTACAAGAGATCGAATAAGTGGTATAAGGGTGGTAACCCAAGATCATTTTCTCGAGAATCATTTTAATTATTGAGTTAGACACTAACGAAAATAAATTATGGAATTTAAAAGAAAGATTGAATTTTTATTAAGTAAAACTAAAAATTGAAGGTTTTTAAATTGCTTAAAATAAAATTGTTACTCAGATAAGTAAACTCTTCCTTATAATAATTTATTGGATGTGTTTATACTTATTTATTTCAGTTGCATAGATCACCTGCTTTTCCTACAATCAGAAAATATATCTTTAAAGTATAAAATCAAACAAACTTGATGGCTGTATTTTGAGTTTCTAGGCCTTGGCTTTCTAAAGCCCCTTCGATAGCCACTCTCTGGTTGATTCCTAGTCGATGACGGTCGACAGCCAATAGGTAGCTGTCGATAGCCAGACCTGTAAAATCACACTCTAAGTTGATATTTATGATACGTTTTGATTCTTCAATTTCCTTCTATATAGAACCCTACAAAAAAAAAAACTATAAAATACTAAAAAATTAAAGTAGAGAATTTAATTAATAAATTTTTTTCATTAATTTCTTATATTAATCACCAAAATTAGATTACAAGTACATAAAATAAACTAAAATAACTACACTTTTTACTCATAATTACTAGGGAAACACTGGATCCTGCCAGTGTTAAAGATGCAAGTACAATTGTAATACCCCAAAATTCGAGCTATCTGTATTGCTCCCTTGAGACCAATCGTACTGAATAAGTCCGCCAAAGTAAATTTTGGACACCGAAATAACTTTCGGTTAACATAACTTTAAATCCACAAGCTCAAATGATATTCAGTTTTCGCGATTATTAGTTTTATAATATTTAGGATTTTTGGACATTTTTCTTACGAGGCCGAAAAATACTCCCAAAATTGTTAATTTAATAATATTAAAATTATCTTTCTAATTACTTAAGAATTTTGGTTCATTTATTCCGGACGTCAAAAAAACAAACATATAATTTTGTAGTATTTCCCTCGTCGAGCACTACGTCCTACATAAATTTGGTAGTATATGGAGAATATTACACGAAACCAAAATTATTAAATTATTAAATAAATAAATAAATGAAATGGTGAATCCGTGTGCTGTGCTGTCGTGATTATGAAGAGGGTGGCAGCCATGGAACTTAGGTGTCAAGGAGGCGGCTTGGTTGAGAAAAATAAAAGTAAAAAAAAAGTTAGTAACTCACTCACTAGAGAAGCCACCCACATTAGTTTTTCTCTCCCTCTCTTCTCCTCTCGTCCAAACTCAGTAGCAAAGGAAAAAACAATAAAAATAAAAGAGAAAGAAAAGAAAAAAATCAAACCGAACCAAGGATTCGAACTGAATATTCGAATTCAAGCCGAGGTAAGTAACACACTTCTTCTCTTGATTATTTCTTTATCTCTTCTTGATTATTTCTTTTTATTCATATAAATTTTATTTTGATTATATTGATGCAAAATTGCTTAAATGTTAGCCATTTGTTTAAATTAAGTTTGGATTTAGAGTAAAAAGAAAATATTTTTAATATGAGATTGCTCCTATTTACAATTATATTCTTTTCAACAAATTTGATAAATAAGTGAACAAATAAAATAAAATAAAATAGAAAAAAAAGGAAAAGAAAAGAAAGACGAAGAAGAGGAAGAAGCAGAGAGGGAGAGAGAGAGAGAGAGAGAGAGAGAGAGAGAGAGAGTGAGATTTGGTGAAGTGGGCCGGGAAGTTAAAAAAAATAACAAAATAGAAATAGAAAAGAAAGTGGGCCTGGCCCAGCCCAAAGAAAATAATGGAGAGAGAGAGAGAGAGAGAGAGATCATGGGCTTGGGCTGCAGAAAAAAAAGAAAATAATATAATAGAACTGGGCTTGATAGGTTGGGCCGGAAAAAAAAATATAAAAATAAATACAAATTACTTGATGGGCTAGGCCTGACCTAGTATTGTAAAAGAAAAAAAATAAAATAGAGGGAATAAATGGGCTTGGGCCAGGAAAGAAAAATACATAAAAATAATAATAACAGTGGGCTTAGGCGTGGGTGTCGGCCCGATAGAAAAGAAAAAAATAAAAAAAGTGGAAATTTAGTGGGATTGGGCTTGGATTTAGTTTGGATTAATTAGGAATAATTGATAGGTAGAAATTATTATTACATAATGCATTTGGTTCCCAAATTGGGTTATTGATCGGCATTAAGAATGAAACCAGATTATTAAAATAATTTTAATGATATGCATTGTGATATAATTGTACACTAATATATCATGTGTTAATTTATCATGCTACACATTATGTGCTTTAATATTACATTTCATGTACTTTGATATTACAAGTCATGTGTTTTAATATTACAGATCATGTGTTATGATACTACATGCCATGTACAGTTATGGAAATGCAAGCATGTTATCATGAATTGAAAAACATTTAAAGAAAGAAAAGAAAAAGTAAAAAATAAATGTAAAATAAATTTTTCATGTGCATAATTCATTATGAACACGAAGATGGGAGAAACTATATGATGGATAAGAGTCTTACCGTATAAGCATTGATTGTATTGTTAGGGCCGAGATTCTTTTATTACAGCGGCCTAGGTGATTACTGAATCACTAATTTATATTTATCCAGAGTGGTATATCCGTTACTGTAATACAGTACGAAAATTGATTGTAGTGCCTAGCGGCATATCATTGTTCAGCGCCATGAATAATGTGGCTCGGTCCCAGGTATACACGGACACTTATACGACAATAGAGAATAACGTTATCTTATTCATTAATATAGTTTCTACAATTAAATTGGACGGTGACTGAGACCAATAGAATATAGAATTAAATAGATAGAGAGTTATTGTCATGTTAATTTATTTATACATTTATTTATACTTGCCTTCATGTTTAATTTTTATGCACACAAACAACACTGACATAAACATGCTCATGCACACTAATATTCCTATACTATGATAGTACACAATTTCGTTTTTTAAATATGTTACTTGCTGGGCTTAATCCCCTAGTTTTGAACCCAGATTTGGAACGTGAAGAAGGGAATCCAGCCCTAGTTGAAAATCCGTACTTCGTTGGACAGATCGAGTGATAATAGGCAAGCGAAGTACTATCTGGAGAGCCTTTGTATATTTTGTTTATATTTCCTTTTGTCTGGGCACTGCTTTCTCTTTTGATTCTTTTGTGTTCATATTTAAAACAGTGTGCCATTTTATGTAATGAACTTTTATATAAATGAAATCTTTTCAGTTTCAGACATGTTATTTATTCATCTGATTGTGGCAGTAATTACGGTTATTCCAAGATCTTGTAACTGTTGGGTTGTCTAGTGTAAGTAATAAGTAACGTCATCTGTTTTGGGAAGCAGCTGAAAAACGGGGGCGTTATAGGGTGGTATCAGAGCCTAGGTTTAGGTGAAAAACCATAGGTTTACTGCCACATAAGAGCATGTCTGTGAGTTATTCGTAATAATTATTTCTTATTCTTTGATACCTATCAGATCTAGTATCGTGCCTATTCTATTATTTTCTATTAGTGTGACGTATCTATCTTGAATTCTTTTTATTGGTTCTTATCTGGTCCGTTGCAAAATAATGTCGACCCGATCTCCTGCGAGTATGAGTGTAGTCCGATAGATGATACGTCTGATCTTAGGAGCCTCGTACAAAGAGTAGCGCAAACCCAGGAGACCACGACAATGATATTAAAAAGAATGTTGCAGTCTAAAGAGCCAGAAAGGACCAGATGGTGTCGGACTTTCGAAGACTGCAGCCATCAGTATTTTTTGGGATAGAAGGACCACTGAAGACTGAACAGTGGATTGTAGATATGGAGAATCTTCTAAGGGCTGTAAGAATTTCAAAAGAAAATCGAGTAGAGGTAGTGTGTATTCAGTTGACTGATATAGCTAGAACATGGTGGCTTGCTGAAGAAGTAAAGCACAAGGAACCTCTAACCTGGGAGAAGTATGTGGAAGCATTTCTTGCCAGATTCTTTCATGCATCAGCAAGGCAGGAAATGAGGAAGAAATTTCTGACACTATAGCAAGGAGAGCGGACTGTAGACGCCTATACTGCAGAATTCGTGAGTCTCAGTCGATTCGCTCCAAACCTGGTAGCTAATGAAGAGGAGCGAGCACATATATTCTAATAAGGATTGAGTTATCATCTAAGGGAGCATCTAGCAGGTCATAACTATAGGACTTACTCGGAGATGTTTGAAGCAGCGTGTCACCTGGAGCAAGTAGCCAAGGAAGAGAGGCCAGCGACATTTAAAAGGCCATTTAATCAGGAAGCAAGTTCTTCCCAGAGATTTGGAGGCCCTCCAGCAAAGTGACAAACAATGGTTAATAAAGAAGGTCCTTAGTATGCAATTTCTGCAATAAGCCGGGCCATGTTCAGAAGCAGTGTAGAAGAGCTTTGGGGCTATGTCTGATATGTGGGTCAGCAGATCATCAGATAACTAATTGTCCAAGAGCACAGTCAAGGCAACAACCAGCAGGCCGAGTTCCTTATCAGCCAACATTGAGACCAGCTGTTGTGGGACCACAGAATCGGAGGACTGAAGGACCGAACCAGAAGAGATCCTTGGAGACACAACAACAAGCCTATACCAAAGCCCAAAAAGGAGCAGGACAGAGATATTGATAGGTTAGACTAATGAATGCTGAGGATGCTCAGACCACTAGGGGAGTCGTAGCAGGTACGATTTTAGTTGGCAATACACCAGCAACTGCTCTATTTGATTGTGGAGTTTCACACTGTTTTATCTTTATCATGTTTGTTTCTTACAATTCTATTGATATTGCAATCTTACCTGTGGGGTGGAACATTAAGACTGGGAACGGTAATATCATGACTAATAAGGAATGTAGGCTATGTCCCTTAGTGATTAAGAGAGCAGAATTTTATGTCAACTTGTTAGTTATCAATGGAGGAGGATATGATGTTATCTTAGGTATGGATTGGTTGAGTAACTTCCATGTGGTGATAGATTGTAGGAAAAGAAGGGTAATATTTCAGATTCCTGACTGTTCGGAGTTTGAATTTATTGGTGGAAGTCAATCTCTAGAACCAGTTAAATCTAAGGTGCCCCCAAAAGGAGGAGTTTTGGAGGCTATGGAAGTAGGAGAAGGAATGATCCCAGTAGTATCAGAATTCTTAGATATATTTACTGAAGAAATACTTGGACTACCACCAGTAAGGACAGTAGAATTTACTATTGATATTATCCCTAAGTTGAACCAGTTTGTAGGCCACCTTATCGAATGGGAGTTGTAGAGCTAGAAGAAGTTAAGAGACAAGTAGATGAGCTACTGAAATTGGGTTTTGTGAGGTCCAGTGTTTCACCTTGAGGAACTCCAGTGTTATTAGTAAGAAAGAAGGATGGGAGTCAAAAACTGTGTGTGGACTATAAAAGTTTGAATGCAGTAACAATCAAGAACAAATATCCATTATCAAGAATAACTAATCTGTTTGATCAATTGGGTGGAGCAAGAGTATTTTCGAGGATAGATATTCATTCTGCATTCCATCAGGTAAGGGTCCGAACAGAAGATATTTCAAAAACTGCATTTAGAACCAGACATAGTCATTCTGTATATTTGGTGATGACATTTGGAGTGACTAATACTCCAACAGTGTTTATGAATCTGATGAACCATGTTTTTGCTCAGTATCTGGATAAATCTGTGATAATGTTTATTGATGATATATTAATCTACTCCAAAAATAAAGAAGAGCATGCTGAGTATTTGAGAACAGTTTTACAAACTTTTAAAGAGCAGAACTTATATAGAAAACTGAGCAAATATGAATTTTGGTTGGATAAGATTGCTTTCTTGGATCACATAGTTTCAGGAGATGGTGTATCAACTAATCCTAAGAAAATAGAAGCTGTAATGGATTGGCCTGTACCGAAATCAGTGTCGGAGATTCGGAGTTTTCTGGGGTTGGCTGGATATTATAGGCGATTTGTACAAGACTGTTCAAAAATCGCGTCTCCTCTAACTAAATTGACTAGGAAAGGAGTGGAATATGTCTGGACGAAGGAATGTAATATGGTATTTGAAGAATTAAAACGGAGACTGATAATAGCACTAGTGTTGGCAATTCTAGACAATTCTAGTTAAATGAAGGTCTATAGTGATGCTTCAAAACAGAAATTGGAATGTGTATTGGCACATAATGGAAGAGTAATTGAGTTTGCATCAAGACAGTTGAGACCCCATGAGAGAAATTATCCAACTCATGACTTGGAGTTAGCAGTGGTGATTCATACTTTGAAGATTTGGAGACATTACTTGCTGGGACAGAAGGTAGAGGTATATACTGATCATAAAAGTTTGAAGTATATTTTCACTCAAAAGGAACTGAATATGAGGCAGAGACGATGGTTGGAGTTAGTAACAGATTATGACTTGGAAATTAAATATCATCCAGAGAGGATTAATATTGTGCCAGATGCACTGAGTAGGAAATATGCAGTGGACAGATTAACTCAGCAAAAGGAACTTTTAATGGAGATGCAAAGAGTGAAATTGGAGGTAATTTTAACATGAGTGACAACATAATTTATGGAGATACAGTTACAGTCACTATTGATAGAGCAGATTAAGCAAACTCAAGTTGGAGATGAAAATTTTCAGAAACTAAAGAACAAAATGGAAGCAGGTAAGAGACAAGAAATTAAAATGTACTCAGATGGAGCTATTAGATTCAAGAAAAGATTATGGGTGCCAAAGGGGAAAATAAGAGATAGAGTTTTACAGGAAGCTCATAGATTAACATATTCCATTCATTCTAGAAGCAATAAGATGTATAAGAATATGAAAAAGTATTTCTGATGGCCAGGCATGAAAAAAGAGATTGTCAGATATGTATCTAGATGTTCTACTTGCCAGCAAGTGAAGGCTGAGTATCAAAGGACAGCTGGATTGCTCCAACCATTAACAATACCGGAGTGAAAGTGGGAACAAATATCGATGGACTTTGTTACAGGCTTACCTAGGAGCATCAAGGGTAATAATGCAATTTGGATAATAGTGGACCGACTGACTAAATCGGCTTATTTCATTCCATTTAGAGTTGGTCAGTCAACAGAAATACTAGCCAGAACATTTATGCAAGAAATAGTGAGATTGCATGGAGTCCCAGCCAGAATTGTATCAGATCGAGATTCAAAATTCAGATCACACTATTCGGAGAAATTAATGGATAGTCTGGGAACACATTTGGATTTATATTCATCTTACCATCCACAAACAGATGATCAATTAGAACGGACTATCCAAGTACTTGAAAATATGCTTAGGGCATGCGTGTTGGATTTTGGTAAATCTTGGGAAGACTATTTGTATATGGTGGAATTTTCTTATAATAATAGTTATCAGGAGAGTATCAAAATGGCACCATTTGAAGCTTTGTATGTGCGAAAATGCAAATCTCCATTATGTTGGGATGAGGTTGGAGAACAAAGTATTTTGGGGCCAGAATTGATTACTCAAGCAACAGAGCAAGTGAAGGTTATCAGAGAACACATGAAGGCGGCACAAGACAGACAAAAGAAATGGGCAGATCAACGTAAAAAACTACTGGAGTTTGAAGTAGGAGATAAACTATTTATTAAGATATCCCCGGTGAAGAGTGTGATTAGATTTGATAAGAAATAAAAGTTCAGTCCAAGATACAACGGGCCATTTGAGATCATGGAGAGGATTGGAAGTCTTGCTTACCGATCATCATTACCACTAGAGATGGAAACTGTTCATGATGTATTCTATGTATCACAATTGAGAAAATATTTGGGTGAAGAGTACAAAATAGTGGATCTGTTCGAGGTAAATTTGAAATTAGACCTAAAGTATGAGAAGCATCCCATAGCAATTATCGGCCAACAGCAGAAGGTCCTTAAGAATAAAGTGATACCGTTGGTTCTTATTTTCTGGGTCACACAATCACCAAGAGATTCAATTTAGGAGCTTGAAAGGGACATCAGGGCAAAGTGCCCATACATTTTCTCATGATCAGGTATGTCAATTGAATTTATTTTTATATCAGTAGGTACCCATGATACAAGCACGTCTTCTAATTTGAAATTTTAAAGACAAAATTTCTTTTGTTAGGTGGGTAGGATGTAATACCCCAAAATTTGAGCTACCTGTATTGCTCTCTTGAGACCAGTCGTGCTGAATAAGTCCACCGAACTCAATTTTGGATACCGAAATAACTTTCGGTTAACATAACTTTAAATCCATAAACTCAAATGACATTCGGTTTTCACGATTATTAGTTTTGTAATATTTAGGATTTTTGAAGATTTTTCTTACGAGGCCAAAAATACTCCCAAAATTGCTAATTTAATAATATTAAAATTATCGTTCTAATTACTTCAGAATTTTGGTTCATTTATTCCGGACATCTAAACAATAAATAGATAATTTTGTAGTGTTCCCCTCGTTGAGCACTATGTCCTACATAAATTTGGTAGTATTTGGAGTATGTTACACGAAACAAAAATTATTAAATTATTAAATAAAAAATAAATTAATTAAAATAAATGAAATGGTGAATCAGTGTGCTGTGTTGTCGTGATTATGAAGAGGGTGGCAGCCAAGGAACTTAGGTGTCAAGGAGGCGGCTTGGTTGAGAAAAATAAAAGCAAAAAAAAAAAAAAGTTAGTAACTCACTCACAGAGAAGCCACCTACATTAGTTTTTCTCTCCCTCTCTTCTCCTCTCGGCCAAACTCAACAGCAAAGGAAAAAAAAGAGAAAGAAAAGGAAAAATCAAACCGAACCGAGAATTCGAACGGAATATTCGAGATTAAGCCGAGGTAAGTAACACACTTCTTCTCTTGATTATTTCTTTATCTCTTATTGATTATTTCTTTTTATTCATAAAAATTTTATTTTGATTATATTGATGCAAAATTGCTTAAATGTTAGCCATTTGTTTAAATTAAGTTTGGATTTAGAGTAAAAAAAATATTTTTAATATGAGGATGCTCCTATTTACAATTATGTTCTTTTCAACAAATTTGGCAAATAGGTGAACAAATAAAATAAAATAGAAAAAAAAGAAAAAGAAAAAGAAAGACGCAGAAGAGGAAGAAGCAGAGAGGGAGAGACAGAGACAGAGAGAGATTTGGTGAAGTGGGCCGGGAAGTGAAAAAAAATAAACAAAATAGAAATAGAAAAGAAAGTGGGCCTGGCCTAGCCCAAAGAAAATAAAGGAAAGAGAGAGAGGGGGAGAGAGAGAGAGAGAGAGAGAGAGAGATCATGGGCCTGGGCTGCAGGAAAAAAAGAAAATAATATAATAGAACTGGGCTTGATGGGCTGGGCCGGAAAAAAAATATAAAAAAATACAAATTACTTGATGGGCTAGGCCCGACCCAGTATTGTAAAAGAAAAAAAATAAAATAGAGGGAAGAAATGGGCTTGGGCCAGGAAAGAAAAAGACATAACAATAATAATAATAGTGGCCTTGGGCCTGGGTCTGAGCCCGACAGAAAAGAAAAAAAATAAAAATAAGTAGAAATTTAGTGGGATTGAGCTTGGGCTAAGTTTGGATTAATTGGGAATAATTGATAGGTAGAAATTATTATTACATGTTGCACTTGGTTCCCAAATTGGGTTATTTATTGGTATTAAGAATGAAACCAGATTATTAAAATAATTTTAATGATATGCATTGTGATATAATTGTGCACTAAAATATTATGTATTAATTTATCATGCTACAAATCATGTGTTTTAATATTACATTTTATGTGTTTTGATATTACAAGTCATGTGTTTTAATATTACAGATCATGTGTTATGATACTACATGTCATGTATAGTTATGGAAATGCAAATATGTTATCATGAATGAAAAACATTTAAAGAAGGAAAAGAAAAAGTAAATAAATAAATGTAAAATAAATTTTTTATGTGCATAATTCATTATAAACAGGGGACGGGAGAAACTATATGATGGATAATAGCCTTACCGTATAAGAATTGATTGTATTGTTAGGGCTGAGATTCTTTTACTGCAGCGGCCTGGGTGATTACTGGATCACCAATTGATATTTACCCAGAGTGGTATGTCCGTTACTGTAATACAGTACAAAAATTGATTGTAGTGCCAGCGGCATGTTATGGTTCAGCGCCATGAATATTGTGGCTGGATCCTGAATATGTACGGGCACTTATACGACAATAGAGAATAGCGTTATCTTATCCATTAATACAGTTTCTACCATTAAATTGGACGGTGACTGAGACCAATAGAATATAGAATTAAATAGATAGAGCAGTTATTGTCATGTTTATTTATTTATGCTTGCCTTCATGTTTAATTTTTCTACACACAAACAACACTGACATAAACATGCTTATGCACACTTATATTTCTAAACTATGATAGTACACAATTTATCTTTTTAAATTTGTTACTTGCTGGGTTTAATCCTCTGGGTTTTGAACCCAGATTTGGAACCTTAAGAGGGGATCCAGCCCCAGTTGAAGACCCGTACTTTGTTGGACAGATCGAGTGACAATAAGCAAGCGAAGTACTATCTGGAGAGCCTTTGTATATTTTATTTATATTTCCTTTTGTCTGAACACTGCTTTTTCTTTTGATTCGTTTGTGTTGATATTTATAGCAGTGTGCCATTTTATGTAATAAAATTTTGTATAAATGAAATCTTTTCAGTTTCAGACATGTTATTTATTTATCTGATTGTTGCAGTAGTTACAGTCATTCCAAGATCATGTAACTGTTGGGTTGTCTAGTGCAAGTAATAAGTAACGTACTCCGTTTTTGAAAGCAGCTGAAAAACAGGGGCGTTACAACAATAGAGAAGAACAATAGCATTATTAACATCGACTATCTGTAGGAGTGTAATTTAAGGAGAATCGGGAAAACCAAGTGTTTTCTAACCTTAACCCATTATATTATTTCTTAGTGTACTCTTGCATAGTTATATTATTAATGCACTAAGAGTATTGTATAATTTATGTTGGGAGTGGGCAGTTGCTAGGTATTGCTGTTTCACATGTATCATATGTGTCATAGCTAACTATGAAAACCACAAAATCATAAAAATTAAAAAAAATTCAAAATTTTTCGTTTCTTCGAAATAAAAAAAATAATATTAGAAGTATTTTACATTTTATATTTATGGGATTGATATCTTAATATTGATACTTATATAATAGTAGTTCTTATGTAATCTTGATTATTAACTTAAGTCCGATAATAAGATATATGGATACTTAAAATTTGAATTAATATGCACTCTAATCGCTTACACAATGAGTCATGAAAATTTTATAATGAAGAGAAAATTTAAAAGGAAAGTCTATCAATTTTTTCTATTCAAGAAAAAAAGAAAAAAAAATAATAGGAGTGAGCTTGGTAATAAATAAGAGAAAGTAAGTGTTAAGCAGTTAGGTTCGTTTGCCTTGGTAAGCGTACATATTCACATGAACGATACTTATGGATTTTTATTATAAACATGAGCTAAGTAACTAGATATTTGTGTCTCGGAAAACATAAGTGTTCACATGAACGATAACTATTTGTAAAAAAAATAGAGATGAAAAGGGTTCCTATAAGTTTGATTGGAGTTTAAAACTTTATTGGCTTAAATACACGATTACCAGAGTGCATATGAATAGATAATCGAGAGTTAAAAGTATATTTATGATACAATTTAAAAGATCATGATAGGAAAATAAGGATATTAGATTATAAGTGATTTGTTGAGATTGTTGGCCTCTTGAATATTCATGTACATATCTCTAATTGAGCTTGATACGGAAATGAAATAAAAAGCATAAAAATATTTTCACTTTCTTTATTTTTTAATATCCTTATTTTATTTTTTCAGAAATGTTGTATCTTGATTTTTGTTGGTAACATTACTGGAAACCCTCACAAAACAACATTTATCCATTAGGCTAATTTAGGAGTTTAATGGTTTGTTGCATGTGCTAAGTGCCAGCATAATTTCTACAAAAATGAACTAGGATTTTTTTTTTGTCTCTTTAGTTAGGGATATTTTATTTTTTAATTTGATAATTTTGCTAAGGGGCTAGAAAAACTTAAGTAGGGGGGTGTGATTATGAGTGAAAAGTGTAATAATTATAGTTTATTTTCTACATTCGTAATCTAGTTTTGGTAATTAATATAAGAAATTACTGATAAATTAATTTTTTAATCAAGCTCTTCACTTTAATACTTTTAAGTATTTTATGGATTTTTTGCTGGGTTTTATATGGAAGGAAATCGAAAAATATTAGCATATCTAATATATCGGCCCAGATCAGCAAACTAACAGGTTTCGCTATCAACAACCATCTGCTGGCTGTCGACAGCTAGCCGCAGAACCCAAAGACTGTATTTTGATAAGAGCAACTATTGATATGGCTTTGGATAGCCATGACGACTAAAGTAATATTTGAAGATTTCTGTGTACAGAGATTTTCCTTCTGAATAGAATTCTTGTTAGGGTTTTTGAAAGACTATAAATAAATCAAAGTATGAGAGATATATGATATAGGAAAAAAGTAATATAGAAGATATTTTGAGAAGAAATATTTGTTTCTAGAGAGTTTTTGGAGAAGAGTTTTATACTCTTTCATAGTTATTAATAAGAGAATATCTTTTATTCAATTATTGATAGCAATAATGAGTATGAGTGACTAATACTTTGCTTGGTTCAAATGAGGTAGCAAATACTAGAAAATTTTTTGACATGTATTTATTTGCTTATCATGCTTAATTTTTTTTACGTAAAGTTGATATTTTTAGTTCCCTACTATCTTATTAAAATTTAAATATGTTTTTGCGTCTTTAATAATGTATAGTTTTATGATATGTTCGTTGCTTAGTTTTTGATATGGCATAAACTTTTTAGTCAAAGTGTATGTTTAGACTTTGAACTTTTATTTTTATTATTCATATGTCATGCTTCGATTAACTTAAAATACATATAGGATTAATCAAGGGAAAAAGCCAAAATATCAAGTTTGCAACTTTACTTATTTTAATGCTTAAATAATATATTTTTTGGTTGCAGAAAGATGGCATGATTTATGAAACTGAGATAATAAGTATAAACATATTCAATATATTATTCTATAGGGGAGTTAACTTATCTAACGTATACTTTTCTCTAGATAATTAATTAATAATCAATCAATTTCAGTTTAATAAATCTAAATTTTAAATCCATTTTTTTTCTTCCGTAATCTATTTAAATAACTATCTAATACACTAAATTAATAATGTTCACAAGAATTATCTTGGATTACTATCATTGTACTACTTATCAAACTATTACACTTAGGAGTGTACAATTTAATCGCAATTAACTAGAACATCTTCAAGGATGCCTTTAGGATACCTTCTGACCTATCAGCCAATTGTAGTGCAATAGTTGTAGGTTTAAGTTCTTTTAGACTTAGTTGCTTGTAAACCGAGTATGATAACTAGTTTATACTAGCACCCAAATCTAGTAGGGTTTTCTCAATATTATATTAACCTATCACGCTTGAAATAGTTGGACATTCAGAATCCTTATATTTGAGAGGCATCTCAGAGCTGTATAAGGCACTTATCTGCTCCGTGAGGGATGCTTTCTTTTATACATTATGACATCATTTGATCGTGCACAAATCCTTCAAGAATTTTGAACATGATGGCACTTGATTGATTGCTTTCAGTAGAGGAATATTAATCTGTACCTGTTTGAAAATTTTCAAGATGTCAGCAGAAGATGCACTAATATTTTTATTTTTCAAACATTGATGAAATGGTACAGGTGGTTTGTAAGTTGAAGAAGTGTTTCATTAGGATCATCGTTATTAGATTGTTTTGCTGAATCATCGCCCAGTTTCTCTTTGGTGTTTCTTTTTTAAATAGGCTCCTCAAGCACTTTGTCACTTTGCAAACTAGTTGCAGCAGATATCTCAGATATATCATTATTAATTAAAGAAGTAATAATATTATGTGAAGTGCTAGCTTCCAGTTGAGATGACAACTTATTTTTTCCTTGAGTTCACAGAATAGAACTAAGGTGGCTTATCTGAGATTGTATATTGCTGAAGGCCTTTGCATTCTAATTGTTGATGGTTTATTGTGATTGGATGAATTGCTGATGCACTTGAATTATTTAATCCATTCTCTATTGTATCTGCATAATATAATCCTCAAGATTTCTCTTCTGTGATGGTTGGTACACCAAAGGTTGATTATAACTTGGATATACAGTTGCGGTGTTGGATTTGTGGGTTGCTTATTTGTTAGTTATACTTTTGTTAAGATTTTGCTTCATTTGAAGATTCAGATGATTTCTCCAACCAGGATTATAAGTTTGTGAATTTCAATTATTTGCTGGTTGAGGAACTGTGTTAAAGGTGATAGCTTGTTCATTAAGTACTTCTTTATAAACAAGAAGAGTTGGACAATTGTGAGTTTTATATCCTTGTAATTCACAAATGTCACAAACTTTTAGAACTTCATTTATCACGTTAACAATCTCTGTATTCATAGTGATTAAAATTTCAATTTTTTTTGTGAGCGTGATCAATCGTGTAGTTATATCTTCTGTTTCTATCAATTTAATAAGTCCACCTCTATTTTGAGGCTTTTCTACTAATTGATTTCTTTCCGAAGTATCTTTCGTCTTCCAGGCTTGTGAATTTTTGGTAAGTGAGTCAAGGTATTTCCATTCTTCAACAACAATCTTTCTCAAAAAACTCAATATTGCACATGGTTTCTATAAATTGCATGATTACAGTTTTTAACCTTAATAGAAGGTACTCACTGTCCTCCATATCTCGAAGCCATGATGTGGGTATAAGAGTAGCAAAATTTTAAACTATCACAATACTCGAGCAAAGGTTTGTCTTCCTTCTGATGAAAGTTGACAAGTTGCTTATGTATATAGTTAGTTTGATGTGAAGGAAATAATTTCTTTAAGACTTTTTTTTCCATCTTATTCCATCTTCCTATTGAATTGGGACGTAATAAATGTAGTCATATTTTTTGCTTTATCTTTTAGGGAGAATGGAAAGAGCTTAAATTTTAGTTGCTCAACAATAATATTTTGAAGAATCAAACTTCTTTGAATTCTCGAAGGCGTAAATATAGGTTCTCCACATCCATCCCATTTTTAAAGGAAATATTATACATGAATGATGGGTTATTCGATCAGATTGTAGATAATCGCGTATGGACCTCCCATTGCCTCTATGTTGGCTGTGATCATCTTCTGTGTTATGACCCTCAAATCCAACATTATTATCGTTATTTATATTGTTATTGTTAATGTTCATGTGAATGATTGGTGGATTAGAAGTATTTGTGGACATGAGTACAATTGAACGAGTCTACCGTCAGAGATTGTCCTCTAATTGGCAATACAAATTCGGAATCACATAAATTAATGATGTAGGAACTAAAACTATACTAAAGCTTAACATATTAGTACAGATCCCCAGTTATAGTGCCAAAAACTTGATTGCAATCAAAATCATACACTCCCAACTTCAAAAGATCAATAAGTAGTATAAAGGTAGTAAGCCTAAAATCATTCTCTTGAGGATCTTCAATTTATTGTGTATGACACTAATTATTATGGATTACGGAAGAAAAGACTGAGTATAGAATTTATTAACAAAAATCAATTGATTTCTAATTAATTTTACAAGAAAGATTGACAGTCATATAAATTAATGCCCCCATAGATTAATTCACTGGATATTTTTATACTTAATTATCTTAGTTGTATAGATCACATTGTCTCATACAACCGAAAAATATATTATTGAAGCACATGAATAAATAAATTCATAAACTTAATATTTTTGCTTTTTCCCTCAATTAACCCTATATGTGTTTTGAAATGATCTAAGCATGATATATAAATAATAAAAATAATAGTTCAGAATTTAAGCATACACCGTGCCTGAAGAGTCACGACATATAAAAAACTAAGCAATGGATATATTATTAAACTGAACATCATCGAAGACTCAAAAACATATTTAGCGCCTAAGAAGATAGTAGGGAACAAAAAAATATTAATTTTACGTAAAATAATTAAGCATAATAATCAATAAACACATACTAGTAAATTCTTTAGGATTTGTTATCTCATCTGAACTAACATAGAGAATTAACCACACATACTCATCATAGTCATCAACAATTGAATAAAAGTGATTTTTTTTATTGACAACCACAAATGAGTGTAGAAAACTATTCTCCACAAAAATCTCACTTTTAGTCACAAAAAAACTATAGACTAAATGAAGTCATATATGGCCTACAAAACTCTCAATTATATTAAGTATATATAGTCTCTAAAAAATCCTAAAGGAATTCTATTTGATAGGAAACTCAATTTCAACTAAAAATGCTCAAAACTATGTTTCTGCCTATGTGGCTGGTGAAGCCCGCTTCAACAGCTACATCTACTCATGCTCTTAGACTAGGCTTTTAGCTTTCAATGTTTTTCTTGGTTGTCAACATCTATCATTCAAAAAAAAAAAATGATTCTTGCTCTGGCCAAGCCCTGCTCATGTGAGGCTTGCCAGGCCAGCCTCGCGTCCGGGGTTGGCCAGGCCGGCCTTGGGTGCTAGCTCGCCCCGCTCGGCCTCCCATTTCATGCGGTGAATCCTGGTCTCGTGCACACAACATATTTTGGCCCCATCTCCAACTATTTTGCAATTTTTAATCCTATACAAATTTTAATTAGAATCAAATTGATTTTTGGATGAAGAATTTTAAATTAATTTCATTAGAGTTTGATAATTCTACAAATTCTAATCAAACTCAAATCGATTTTTGGATGCAAAATTTTAAATTAATTTATTAGAGTTTGATAATTTTACAAATTCTAATTTAACTCTAATTGATTTTGGGTGTAGAAATAGGACACAATTAAATGAATCTAGAGCAAATTAAATCAAGAGAAGATTCGAATATCTCATTAAGATTACAAAGAGATTTCGATTATATCTATAAGGAAATCAGATCTTGTTCCTATGTACAAGAAAATCTCTTCAACAACCGGGGGCTTATAAATACCCCCAAGAGGACTCAAAAAGGACCTTTGGCAAATCAAGTTATGCATGAGAGCCTTGAAGTTTGGGGACTGGCAAAGAAAAAAAACCTTTGGCCAGATCTCTCGCACGCAAGAAGTTAGTGCTTCCTCCAAGAAAAGAAGAGAAGAAGAACGAGCTTGCCTCCAACCATCTACGTTAAATCGTCAATGGTAAATGATTGATCCCTATAGTTACCTCGAATCCCACGAGTTTTTGTAAAAAGAGAGTGATGATCTATAGATCCTCTCTGTCTGTTTCTTTAATTTTCTTTTCATTGTAATCAAAAGAGAAAAGGATAAATTTTAATAATCTGTAATTTTCTCTATTAAGTGGCAATGGAAAGATCTCCTGTTTTTGCTGAAAACCGACTGGCGACCATATTGGGAGAAATCTCTTATACTAAAGAGGAGATGGTGGTCCAATCTGACGTCAACGAAATTGGAGAAACGATGGAGAAGTTGGTGATCGAGTTGAGGTCAGCCCAAGATGTTCAAAATCACAAAAAGATGACCTGATAGTTTTGAATGATAAGGAGTCGTTGATCCATCAACAACTACTTAGATTTTCAAACTCTAGTCCATCAGAACTCGTTGCATATGACGCCAAATGAAAACCTATCGTGATGTAAAGATAGACCTGAATTCACAATAGGAATCGGAGAGCATGCCGTAAGGCACTCGAAGCCCGTTTTGCATGCCAGGCTCAAAATCAGCCTAGCACAAATAAAGGCGGGTGCCAAGCTCAAAATCAGCCTAGCACAAGTCAAGAAGGATGCCAGGCTCAAAATCAGTTTAGCATGAAGTAAGGAGGATACCATGCTCCAGGCCAGCCTAGTAGTCCACAGCTAGGCAAAAATCAGCCCAACACTTTTCATAATAATCAGTTGAGCAAACCTCAGTCTGGCCAATCTAGCAAATCTCGCTTGGCCAACCTAGCACTCCTCAGCCTGGCCAGCTTACCACCCATCAACTTGGTCAGCCTAGCACTTGTTAGGTTGACAAAAGACACCCTAGCACCCATCAACCTGGTCAACCCAGCACTCATCAGTTTGGCAAGAGACAACCTAGCGCTCATCAGCCTAGCAAAACTCAGCCTAGCACATCTCAGCCTGGCAAAGCTTAGCTTAACACATCTTAGCCTGGCAAAACTTAGCCTAACACTTCTAAGCTTGGCAAAACTCAGCCTAGCACATCTCATCCTAGCAAAGATCAACCTAGCATTTCTCAGCCTAACACTCATCAGCTTGGTAAAACTCAGCCTAACACTTTCCAACCTGGCTAGTCTTGCACTTCTTAGCCTGGCTAGCCTAGTATTCCTTAGCTTGGCCAGTCTAACACTTCTCAGCCTGGCCAGCCTAGTATTCCTCAGCCTCGTCAGCCTAGCACCTATCAGCCTGATATGAATAAGACTAGATGCCTGATTGGCATAAGTAAACTTGAAAACCGAATTAAGTCTAAGCCAGCATGCGAAGCTAGATCAGATCGCTAGGCTACTCAGCAGATTCGTGCTAGACGTATCAAAACTAATGATGAATATCAAACCAAACTGGGATTTGACAAATATAACCTCCATGATTTCTCATAACTATATGTCTGGACAAGTAGACCTCGCACAAGAAGCGGGCCCCACCCACAAAAGATGGTTCTATCAACACCGAATGAAGAAACTCTAGATTGGCAGAGATGTCTCACAAATAAAAGAAGGATGGCACGATCCCATAGTCCTGCTGCTGTGAGGAGTTGACCGAATGGCAGTTTTGATTCACTATCGCTGTCAAGCCCCAAGACCATCTGCATTTAATTAGTTATCAGCATCAGAATCCAATATTCCAGAAAGAAGACGACTGCAAAAATAAAACTCTAACTCAGATCAAGACTTGCATGCTTTCACATTGAATATAGTGAATAAGGGAAAGAAACCAGTTGTCGATGCCTCTTATACGGAAGCAGAGGAAATCTATCATCATATATGCCTCAGGTCAGATGTGACGGCTCCCTGCAATTACAAAAGATTGGCTAAGGTTCTGACGAAAAATATAAAGTGTTCAGTGATCATTCGGTCATAGCAACACCGCGATCACACGCTTCCTCTTGGTCCGACAGGAGGACGATCCACATGGTCGAAAGGTCGGCCGAGATGAGTCAAAAGATTGAGGCGCAAGAACGTCTCATCCAAGAGCAGTAAAGGAGTATCGAAGATCTCAAAGCAATGCTTGCAAAGGGATTGGACAACAATCAAAAGAACACAGATGATGGAGTAGGGGGTTCTTCCTCTTCTGATAAGACCAAGAAGCATGAGACCAAATCCAATCCAGATGCCGAGGGAAAAGGCAGTGAAGGGGAATATTCCGTTGATCCTCACGCCAAAAAAAGCTTCAAAGTCAAATAGAAGCGTTAATGTACCAAAAAGGATTGCAGGAGACGAGAACTATGAGACCCTACCCGATAGAGTGGGATTCCGTACCATTTCTGCCAAAGTATAATCCTTTGATGTTATAATCATATGATGGGAAAGGATCTCCAAATCAGCATATGTACTATTTCTTTCGTAGATCAACCATCTCATAGGTAATGACATAGTGATGACGAAGATTTTCGCAAGTACCTTACGAAGGTCTGCATTCACTTGGTTTATGCAGCTGCCCCTAGAACCATCAATGCCTGGTCTGACGTGGAGAGGGAGTTCCTAGCCCGCTTCTTTGAAGATGACACTAAAATATCCATTCACTCTCTTCTAGCAAACAAGCAAAAAGAAGACAAGATGGTTAAAAGTTTCGTTGAGCGTTTCTGCAAAATGTCAGTGCGATTACTGCATGGCATGTCACAGGAAGTATTGGGAGAGACTTGCAAACACAATCTTTAGACCAAGATATTAGTCAAAATGGGAGCAATAGAGTCCAAAATCTGAAAGAATCTAGTAAAATAAGGGCAGCAAGTGGAGGACATAATCTGACCTATCAATGAATACCATGCCTAGAGAAGGATGATCATGAATCGGCTACAGCAACAATCATCCCATTCTAAGGAAAAGAAGATAATGACCACCAAATCTGCTGCAAAAAAACTACAAAATAATCGAGATTCTTCTAGATCATAAAGGACATATAATTTTAAACATGAACAAGCAGTCACATTGTTCTACCTACTAAATTAAAAAGGGGATGCTCAGGTTATCCGAAAATCAAAAACCAGAGGAATTTGGAAAAACAGATGATCCTAAGTATTATCTCTACCATCAAAATATTGGGTACCCGACTAAAAATTGTTATGATTTGAAAGTTAAAATTTAGGCACTCATCTATACAAATGTGATCCAATTGAGATCTGAACAAAATAAAGTGTCCTCAAATGTAACAACAGCAAAATGACTGTCATAAATAAAAAAAACAAAAAGGGAAGAAAAATCAAAAAAATAAAAAGAAAACGTGCAAGTTTTTGTTACCCAATGTCACCAAGGCAACAGGAAGAGAGTAAAACTCTTGCCAACCTATCATACTAGGGGTAAGAGTATGAAATCAAATAGCCCAAAGGAAGAACGTGGGGTTATGTCCGCTCACAGCGTGAGGCCAAGCCAGTGAAAAATTATCTAAGGCATGAAACTAACTCGAGATTAAATCAACGCAAAGTCATCCAGAGCGAGGCTAACTCAAAACTAAACCAACGTGCATGGTTATACTAGGGCACAAGGCTAAGCCAGCGCACAGAACTCATCCAGAGTACAAAAGTGAAAAGAAATGCGATATTAAGGTTCAACCCCACATAGTCTATTACAAATAAGAAAGTAATTTATCACCACACGATGAACTTCATGGACAGCCAAACAAGTCGCATGCATGGGGTGGGATCAACACCAATAAACCTTGTATGCAATGTAAAGCAAACTTTGCATATAATGTGATATTAAGCCAGCATAAAGTCATCTAAACGTGAGACTATACTCACAGCCAAAATGTGAAGTTAACTCTCAGCCCCACATAAACTTCAAAAAGTGAAAGGCCAAGGTTTGTGTCAAAGACTTAAGGTGGCAGACCAATCGGCAACATTGTATAATATTTGATGAAGAAGAAGCTCATCGTAACCAATCAAATGAGGACCACACAGGGGGTGAGACCCGCATCCAGTAAATCTTGTGGAAAAGTCCGAGTTTAGATATCAAGATGCGAGGCTAAACTCGTGTGAAGTAACTCAAGCACAATGCTATGCCTGCGTATAATGCGAAGTTATACTCGCAACTAAATGCGAATCTAAGTCAGTATGTAAGGCTAAGTCAGCACATGAATCTAACTCAGTGTGGGAGGCTAAACCAGTGCACACAATTCCAACCCCACGTAGAACATGAAGTTATACTAGCCCAGCTGTGAGGCTATGCCAGCTTAAAATATGAGGCTAAGCCCACAGTTATAGGACTAAGTTTACATTCTGAACACGCAACAATAAATTAAGTTGTACCAAGCGTGCATCTCGAGAACGTTTAACAAAAAAAAGTTAAATGAAGAACTTTCAAAGAAGGAGACTTGGCATTAGTTGTCAAAAAACTAACGATCATGACCCACAAGACTAAGGGAAAATTCGAACCCAGATGGGAAGAATATTTTGTAGTAGAAACTATCTACTCAAAGGAACCTATCGCCTGATCCATCAAGACAGCGACAAGATGATGATGCCTATCAATGGCAAGTTCTTAAAGAAATACTATTGTTCTTCACAAAAATCTTGCTTTCTTCTATTGATTACTTTGATTACAACGAAAGAAGAACAATAGAAAAACAAATATGATTTATATTTTATCACTCTTTTTTACAATAAAAAAGTCGGTTCTAGTGTGACGATGGGCTCTAACTATTAGAACCTGTTGATAATCCAATGTGAAAATCTCCTCTTCGATGAAGATGATGGTTGGCCCTTACTTCTCTCTCTCTGTTGATCTCTAACTTGAACTCCAAAAAGATCAAAAGGATCCTAAAGTCTCTTTAAAGAGGGTATTTATAGACTTTAGTTGGTTGTGAGAGTTTCCATACGGATAGAAATAGAAAATGTTTGTATCCATTAAGGATTCCAATCAAATAATTGATTTAGATCTCTGGAATTTGAATTCTGATTGGTCTCAATTTGGGTATTGGATAAATCCAAATCTCAATCACAATCAATTTAGGATTCAGAGAATCTGCTCACGTAGAGTTAAGTATTCTTGACGCGGAGCTATGGACTTAACTTCGCATTTTACTCTAACGTGGAGCTAACCCTCTAGTTAGACGCGGAGCTATGGAATTAGCTCTGCGTTCTGCGAAGCTATTTGTCATGCTTTCTTTATTTGGAAGTTTTCACCACCAATAGGGTCCCCTCCAAAGTTTTCAAAATGGTTTATGACTTAGCAAATTTTGAAACACTTCGGATTTTTAGTCTGATACATTTGAACGTGAAGTTAGACCACTTTTTATCCTCACATTTTCGCTTCAATACATGAAGCTAATAGCCTCGCATCGCACCGCCATAATGGCTCCGATCTCCGCACTGAATATCAAGGGGCGTGTTTTCTCATTTAAATAGAGTCTCTTTTTTCTTCTTCTTCACTCTTTCAAGAACTCAATAATTTTCAAAAACTCTAGAGATTTAGAACTTCTTGCAACCGATGAGATTCTTCTCCATTTTCATCCATTTTCTTTCATGATTTCGAGATCAATGGCACCTAAGAAGATTACCTCCTCGCACACCTCATCTCCATCACTGGCCAATACCAGCAGCGGCGGTCTAGTCTACGTCGCGCCTATTGGAGTAAAATATCCACTCTTGACTCCATTTTATGGTGATTTGACTTGGTTTTAACCAGCCAATTATATCCCTCGCCGGCGAAATCATCGCCGTACTCCGGTCAGTAATAACTTGTAGAAGAAGAGACCTTTGGTCTTTTTCTGCGCGAAGCTACTTTGTTAGCTTCGCATGAAAATGCTTATTACGTGAGGTTATTCCTGACTTTGTGTTTTTTGCGCGAAGTTATGGATTAGCTTCGCGTTTTAGCTTCTGACGCAAAGATATTTATTAGCTTCGCATTTTTTCTTCAAACGCGGAGTTATTCTTTTATCTTTGCGTTTTGTTTATACGCAAAGTTATTGATTAGCTTCGCGTGAAGTCATCTTTAACTCCACATTTCAATACTTAGCATTTTCTAACTGTTTTTAGAATTTTTTCTAAATTTGATTCTTTCTTTTGTAGTTGGTTATTCAATAGATCCTCTCTCCCGTAGGCATCACTTTGGGTTTGCTGGAGGTGCAGACTGAGCCACCCAGTTCCGATTTACTACCGAACTCCCCGCCTACAAACCAGGTCTATGAGAAAGTTGGGAAAAGCTGTTGAGATATAGCCCCACCACTACAAGGGAGATAATCACTGATGCCCTGTTCGAAGCCATGAATTGGGATGCCTTAGAGAAGCCAGCCATCCTTTTTGGCGATGCGGTGCAAATTCAGAGGAAATTCTATTCAAAGAAGAAAGCAAATGGTTTTACCAGAAATGTTGATGTTCCTTCCAGACATGGAGCGAAACTACCCTCTGGTATATCTTCAGAGGTTATCAGCCCGTCGCGAGTTGGAGCAGGACCTAACTCAAGAATACGACGGAGTTGCCATAGGAAACTTTGGCGCACATGAGAGCTATCAAGATGGTCCCACCAGGTGTGTCACTGGACTCCTTCCAGGTAAAATTACCAAGGAGCTCCAGTGGGGGAGATCCCTGCTTGCGCGAAGACCTTCCTAAGTGAGTTTGTAGCAAAGGGTGGACAATACCCAGCCCATGACTTCAGGATGCCTGGTTGGGTCCATTCCTCAAGCAATATGTGGTGGTTCCGCCTCGTCGAGTACATGGTGGATTCTCACGAACAAATCCGGAAGGAGATTGGCTTGTATAAAGCTAATCGAAATGTCCAGTATGGCCTTCCCCAGAGTTCTTATCATCTATTTAGCCTCCTGGAGATGTACAACCTTGAGACCGGCACTTTCTTTACGCCAGTGGGTGAGCTGGGATTCGCTCTACACGAGATGTATGAAGTGTCAGCATTATCAATAGGCGAACTTCTCTACGAGGATTATATTCCAACCATGGAAGAGCTGAATATGCTAAGGGCAAAGAATGAACGCGTCTATGAGACGTATTGGGAGATGATATGTCACTACCGCATTTGCGTTGATTTGGTAGGAGTGCGAAACCAAGGTATCGGCCACAAGAAATGGGCCGATTATCTCTTCATAAATCTGAAGGAGAGTCTGTCATGTGTCCGCAGGCGTAAGCCTGTCGACATCGAGGAGATCGATCGATGTATTGCCAAGACAGGGTCAGTTTTTTATGCAACTAAATCAAATGAAGGCGGATTCAACCCTCGCACCGTCTTCAGGAGCTTCCACTACCAGGCTCAGTTCCCAGTATCTGACAGGGATCTGGTTGCTGGGTTTCTAATGTTGTGGCTGAAGAGGTGTATCGTCATGAATGTGATGCCATTGCAATGAATGTGGTCTACCAAGAAGTTTTATTGGTATACGAACGACCACTTGGACTGCTTCCAGCCATGGTGAACAACCTTTAGAGCGGGCTCCGGACACTCTGCAATGGTTTCATCCCTGTAGACAAGGGCAAGGCCACAAAGGGGAAAGCTGTCAAAGGGAAAGCAGTACAAGAAACTGCTACGGTGAAGACACCGAATTCTAGGGTGAAGATGCCCTATATATATCTGATAGCTTGGCTTGTCATGCACTGCCCCTCGTTAATGAGTACTGCAGATTACTGCCCAATTGACAAGCCATTCTTTGTGGAGATATACGAATACTCCACTTGGAAGAGCTATTATATGTCGGTGATCCGTAAGATGCCCCAGCATCACCAAAATTACGAGATCAATTGCTGCTTCTCCGACTTTCCAGGCGGAGAGTACGGGTCAAAATTCAAGAATACTTTGAGCCCAGACAATTATTCCACTCTATCTTCAGGAGCCTTTTGGTGATTATTGAATATTCATCCAGGACACTATGTGCTACATAGAGCTGTATACACCAAGCCGTTTTGTTCATCAATTCGGATATGCGCAACTCTATGTGGGGAACCCAAATAAGAAGCTGGCTTATGAGGGTAATCTTTATGAAGGGGCTCAAGGCTGGTTTCACTTTGTGGCCCAAGAGACTGGCGCTGAGTTTATACTGCCACAGAAGTCACAAGTCCTCAGCATGGCACTTATCTTCTGTACATAGTACAATATTTCCAATGCTGTTGTGCCTAACTTCTCCATCAACAACAGTTGTTGTAAGGAGATAGAAGCCTTCTACTCTCGGCGAAAGGGAGCCAAGAGAGTTAGAGTAAAAAGAATGGACGAATTCCTTAATGTGGAGGCCGAGCCCTCGGATGGCGATGATTCAGATAATGATGACGCTGGCGATGATGATGGCACTGGTGCCGGAGATGATCCCCTGATTATTAGTGATGACGATACTCGCATCCGAAATCCATCCCCTAAGCATCGTCAGATATCAAGAGGCGAGCCAATCTTGAAAAAGAAGAAGTCAGCCAAACAGACTTTGCCGACGATGGTTATTCCTGAAGAAGCGGCAGTTTAGTTTGCAGCTGATCTTTTGGTTTCAGCACTGCTAATAGCACCTATCGAAGAAGATGTCCTAGCAGAACCCCCTAGCACTAGTGGTGTTCGAAATTTACCTGCTCCCCTGTCTCCAGAGCGTATTACGACACAACCTCAAAGTAGTGAGACGGGTGCGCTTTTGGAGACTTCTACGGCTCCTCCATCTAGTCCCACTACGGGGCTTGTTTCTATTGGTATGGTTCTGGTCATTTATTTTTATGTCTTATTTTTCTTATATATATACACACTTGACATTCTTGTTTGCTTTTGAGATCTAGGTAGTCATCTTCATTCGCCAATGCAGTCGACTACCAGAGTAGAATCAGAGGAGCAGATGGATTATTCAGGTACCACTGGATCAATGGGTAGACTGGATAGCTCTGCAGAGATATTTGACGCAGACTACTTCATGCCTATCCCCAATCCCATCCAAACGTCAACTCCTCTGGCTGACGAATTAGGGAGCGATGATAGGACACAAGTTGCTGCTTCTGAAGCCCGAGATGCTCATCACTCTCCTGAGCCAAGATTGTTGTCTCCAACACTAGCCGTTTACTCTAAATATAGCTTTTCGGTCATCATTGGCGTGCCATCAACCTCTCAGCCTGCTATAGCAACGCTTTCGACGATTGTAACCGTCATCGCTTCGAATGTTGTTTCACCTGTACCTACCAGTTTCCAATCAGCTGAGAGGAAGATAATTTGAAGTTCTCATTCGAGGCGACCTCCATAGCTAGGGAAGTTTCTGGTGGCATTGCTCCTTCAGAATCTTCTCATGTTGGCGCCATTACTCAAACAGTCAGTGCTGGCGAGACCTTTGCTTGAGTTCCAAGTTCAGCCAGCTCATTATTGGTGTTACTAGCCCCGCATATAATAAGTTTGGTGCAAAGATGAGCTCCTTCCTTGTCAACACCCATGGAAGCTACACCCCAGCTGCAACTTCTTGCTCAGTATTACCTGCCCTCAACGTAGACACTGTCGATCCACTTGAAGAAATTTTCAATCACAAGTCAATGACTTTATGCGGCTGCTGAGGAGATGTATCAGCATGATTTTAGATGGGAGAGACTTCCTCGAACTCGGTCGCCCGATGTTGGTCAGTTATCTGGATAACATCGAGAGGATTGGAGGTCGTGAATGAGCAGCTCCTTATCAAGCCCGCCTAGAAGCCTTGGAAGAACAAGTATAAACACTAGACACTCTCCACCAAGCGAATGTGGAAGCAATTGCTGAAATCGAGGTGGCGCAGCTTCGAGTGGTCCTAATGGCTTGCCAAAAAGAACTAAGGTCCCAAGAAGAGAGCTGGTCTCAGGAGTTAGCTCAACTTTGAGCCAATCAAGAGACTGTTCTGAGAGGGTTAGAGAAGGCCAATTTTGAAATTGAAGGAAGCCAGGCAACAATTCTTAGAGCTCAGGAGACTATCGTCCAAACTCAGGCCATTTTAGAGGCCAATGAGTCCGGATTGGAGGAGTCATCGAAGAGAAGAGAGAAGTTGATCCTACAACAAAGACAACTCAAACAAGAGGGCATAGTGAGGAGTCAGGCAATTGAAGAATCCCGTTTACGGCTCACTCAGCAGCTTTCTATAAATGACGATGATTAGCGTCACCAGGCTTTACATTCTATAGAAGAGACTCGTTGCCAAGTCATTGACCAAACAGAGAATAAGCTGAAGCTCTTGGGAGAATTTTGACCTCCTTGTATCTTTTTTTTCTTTTTTGCTTTTTGTTGTAATAAATGAAAAGGTTCAATTTGTTTGAACTCTTTTAGCTTTTTACTGTTGTGTCTTCATTCTTTCAATTTATGAATAAAGAAAATTCTTTAATTCTTTTATTCTTTAGTTCCAATATTTATTTTGATCAACAAATGATGATGCGCTCAGTTTGGAATTTTTGGCTAAGATAGTTCAAGTCTCTCTCGTGTAACTTAAACTGCACATGCCAAGCTGTTCGAGTCAGGATCATCGATTTTGGATAGAGGCGCCTAATTGCACATGCCTGTAGTTTGGTGGAGGCACTTAATTGCACACGCCTAGATGACTAGGTCAGGATCATTGCTTTTTGGTAGCGGTGCCTAATTGCATATGCCTGTTAACTTAGTGGAGATAGTTCAAGTGCTCTCACGTATATCTTAAACTTACTATTAGAGGTAAGAGTTTAACATGACAGCTTAATAAAATGGTAATAATTTAAATCTTACTGTTAGAGGTAAGAGCTTAACATGGCAAATTTTTGCTATATATAGTATTTCTTTAAAAATTTGCCATTAATAGGCATTATCATCGCCATCTTGATTCATTAGGCTGCAGGCTCCATTTGAATATACTGTTTCTACCATAAACGGTCCTTTCCATTTAGGCTCAAACTTACCCTTAGTTTTATGGGTCATGATCATTGGCCTCTTGACGGTCAGGACTAAATCCCCTTATTTGAAGGTCTTTTGTTTGACCTTCTTGTTGAATGTCCGCAAGACTCGTGCTTGATATAGCTCAATTTGTTGTTGAGTTTGGAGACGCTTCTCATCTAGTGCTTCAAGTTCTTAAAGTCTCTGCCGGTGTCGTTTCTCTGTTATCATTATTGTAGCTAAAGCTACTCTCAACGAGGGTATCTAGATTTCTAAGGGCAAAGCGGCCTCACTTCCATACACAAGGGAGAAACGTGTAGCTTTAGTAGGAGAGCAGACTGTGGTTCGATAAGCTCACAAACACTTTCCTAACTTCTCATTCCAGTGTCGTCTATTGGAAGATACGAACTTCCGAAGAAGCTTAATAATTGTTTTATTTAAGGCTTCGGATAGGCAATTAGCTGATGGGTTGTACGGAGTTGACGCAATATCTTTGATCCTGAATTTATCATAGAATCGTGTAAACCCCTGGCTGATAAACTGTGGCCTGTTATCATGGATAATTCTCCGAGGGACATCAAAGTGATAGATCATGTGATGTTTGATAAACTTGATCACATCAGCAGCTTTCACCTCCCTCATAGGTACAGCTTCAGTCCATTTCGAGAAATAATCGATTATTGCAAGTCTAAACCGATGTCGTTTAGATGATGGTGGAGTAATTGGGCCCACTATGTCCATTCCCCATGCTTCAAAGGGCTAGCTAGCAATAGTAGCATGCAAGTATTTAGAAGGTTGATGTATGAAGTTGGCATGCACCTAACACTCATGGTAACGCTTCGCATATGCCACTGCCTCGGTAATCATTTTGGTCCAATAATACTCTAGCCTCCTTATGCGATCTCTAAGTTTCGGACCGGGTTGGTGTGCTCCACATGTCCCATTGTGCGTTTTTTAAGTATCCACTGGCCTCCTCTTTCAAGATGCATTGTAGCAAGAGACCGTCACGTGACTTTCTATACAGAGTTTGAAGTGCAGCATCATAATAGAACTTTTGGGCTTTCTTCTTGATCAAAGCAGCTTCTTTAAGATCTTCAAGAAGTATTCCATGCAGGGCGTAATCTACAAATGAAAATCGCCAATCTCGTGGTTCGAGAGTTATACCTATTTTACATACTTCCTTAGCTTGTAAAACTGTATCATGGTGAAAAAATTCTCTACTTCCAATAGTGATACTCTTAGTGGACCCTATTGGAAGTGCCAACATCGCAGCTAAGGCTACGAGGGCATCAGCGTAGATGTTTTCGTGTCGAGATATATGGTCGATGTAGAACTGTTCCAAGTGATTTGCCAACTCAATGGCCAACTGATTGTAGTGGATGAGGGCTTCATGTCTGACTTCGTACTCACCTATCATTTAGTTGACAACGAGTTTAGAGTCTCCATATGCCTCTAAATAGTTAACCCCCAGTTGCAAGGCCATTTTTAGGCCAATAACGGGAGAATTTCTACCACATTATTTGTGCATGGCTTCGTGAGTGAATAGCCATTAGGAATTATATGTTTGTATGGTGATCCATTAACCACCCCCACTCTTGCGACAGACCGTCTTGTGACTCAGTCAAAGAACAGCTGTCATGATTGTTCTTTACTAACTGTATTGACTTTTACTGAATAATCTGGAATATCCTCCAATAGCCTAGAGTTTTTGACACCAGATTCTCTGCGAGGAAGTCAGCGATTACTGTCCTTTCACGGCCTTTTGAGATACAAAGTGGATGTCGTATGGGGATAGTAATAATGCCCATTTTGCTAATCTACCATTTAAGGATCCTGATTTTGTCATCAGGATTTTCAGTGGATTAACCCGGGATATGATGTGAATAGTCTTCCTGGAAAGGTAGTGATGCATCTTTTGGATAGCGAACACTAGGGCTAAATACTCCTTTTCGATCGAGGTATATCTATGTTCCGCTCCCATAATTGTCCGGCTCAAGTAATAAAGAGCATGTTCATGACGATGCTCATTATGTTGAGTGAGCCACGCACCTAACGCGTGATCTATAGACCTCACGTATACGAGCAATGGTCTTCCCAATACGGGGCCATGAGAATAGGAGGTTTTGTAAGATACTCTCTGAGGTCATCAAACGCTTGCTGGCATGCCTTGTCCCATATAAAGAAAATCCCCTTTTTCATAAGCCTAGTAAACGGCTGGCACCGCCTTAATAAGTTAGAGATGAAGCGACGGATATAAGCCAATTTACCTTGTAATTCGCTCAGTTCTTTGAGATTTTAGGGTGGCGACATTTCTTTAATCACTTTCACTTTGTCAAGATCAAGGAAAATCCCTTTTGAGGCAACCATAAATCCAAGGAACTTGCCACTGGATACCCCCAGAAAAGATTTAGCAGGGTTTATCTTTAGACGATATCTTTGCATGAGATTGAAGACTGTCCTTAAATCCTGAAGATGGTCCTCTTTATTCTTGCTATTGACGGCAAGATCATCCACATAACACTCCACATTTTTGTGTAGGTGTTCTTTAAATATGACACTCATTGCGCTGATAAGTGGCTCCGGCATTCTTGAGTCCGAAGGGTATCACCATATAACAGTAAAACCCCAGCGGTATTCTGAAAGCCTTGGGCTTCTCATCGTCTGGGTGCATCTTAATCTGGTTGTAACTGGAGAAGCCATCCATAAAGAACATCCTCTCATAGCCACACGTATTATTGATCATCGCGTCAGTGACCGGCAAAGAGAACTCATCCTTGGGACATACGGCATATAAATCTCCAAAATCAATACATATCTGGATCTTGCCATTCTTTTTGTGAACTGGAACTATATTCACACCCAATCAGGATGTTATTCTTCTCTAACGAATCCAGAAGTTATCATCTTGTTAACTTCAGCTTCTATGGCTTCCATTAACTTCGGTCGGAAGTGCCTTTGCTGCTGTTTGACCAGCTTGGCATCTTCTTTGATATTCAAGCGATGCATAGTGACCTAGGTTACTATTCCGGGCATATCTTCATAACTCTATGCGAACACGTCTATGTATTCCCTAATGAGAGCTATAAACTCTTCTTTTTCTACCGGAGTCAGTGCCTCGCTTATAAAAATGGATTTTTGAACGTTCTCAGTCCCCATGTTAACTTGTGCTATTTTATCTACTATGGGTGGGTCACGTTGTTCGAAACGGACATCCCAAGGGTATCCATATGTCTGGCCTAGGATACATCTTGAATATCAATTAGTTCTTCATCACTTTTAGGTGCGGCTGAAACCATATTCGCTGCTAAAGACTCGAATAGACATCGGTACTGTGATCAGAATCTTGGTCCAGTAAACTATCCTCACTGTCGACCAGAGTCATCCCCTCGAGTTCGTTCGATGATGTGGAAGGAGTGGATACATATCTCAACCCTCTTCGGGTCTTATGATAGTAGTTGAGGCTTTTATCCTTTGGCCTAAAGGAGGGTAGAAGATTTCGCCATCCCTTTCCAAAATTTAATCTCGGCTTTTGGGCTAAGTTATAATCTATCCTTTTCATCATTTATTGGGATTTTTGTTCATAATAGTGGAACTGAGATGATGTTTTCTCATTACTCTCACTACTTTATTTTTGGGTATGTGATGTCATCACTTTGCCAAACACAATAGGCTTCTGATGCCTTTGTCGAGAAGATACTCCAAAAATATTATTTTGGCCACTAATTATTTTGGACCTAGAAAGGAGGGATGATTTGATCGGCACATGATATATTTCCAAAACCTCAAGTTTGGACAAGCCATCTGCCTCTGTGATAGTGCCAGAGGGTTTCGATTAGTAGCAACAGCCGGCCTATAAACCAACTTTATATTTTCATTGATAACCCATTCGTCTTCATCGCTAGCAGCATTAGTTACCTTAACCTTGTTAATATCAATATTAGGATTTATTTCATAATTCCCACCGTCTTCTTCTGAAGACTCACGCTTAGTATCTGCTTCATTGTGGCTATTACAGAGTTTTTCATATTCTTGAGAGAATCTCATGGCCAGACTTATACAGCCTGGCGTCGGTAAAATAATTTTCCAACTCTTTGAATAGTTGTTTATCTACAATCAAAATCCGGACTTCTCCTTGCTCAGTGCAATATGTCATGCATTGGTGGAGTGAAAACAAAACTATCATGTAGGTGTGGATCCATGGTCGTCCCACTAAGATATTATATGATGTATCTGCGTCGATGACGTAACACGTGACCTCTGTTTTCAGATCTCCGATCTGGGATCGAAGTCTAATCTTGCGAGGGGACAGCTATCATTGGCATTGAAACCGAATATTGTAGTGTTTGTCAGTATTAGACGATGTGCCGAGATTTCCAATAATTGCATCAACCTTCTTGGGATGATGGTCAGTGCGGATCCAGGATCAATTTGTATGCGGTCTACTTTGGTGGATCCAACATACCCAGTATAGTATAAAGGCCTATTATGCTTTATATTCTTTACCTGTATGTCTTTTGGCGAGAAGGTTATTTGCGGAACTTGCCTCCTCACTTGGTGACAGTGGGGGCAAGAATCCCTTTCTTCGTTGAATGGTTCAACAATTTGTGCCATAAAAGATTCGGAGTCTGCTAAAACCTCTCTCAATGCTTTCTGAGTTGACGTGGACAATCGTAACAGCTTGTAAAGTGTGACACGAGCCGGGATGTTAGCCAGCTAAGTTATAATGTCAAATAGGAATGGGGCATATTTCGCTTCATCATTCTTCTTTGTACCTTTCTGAAAATGGAGTCCTTTCTATTTTGCAAGCTCCCCGTATACTTCCTTGCTAGGACCTACCCTCGAATAATCTTTTAAATAAGCCTTGCCGGATCTAGTACCAGATGGACCTGCATCGTCTTGGTGAGTGGCTATAGCTATGGCCTCCTCTTCTGAATCTGTTAGTGCATTAGCAATTATGTATTCATCTTTAAGATTTGCGGAGATAGTATTACTGGTCTGCCTCCTTCTTTACGTATTGGACGAGATCCACTGCTCATCTTGCAGAAGATCTCGGTGAACCCACATAACCACTCCCCTTTTTGTGGTTACCTGGGTTAGTCCTTTTTGTGCCCTTTTATGGGGTTTATGATTTACTATTATTAGTTTTCCTGTTGGTACTGGCGTTATCCCCGTGGGAAACTCATTGGTTCCTACGACCAAGGTTGTTATATTTGCGGAAAGCTTTTTCTGTTCCTCTTTAAGTGTGAGAACCCCAGGTTCTATTAATGCCTGGATCCAATTCTTTAGAGGATAGCAATCCTTAGTCGGATGCCCGATGTTCTGATGGTACATGAAATAGTTAGGTTCGTTGATTTTTCCAGCGTCTTCTGGTTTTCGATTCTCCGGAAGCTCAGCGTGCCTTTTCTGAGGAGGAGATGGAATAGAGTACCTATTTGCTACGTCTTAAATATGTAAGTTCTATCTTGTTAGAATCTATTCTGACCTGCACCTCTCGGATTCTGAGGTCTTGGCTTTACCAGACTTGTTGGCTTTAGAGTAACATCTAATGTCATCACAGCTTTCCCTTTATGCTTAGGATTCTATGAGTATGACCTATTATTTGTTGAGTTTCTCGTACCGTGAGATTCCTCAATTCGGCGGATTATATCTTCTACCTGTTCTCCTTATTTCAACAAGTTCTTCCAAGTTTTAGACTCCACGGCTCCCATTTTTATCAGTACACCGATTCTAAAATTATGCTTGCAGGTTTCCACTAGGGTGTCCTAGGTTATACCGTGTCGACAATGCACGGATTTTTCCCTATCATTCAATGAAGCTTTTGACTGTTTCTTCTCCTTCTTTTGTTGCAAAGAGGGAATGAACCGATACTTCGGTATCATCCTCAAAAAAATGCACCAAGAACTGTTTCTCCACATCATACCAAGTGTTTATAGTTCTTGGGGGCAACTGTATAAACCATGTAAATGCAGGCCCTCACAGGGTGCTTACAAATACCTTAGTCATTATGGGGTCATCCCCATTAGATGGCTGGCTTGCGACAAAAAATAGTACATGTGTTGGCTTGGGGACCATTTTCCATCATATGATTCCAACTTCAGTGGTTTATACTTTTCAGGAAAATGGGCAAAATCCCACTAAAGCGGATATAGCCTTGAAATGCCTGATTCCTTTAACTCCTTTTTCTGCATCAGTGTATCAAGTTGGTTCTTTAGTTTCTCCATTCTTTCTTCATGAGGATCATGGAAGAAAAACTTGTTAACTTTTTTATGAATTGAATAAGCTTTTTCTTTTTTATCTTCTTCATTTATCTTGGGTGGTGGATTCTCATTTGTCTTGGGTGGTGGATCCGAGGAATTTTTAGCCTTATCGTCGACTATCTTCTGGATATTTTCGACCGCTTTTAGAAGCATTAGTCTGAGGTCATCAATAGCCTTTTACTGATCTCGAATCATTTGTTCTTGGGCTTTAAATCTCTGGTCGACATCATTGGACCTGTCCACCACAAGCGACACTAATTTTCTTGGTCAGGAAGAAGTATATGACTGTGGAGAAGTTATTGCTGAATTGTCGTTATAATCGTTGTAGGAACCTTTTGTAAGTTTCTTATAATTTTGAGAAGCGACAACACCTGATTTGAGCCAGGTAAGATGGTGAGCTTGTTCGTCATCTGCATCCGACTTATTTTCTTTTTCTATGACCTTCTTACCTTTACCGACCATATTTGAGGTCACTGCCTTCAATTCTTTCTCCTTGACTTTATATCTAAGATTATTCTTTCTCTTTTTTGGAGTATTTTGTTCAGACTTAGCTATTCTGTCAAATACTGATACTCTTTTCTTAATACAGCAATAATTATTCAATACAGCTAATATTATTTGTTCACAATGACACCTTGAATGTGACTGTGTTTGAGTCGTTTTCTTTTTATTTGTCAAACAATCTCTGTGGTCAAGGATTTTGGATGATGAAGAATCTTCAGTTATGTTCTGGGCGTGGGACCCACTTGGTTGTTGGAGAAACGCAGGTGCTTGCTGAAACTCTCGAAGGCCAGTGGCATCATACTGCTGCTCGACCGATTGCTTATCTGTCTTAATTCTGTATACTAGCCATTTTATGCGGAGCTAGATGTTAGCTTCGCATTTTAAAATTTCCACACGAGGCTGAACCATAACTTCACATACGCTAGCCTCACTTTTTACGCTGACTTAGCATTTTTGAAAAAGTTTAACTTCTGTTGTTTGTATAACCTCACGTGTTGAGTATCCCCACACGCTGGCATAACCTTGCGATTTACTCAAGAATCTTTGGCTTTGCGTTTAACGCTTGGCTCAAGTTTTTGTTTAAATTTGATAACCTCGCGTGCTGAGTTTTCACCACACACTGGCTTATCTTCACTTTTTACGTGAGTTCTCGCACTTCTGCCAATTTCATAGTCAAGTTCAGCAACCTCGCATGGAGAAAGTTTATCACATGCTAGCCTACCTCTGGGATTAACCTCGCATTTTACGCGAGTGTTGTCAATTTTCCTGGTTTCATGTCCAGGATTTGTAGCCTCGCATGGACAATTTTCCTGGTTTCATGTCCAGGATTTGTAGCCTCGCATGGAGAGACTTCTTCACACGTTGGCTTGTCTTTAACTTCACGTTTTACGCAATTTTTGTCACTTTTGTCAGTTTCATAGTTAAGTTCAGTAGCCTCGCGTGGAGAAAGTCCATCACATGCTGGCCTGAAGCCAACTTCGCATTTTATGCGATTCTCACTGGTCTTGTGATTAACGCAAGCAGTTCACGAGGTAAAATCATAGCCTCGCGTTCTCCTTCTGCTTCAGCCTCGCATTTTACGCGGGCTTTGAGAGCTTTTCGTCTTACTCGATGATTCCGATTTCAGAGTTGAGATATGGTAAAATCAGTCTCTTGACCCTATCAACAGTAGGAACAGCATCCTCCCTTAGGATTTTTTGCTTGAACGACAGCTCTATAACCGCAGACTCAAAGGATCCCCAATTAACGAAGAATTCCTTATTACCCGATTTATGGGTTTTAGAGATCATGTGACAATAGCCCACGTTTCAGTCAGATCACCTGATTCAGAGGAGAGATATTCTTCATACATTTGCTGGTCGATCTCAACGATGAGCACATCCACGACCGATCAAATTTTCTTCACGTCGGATTGTGCCACGATCTCTTGTTTAGTGAAAGAGACGTCTTCCACTGTGGTCGCCAGTTTATTCTCCGTAAAAATCTTGATTTCTTCCATTAATTACTTTGATTACAATAAAAGAGGAACAATAGAAAAACGAATGAGAGGATTTATATTTTATTACACTTTTTACAATAAAAGGTGAGCTCTAGTGTGGCGATGGGTTCTAACTAGTAGAACCTATTAACAATCTAATGTGAAAATCTCCACTTCGATGAAGATGACGGTCGGCCCTTGCTTCTCTCTCTCTCTCTGCTAATCTCTATGAATTCAAAGCTCTTACGCATAACTTGAACTCCAAAAAGATCAAAAGGATCATAAAGTCTCCTCAAAGAGGGTATTTATAAACTTTAATTGGTTATGAGAGTTTTCATAGGGAAAGAAATAGAAAGTGTTTGTATCCTTTAAGGATTTTAATCAAATAATTAATTTAAATCTTTTGAATTTGAATTCTGATTAGTCTCAATTTGGTTATTGGATAAGCCCAATTTTCAATCACAATCAATTTATGATTCAGAGAATCTGCTCACGCGGAGTTAAGTATTATGTACGCGGAGCTATGGACTTAGTTTCGCGTTTTACTCTAACGTGGAGCTAACCCTCTGGTCAGATGCGGAGCTACGGACTTAGCTCCTCGTTCTGCAAAGCTATTTGCCATGCTTTCTTTATTTGGAAGTTTTCACCACCAACAACTACATCTAGCTATGATTATGTCTATCAACGACAAGTTCTTAAAGAAATACTACATCTAGCACCTTCAAAAAAAAATGAAGGAAGGCTAATGAATGAACCGCCCAATACTATCAAAAGCAATGGGAAGATAAATCAAAAATTTATCACCAACCCTATCATACTGAGGGTAAGAGTATGAAACTGATCGCCCCATAACTGCTAAGGTAAAGAGGAGGGAGCGTTTGGTATATAAGCCCAAAAAAAATCCTCGACAACTCATCATGCTGAACGGAATAGCATGGCTAACCCAACGCAAACGGCGATTGGTAAAGGCATATCAAATCTGTTCATAACTGGAGGCTTGCTAAAACTTCCATGACAAGTTTGTCATAACGTCATCCTATAAGGATACTCGTGACCCAATGCTTCAAAAGCAAAGGGGAGAGGAATTCAAATCCTTGATAACTCCTCATACTGAGGTAAAAATATGAACCACCCAATACTTCAAAAGTAAAGTGGAGAGGAATTCAAATCCTCAACAACTCCTCATACTGAAGTAAAAGTATGAACCTCCCAATACTTCTAAAGCAAAGGAGAGAAGGAATATTTGGTATCTAAACCCAAACAAAACCTTCGACAACTCATCATGTTAAGGGAAATGTATGGCAAGCCCAATACAAATGGCTATTAGTAAAGGCATGTCAAATCTGTTGATAGCTGAGGATTTGCAAAAAAATTCGTGAACCTATCATGTTAAGCTCTTATCTCTAATAGCGAGACTCAAATCATCTCACTTCAATACAACTAAATCTATTATGTTAAGCCCTTTCCTCTGATAGCGAGATTCAAATCATTTCACTCAATACAATCAAATCTGTTATGTTAAACTCATACCTTTGACAAGCAAGATTCAAATTATCTCATCTAAAAAACGACCGAACCTACATGTTAAGATCTTATCTCTGACAGCAAGAGTTGAACAATCACACAAATAATACATCATATGATCCCAACACGATCGTCGATTCTGTCTGTCGGTCAGACGAGCTACTCAATAATTTAAATCCAATAATCTCGGTATGTTTAACAGTATGCCTCTGTCGAAATTCTTTGGTATATTTTCTGAATACCTCTGCCAAGACCCCATGAGTACATTTTCTGAACACCTCTACTTATAGTTTTATGACCCTAAACTAGTCACCTCAGTACGTTTTCTGAATACCTCTGCTGAAAGCTCGTGGGTACGTTTTCTGAACACCTGATGTGTTATATTTACTGCAAGCGCACAGTATCGTTGTAGCGCTGTACAGGTCGTCTCACAAGGATCTAAGGTGTTTTTGCGTTCTTACTTTCTCTATAGTTCAACGGACTAACCAAAGGTTCTAGATTGAGGTCGGATTAATCTAAGTAGCCTAGGATATAGAATCCACTAATTTCCAGCCATGTTCTTACTTCTGCTATTTTCTTCTATCATAAAAATTCAATCTTTTTAGTTTAATTTTTACTTAAAGTGCCCTAAGTATGAGCTATCAAGTGTTGTGCAAGTATAGCTCATCAAAAGATGCTACTTCTTATAAAAATAAACTAAATCTTTTAGATAATTCAAATAAAAAGACAAAACCAGCAACCCCAATCCCTAACTAAGCATAGATTATCAAGAATCCTAATTCAAGTATAACCTATCAAAGTTCTAAACTTCGGGTCCTTATATTTTAATCTTTCATTTGAAAAATCATGGATTTTATTAATTTTAATTAAGAAGAAAAATATTAGAAATTAATTGCATGGTGGATCTTACCTTCATCTACATCCTAGAGCTGATCTAATTAGCTACTCATGATTTTTGCTAAGGAAGATCAAATTTAATTCATACAATGATAAACCCTGATCTAGAAAGCAGTAAACTCTAATCTAGAAAGCAGTAAAATTTATGCAGAATGAAAATAAGAATATCAAGAGCAATGGGTTACCTCTGATCACGGTGTTGTGCCATCAATTCTTCAGTAAAAATCCCAACTTTATTGAATAGTAAAAACGAATACAAAAATAATTCCAGCGTCCAGAATCCCCGTCAAAATATAAGGGTTAGCCTATAAATAGGCATCGGAAACCAAACCCTATTTCTAGCAGAACCACAAGACCTATCAATTTACAATTAAGCCCACAACAAAAATTACTATGATTCGGCCACTTATGAGCCGCTATTTAGCGGCTAATACCGCTATTAAGCGGCTCAATTTTGAGCAATTTCATTAAAATTTCTTCTGCAGAAGTATCTTCTCTTGTACTCTTTACTTTCTTGACTGTATTTAACTTCTACATTCTGCAGTACTTTGAGGTTGTAGTCTTGCCCGCTTTAGAAACTTTTCGGCGTTTGATTTCCTAGTCCAACTCTGGTTTCATGTCTTTTCCTTGTATAATTTGGATTACCTGCAAAAGACACTAAAAATACCCAAGTAGCATTTATTTATATACAAAAACAGATAAAGTATGAGAGGAAAAATACAATATATGATATTCATTACATCCCCACACCTATCTTTTGCTAGTCCTCTAGCAAAACCTAAACTAAAAAAAGAAAAACAAAAATCCTAACTCACTTTCGCAGGAATCGCGATTACACTTAGCACGTGCAACAAGCCTTTAAACCCTAGGTTACCCTAGTGGACGAGTGTTGTCTCGTGAGGATTTGCAGTGAATATACCCACAAAATTCAAGAAGAAAATAGATTAAGGAATAAAGAAAAGAAAAATAAGGATAACCGAAAATTAAGAAAAATAAAAATTTTATACAAAAGAAATAAAAAAAAATCTTTTTTTTTTTTTTATATTTTCGTCAATTGGTCTCACTAATATACAAACTTAAGAACGCATTTAGATTATCAATTTTTAAATCGAGTATCATATCAGATACACTTATTATTTTAATCAAAAATTTAAATCTTATCTTTCAATACCTACTAACAGATAATTTATTGGCTCCTATACATCTACGTGCATGTGTGATAGTCTACTTTGGTTTTTGGACTCCAACTCTAACTCATGATTCATCTCCTCTCTCATAAATTTTTTTTCTTTTTTTTTTTTTGTTTTTTTTTGTTTTTTTGTTTTTTTGTTTTTTTTTAAAAATATTTCACCTTTCATGCGAGTATTCACGCTTGCTTAGGCGCAAAATACCCGATTACTTAGTTCATACTCTTTTTTTTTTCTCCTTTTTTTTTTTAAGAATATTTCACCTTTTATGCGAATATTCACGCTTGCTTAGGCGCAAAATACCCGATTACTTGGATCATACTCTTTTTTTTTTCACTCTTGAGGCTATTGCCTTAATACCAGGCGCACCCCATTATTTTATTCTCACTTTTTTTTAGAGAGAGAAAACTTACTCATTCGTTATTATCTTTATCCTTAACCTAATAAACTATTGTGAGGTGAAAAATAGATGTATAATTGCCTCAAAACTACTGTTAGCGACATTTATTTTTTGGATTTTAATCTTTTTTTTCATAAAATTCAAAGTGTATCGTCCAATCTACTCTCATATCCAATTTCAAATCTCAATTTTGTTCCTTTATCTGTAATTAGTTTGATCTATTGATGAAAACAAATTTTTTTTTTCTTTTTAATTTTTTTGTTGGTCACCCTAAAAACTACCCAAAGTGTAAAATAAAGAAACCCAAAAACCTAAAAAAAAAATAAAATAAAATAAAAATAAAATCCTAAAAATCCTAAAAAAAAAAGAAAAAATAAAATAAAATAAAATAAACATCTCCTAATACACTCCCCCACACCTAAACTTGTGTATGCCCTCATACACAAATCATTGGTGTCGTCCTCTTTGCCTTCTACTAGATTCACCAGGTGCAGGACGTACTCGTGCTGTAGAAGACTCACCCCTATCAATCTATTTCAACCGGTGCCAAATTTTTTCAAGACCTTGCCAAACGACGTTGATTTGCTCAGTGGGATCAGCTGGCAAGTCTTGGTCAAAGAAGGCATCATCCTCCTCCTCTTGTGTCAAGTCAGTGGCATATATATCCTCGTTATCAGCATGTCTGTTCCAATCTTCTGGAACAGCAGCATGATATGTCACTGAAATATGTTCGGTAGTGATCAACAGGCGTGAGGGTGCGTATGCGTCAAATTCGGCACTAGATATAAACTTGCGACACAACTGTGTAATTAAACACGGTAAAGGCAAACTAGTTCTCGACCGCATCTTAGCATCAATAATAGTGTCGAGTAGCTGTGTGCACATACAGAAGTGATAATTTTGTCGCATGATACAGTCAACAACATAAAGTGTGGGCGTATAAAAAGACGACATATGTGTAATGCCCATAACATTAGTGTTGACCCAGCGGCAAGTTGCGTGAATATTGCGATAGAGTGTCTTGCTGCTGATCCCTTTATCACGTGTTATTTTGCAGTTTGGGCCCATTCGTGTAAGATAATCCTCAATCCTACCGGGAGTGTGATTCCCGGTGTGAAGGAAGATACCCGTAGAAGCCGAGATGGCCGCTGCGTTCATTTCATATAATTGGCCGCGCCAATGGAGGTTTATGGTTTTGTGATCGTCCGAAATGTCGGATTTCGCAAAACTCGCATAAAATTCCTCCACCAACTCTGGGATGTAGAATGCATTAGATGAATAAATGAGGTAATTCCAACCCAGAGTTTCGAGTGCAACGGCAAAATAAACACTAAATGCCGCAAAGATTTCTCCAAAAAACTTCTCACAAACAAATCTACCCATGATATCGTACGGTAATTATCAATTTGCAATCTGATCAACACAGTAAATGTAGAAGAGAGAAATAGTACCTCCCGTGAAGTTTCAGGGGGAAAATCCACAGTTTGACAACTGAATAGCGGTATTTACCGCGATTTGGCGGCTTGGAGGTCACGGCTGGCCCAGAGCTTTGGGGTGATTGTCTACGCTGGTGATATGGACCTCTGAAGCACCTCTGGTCGAAGAAAAGTTGAAGATGCTACACTATCCTGCAAAGAGAGAAACAAAAACCAAAGGAGGAAGTGGGGAAGGAAGGGGGGCAGCTAGAGTTTTGGAAGAAATGATTTGGGGGAAGATGAGGGCTGCTTGGGTATATATAGGGATGGAAAATTACCATCAGCTCCTCATCTTTCCCTAATTTTGCTTTAAAACCCTGCATCACGTTAGTAACATAATATACATGCTATTATACACATGACTACATGCCTTTATGCATAGATTGGATCGTGAAGTGTCACGACCTCTACGTTATCGCTCACTCGAGATTCTAAAAATGGTTTTAATCGATGACCGTTTACTTTGAATAAATTACCATTTTTAGGATCCTCGAGATCAACTACACCGTGATGGTGCACTGTCCGTACTATGTACGGTCCACTCCATCTTGACCTCAATTTTCCTGGGAATAAATGTAGCCTCGAAATATACAAGAGAACTTTTTGTCCAGGTGCAAATGACTTGCGAATGATTGCTTTGTCATGAAACACTTTTGTCTTCTCTTTATAAATCTTGGCACTCTCATATGCGTCCCGTCTTATCTCATCAAGCTCATTAATTTGTAATCTCCGCTGCTCGCCAGCTTTTTCGAGCTCAAAATTTAGAAATTTGATTGCCCATAAAGCTTTATGCTCAAGCTCCACCGGTAAATGACACGCTTTTCCAAATATCAAACGATATGGAGACATGCCTAGATTAGTCTTGTAAGCAGTACGGTAAGCCCATAATGCATCGGCTAGTTTACGAGACCAATCTTTTCTATTATGATTTACTGTTTTCTCCAAAATCAGTTTGATTTGGCGATTGGAAACTTCCACTTGCCCACTAGTTTGTGGATGATACGGTGTGGCTAACTTGTGGGTAATGGAATATTTCCGCATAAGCGCCTCAAATGACCGGTTGGTGAAATGGGTACCATTATCGCTATCGAGAAAATATATTCTCTTTCAAAAACTTGACAACTACTTTGTTGTCATTCGATTTTGTGGCTATTGCCTCTACCCATTTAGAAACATAATCAACAGCAACTAATATGTATTGGTTTCCAAATGAGTTAGGTAACGGTCCCATAAAATCTATACCCCATACATCAAAGATTTTGACCTCAAGGATGGGTTGCAGAGGCATCATATTGCGCCGTGAAATTTTGCCAACGAATTGGCATCGTGTGCATGCTTTGCAATATTCCACGGCGTCTTTGAAAATAGTTGGCCAATAGAAACCACTCTACAATGCCTTTTCGGCCGTTTTCCTGGGACCAAAGTGTCCTCCACAAGCTAGATCATGACAAAAAGAGAGGACACTTTGTATCTCATCGTTAGGTATGCATCGACGTATGATTTGGTCTGGACAATATTTGAACAGATATGGTTCATCCCAGTAAAAGAATTTTACTTGGGAGAAGAATATATATCGATCCTGCTTGGACCAATGGGACGGAATCTCCTTAGTCACAAGATAGTTCACAATGTTAGCAAACCATGGTTCATGCATCAATGCAAACAGTTGCTCATCAGGAAATGATTCGTTTATGGGGCACAAATTAGTTGGAGCATTGGGCAGACGAGACAAGTGATCAGCTACTGAATTATCTGCACCTTTCTTGTCTAATATCTCAAGATCAAACTCTTGTAGCAAGAGGATCCATCGAATAAGCCTTGCTTTTGCATCTTTCTTGGTTAACAAGTATTTCAAAGCAGCGTGATCAGTGTATACTGTAATTCGTGATCCAATCAAGTAGGAACGAAACTTTTCAAGTGCAAAAATGACTGCCAGAAGCTCTTTCTCTGTGGTAGAGTAGTTCAACTGGGCGTCATTAAGTGTCCTACTTGCATAGTAAATCACATGTGGCTGCTTGTTAATACGTTGACCAAGGACGGCACCGATAGCGTAATCAGATGCATCACACATGAGCTCAAAGGGTACGCTCCAGTCTGGCGCATAAATAATAGGAGTGGTGGTCAGCGCCTTCCTGAGCTGCTCAAATGCTCTTAGACAATCAGGCGTGAAATTGAATGGTACTTCCTTGGCTAGTAAATATGTCAAAGGCCTAGCAATTGTACTAAAGTCTTTGATAAATCTTCTATAAAAACCAGCATGACCTAGGAAGGATCGTATATCTTTCACTGATCGCGGAGGTGGCAGATTATTGATGAGGTCTACCTTAGCTTTGTCTACCTCGATACCGTTCTTCGAGATGACATGCCCTAGCACTATGCCATTTTTGACCATAAAATGACATTTTTCACAATTGAGTGTCAAATGCTTCTCATTACAACGTGTAAGAACTAACTCTAGATGATGCAGACACTCTTGGAATCGTTCAACCATGTCAGAGAAAATACTTACCATGCACCTTTGGAACGTGGCAGGTGCATTGCATAACCCAAAGGGCATGCGTCTGTATGCAAAGGTGCCGAATGGACATGTGAATGTGGTCTTTTCTTGATCCTCCGGAGCGATGGGAATTTGGTTGTAACCAGAGTATCCATCTAGAAAACAATAGAACTCATGTCCGGCCAACCGTTCCAACATCTGATCAATGAATGGTAAGGGGAAATGGTCCTTCCTAGTTGCAGCATTAAGCTTCCTATAATCAATGCAGACTCGCCATCCCGTCTGCAAACGCATCGGGATAAGTTCATTTGCATCGTTCTTGATTACAGTGATTCCGGACTTCTTAGGCACTACCTGGACTGGGCTTACCCATGCGCTATCAGAGATAGGATAGATAATCCCATTGTCAAGACACTTAAGAATATCTTTCCTCACAGCTTCTTTCATTACCGGATTCAACCTACGCTGAGGATCTCTTGTAGGTCGTGCATTGTCTAGCAAATGAATTCTATGCTGCACTATAGAAGGACTTATCCCCTTAATATCGGCCATACTCCAGCCTATGGCTTCCCGATGTGCTTTCAACACTGATATGAGTTTTTCTTCCTGAGCGTTGGTCAATTCTGAAGAGATAATGACTGGTAGTGTGTCGTGCTCACCCAAGAAAGCGTACTTGAGATGACTCGGAAGGGCCTTCATCTCAAGCTCGAGTGGACACTCAATAGATGGTCGTAACTGAACTCGTGGTTCAGTCATCAATGGCTAAGGTGGAAGTTTCCATTGAGTGGAAGACACATAATTAGATGATTCATCGAGCGTCTCCAAGGATGCACTCTCATCAACTAAACCATTCAGCTCATCAAAGAATTTCTCCTCTTGGTGTTCACTAGACAACCCTTGTATCATATTCACTTCTAGGAGCTCGTCATGTGGATCACTGGGTTGGCGCCCTAAATTGAATATATTCAAGTCAAGTGTCATATTTCCAAAGGAAAGTCTCATCGATCCACTCCGGCAATTGATAACAGCATTGGAAGTGGCTAAGAATGGACGTCCCAAAATAACTGGGATACAATGGTGTGGATTCACTACAGGTTGAGTTTCGAGAACTATGAAATCAACTGGGAAGATAAACTCCCCAATTTTAATCAAGACATCCTCAATTTCTCCCATAGGTGTCTTTACGGATCTATCAGCTAGCTGTAACGTAATTCTTGTTGGTCTCAACTCTCCCAGTCCTAACTGTTGGTATACTGAATAAGGAAGCAAGTTGACACTTGCTCCTAAATCTAGTAAAGCCCTTTCAATCACTGTAGTCCCTATAGTGCAAGAGACAGTAGGACTTCCAGGGTCTTTATACTTTACAGGTGCTGACTGAGAGAGGATACTAGATATGTTAGCAGCTAAGAAGACTTTCTTTGGAACATTAGTTGTTCTCTTCTTTGTGCATAAATCCTTTAAGAATTTTGCATAAGCAGGTACTTGTTGGATTGCATCAAGAAGAGGAACATTGACCTTAACTTGCTTGAATAACTCAAGCATGTGCTCCACCTGAGGAGAATTTTTCTTCAAACGATTTGGATAGGGAGCCTTTGGCTTATAAGTATGGTCAATTGGAGGATCAGAATTAGAAGGATCAGATTCTTCTGTCGTGCCAGTGGGTAGATCATGGGATGATGATGATGAATCATGAGGTGGTGATGGAATCGTGGTATCAGGGAGTGTAGCTTGCCGTACAATAGGAGTGGAATCAGGTGGCATAGCTACATGATTGTCAACCAGTTTGCCAGATCGAAGTGTGTGAATGCCATTAATTTGGTTGACATGCAACTGATTCAAATTTGAGGAGCTGGCATTAGGATTTGTTATGGGTTGACTTGGAAAAGTGCCCTTGCCACGTTCACTCATTTGATTTGCTAGTTGTCTAACCTGCTGCTCTACACTCTTAATGGATTGAGAGTTTACGAGCAGGTGCTGATCTGTTCTTTGAATGAAATCAGTTGACACTTTCATAAGATTCTGCATGCATGTGTCAAGGTTGGACTGAGACTTGAGAAGAGTTTCAACATTCTTCTCAAGTGATTGAAGTCGCTTTTCTTGATCATTATTAGACCCCTGTTGTGGATATGAGTGATTTTGTGTAGGTGGTCTATTCTGGTTGTTCCCATGATTTGAAGTATTTGGGTGTTGATAAGCACCCATATTTGGTCTTGGAAACTGACCAGTAGCTGGAGGCTGCATGTTGGCGTTCGGAGCTCCCTGATATTGCCCTTGACCCCATGAGAGATTTGGATGGCTCCTCCAGCCAGGATTGTATGTCGGAGCGTATGGATTATTGACGGGTCTTTGATACATAGCGTTAGCTTGCTCAAGTGTGGGACCTATAGGATTTACTAACAATGGACACTCCTCCATAACGTGGTTGGAAATTCCGCAATTAAAGCATGTGGGACTTTGGAGTTGATTCACTTGACCCACTGGTGGAGACTGAGCACTAGGAGTCTCCAGTGCCTCAATTCTTCTCATAAGAGCTGCGATCTTTGCTTCAGCAGCTATAGAGCTGTCGACGCTATGGATCCCACTCTTTTGAGCAGAAGTTGATATACTGGGCTTCTCAGTGGAACTCTCCCACTGCATAGTCTTCCATGATAAGTCCTCAAGAAAGTCCCATGCTTCATCCTCATTTTTCCTCATAAACTCCCCTTGACACATGGATTCTAGAAGAGTTTTGGATGTGTAATCAAGTCCTTCGTATATGATTTGACACAACCGCCACTTTTCTATTGCATGGTAGGGGCATTGAGCTAATAAATCCTTAAATCGTTCTAAGTATTTCCAGAAGGGTTCTCCTGGCACTTGACGGAATTGATTGATTTGATTTCTGATTCGTGTCGTCTTGTGCGTAGGATAATACTTCTTGAGAAACACTGTAACGAATTCATTCCAAGTAGTGATGGAATCAGTAGGCATACTGTACAACCACTTCTTGGCATTATCCTTAAGTGCAAACGGGATGAAACGGAGCTTAATTGCGTCCTCCGATAAGTTTTGCAGTTTAATCATTACGCATACTTCTTGAAATTCACTGATAAAGAGATATGCATCTTCTGAATCAGAACCAGTGAATTTGGGTAGCATACTAATGTACTGCGGTTTTAATTCGTAGTGATTACCCGCTACGTGTGGAAGTTTGATGCATGATGGTAATGATGTATGCAATGGGTAACATCGATCCTGAAGGATCGGGATCGGCTGGTCCATCTTGTCTCCCATGAACAAATCTGATCTCACAAGTCGACCAAATTGATCACGGGTCCAATGTGGCATGAACCAGCGACTGTGAGTGTATGCGTGAACTTCCTAAACTAATGCAAGAAGTGGGGTGTGATGGAGAGATAAAACGGTGGAATGATATGAGCAAATAAAAATGTGGTTTCTACTGTTCCTAATTTTTTTATTTTTTTTTTATTTTTTATACACAACCAGGAAACAACAATACAGCAACAGAGAAAATTGGGATTCAAAACGTACCTCCTTGGCCGCCAAATGGCGGTTCTACCCGCTAAATAGTGGCTAAAATAGAGAAGTAGCATTTATTTATATACAAAAACAGATAAAGTATGAGAGGAAAAATACAATATATGATATTCATCAACACCTCTGCCCATGGTTTCCAATCCTAACACAGTCATCTCAGTAAATTTTCTGAACACCTCTGCTGAGACCCCTTCGGTACATTTTCTAAACACCTCTGCCGAAACCCCTTAGTACATTTTCTGAACACCTCTACTCATGGTTTTCTGATCCTAAATTAATCACCTTGGTACATTTTCTGAACACCTATTTTGAGACCCCGTGGATACATTTTCTGAATACCTCTGCCCATGGTTTTTGACCCTCACCCAGTCACAATCCAACAATTTATTGAATGGATGCCTATTATGATAAGAAAGAATGCGCGGACAGCCCAGCGCCTTTGAGGCGAGGGGAAAGAGGAAGCGAAAGTCCTCAACCAGTCTTATCATACTGGGGGTAGGAACAATCCGATGCTGAAAAGGCAAAGGGGAGAGGTGTCCCGTTGAATATACCAAGCAATCTTGATATACTTAATAGTGTATCTCTGTCAAAATTCTGTGAGTACGTTTTCTGAACACCTCTACTCATGCTTCTTCAATTTCAATTTGAAAGCAATCATTGGCTCTGTCTGTCAGCCAGGTGAGTCGTTGGCTCTGTTTGTGAATCCAAACGATTCAAATCATATTTAAAACGCTTAGCTCACTAAGCTATCTCCACCCCCTTAGCAAGTTCCATTTTCCATCCACCAATTCCATTAAGTCCATAAATCACTTTCAAAATGATCACTCTATAGGCACGCCAGTCATAGCTCTGTCTATGATTTTGTAAATCTAACACGATCAATAAGGATTTGTTTAATGTCCAGGTAAGTCAACGTCATAATGATTAACAAAACTCGGCTTACTATGACAACACCATTGGACACATTAAACGGTTAGGTTTAAAGTGTACAATCCAAGTGTGGGAGACCAATCTTAAAGAAAAATCCAAACTATTTCGAAATTTTGCTAAAATAAATGGATGAGCAAAATTTAGAAAACTTTGGAGGGAATTTTGTAGAACGAGAAAAATTGTCCAAGTCTAAAATCCAAATCCAAATCTAGAATCAGAGTTCGAGTCCGAATCCGAATCCAAAATCCGAGTCCGAATCCAAAATTCGAGTCCGAGTCTAAATCCAAATTCAAAAAAAAATTAATTCTGGCTCTGGCCAAGCCTCGCGCATGCGAGGCTGGCCAGGCCAACTTCACACCCGGGGTTGGCCAGGCCGACCTCGGGCGCTCGCTCACCCTGCCAGGCCTCTCGTTTCGTGTGGTGATTTTCGGTCTCGTGCACGCAATATATTTTGGCCCCGTCTCTAGCTATTTTGCAATTTCTAATCCTATCCAAATTTTAATTAGAATCAAATTGATTTTTGGATGAAGGATTTTAAATTAATTTCATTAGAGTTTGATAATTTTATAAATTCTAATTAAATTCAAATCGATTTTTGGATGTAGAATTTTAAACTAGTTTGATTAGAGTTTGATAATTCTACAAAATCTAATTTAACTCTAATTGATTTCGGTTGTAAGAAAATAACTCGATTCAATGAATCTGGAGCAAATTAAATCAAGAAAGATTCGAATATCTCATCAAGATTACAAAGATATTTTTATTCTATCTACAAATAAATCAGATTTTGCTTCTATCTACAAGAAAACCTCTTCAACAACCGGGGGTTTATAAATACCCCAAGAGAACTTAAAAAGGACCTTTGGCAAATCAAACTATGCACGAAAGCCTTGAAGCCTTGAGACCGACAGAGAAAAAGAAAACCTTTGGCCAGATCTCTCGCACTCAAGAAGTTCGTGCTTCCTCCAAGAACAGAAGAGAAAAAGAACGAGCTCGCCTCTAACCATCGACATCAAATCGTCAACGGAGAAAGGACCGATCCTCATAACTAGCTCGATTCCCACGATTTTTTTGTAAAAAGAGAGTGATGATGTATAAGTCCTCTCTGTCTGTTTCTTTAATTTTCTTTTCATTGTAATCAAAAAAGAAATAGAAAAATTTTGAAAATATGTAATTTTTTTCTATTCAATGACAATAGAAAAATCCCCTGTTTTTGCGAAAAAAAAAGAGTTTAATTAATAAAATAATTTATAGTTAATTTATTGTATTAATCACCAAAATCATATTACGAGTGTACAAAATAAAATAAAATTACTACACTTTTCACTCATAATCAGTCCTTCTCTTTTTGATGGCATGAATTTCACTCATTGGAAATCTAGTATTAATGTCATCTTATTAACTACTGATTATAATATTTTGTATGGTATAGAGTTTGGTTATCTTGAATTACTACAAATATTGATGATTCTGTTGTGACATAGAGATAAACGGGATGTCAATGATTAGAAGATTTTTCCTATAAATGCTAAAGCCATGAATTCTCTTTATTATTCATTAATGGCGGATGAATTTAACTATATTTGTAGTTGTTCTACTGTCCAAGAGATATAGAAGACTAAAGAAGTTATCCATGAGGGAACATCTCTAGTCAAGTACGTCAAACTTGTCAAACTTACGATACTAATAAATTATTCTGAGAAGTCCAGATGAAGGCCACATAATCAATCTTGGAGATATTCATCAAATTCACAGATATTATGAACAAAGAGCGCGACTTAAGAAAAGAGTTTAGCAAAGAAAAATTGATTCATAAAATCCTTCGCGCTCCCACATTAGATTGGAACTCCAAGTTAAACGTTATCGCAGAAACTCATAATTTGTCTGCAATGCTACTCGAAAATCTTTATATGGAATCTTACAACAAATGAGGCAAGACTTATGGAGCACAAAAAACGTATAGAGAAAGAAACCGTGGAAAATCTAATGACTCTCAACGCGAAAAGGGCAAGCAAAAATTGAGTTGAGCTATGTTTTAAGGAGCAGATATTCTTTCATAGGCTTCTTGACCTTCTTCGGGTCAAAAGAAGGCCAGAGATTCCTACGGGTCAAAAGCAAACAGTCAAAGAATAAGTTAAGTAGGAAAAACAAACTTGAAATTTTTGATTTTGACACTCGTGCTATTTGCCATAAATACAGAAACCAGATCACTTACAAAAGGAATGTCCCTCAATAAAAAGAATGTTAAACGCAAGAAAGAGAGCTTCGAAGCCATAGTATGAGACATTTCAAGTGGGGATAAAGAGACGAAGTCCACTTCTAGTAAGGATGAAAGCTAGACGCATCTCGTTCTAATGGTGAAAACGTACTCCTCAAGTAATTATGGAGATAGATATTAAGGTTCAACCTAGCTACGAGAACTTTATGATAAATATGATGAAATGTTAGGCGAATCTAAGAAACTAGCTGACAAATATAAGCTTCTGAAAAAGACAAGCTTAAAGAAGGATAGTACGGATTTAAAAGAGAAATTAGGAAATTTCACTTTAGAGCTAAATTAGTCTAAAAATAAAAGTTACTCTACTTCTTATGAATGCTTGGGATGCTCCCTCTGTAGAACGATAAAAATAATCCAAGTTCAAATCCGAGTCCAAATAGGAATCCTAGTCCGAGTAGGAATTCGAGTACGAGTAGGAATCCAGAATCCAAGTGAAAATCCAAGTTCAAAAAAAAAGAGACCAACACCGTGAGGCTGACACCAGCCTCGCGCACAGTGAATTTCCGCCAACCTTGCACTGGTAGGCCAGCCTCGCACCCACCAACTAGCCTCACACCCACCCGCCAGCCTCGCACCCGCAGGCCAGACTCGCACCCATCAACCTCACACCCGAGGTACCCGTGGGCCAGTCTCGCACCCGCCAGCCTCGCACCCACAGGCCAGCTTTACACCTGCCAGCTCGCACCCGCAGGCCAGCCTCACACTCGCTAGCCTCACACCTCTAGGCCAACCTCGCACCTACCAGCCTCGCACCCACAGGCTAGCCTTGCACCCACCAACCTCGCACCTGCAAGCCAACCACGCACCTGTAGGCTAGCCTCGCACCTACGGAGCAGGCCTCGCACTCGCAGGCCAGCCTCACACCCGCCAGTCACTCACCCACAGGTTAGCCTCGCACCCGCCAGCCTTGCACCCCCAGGCTAGCCTTGCACCCGCGAGGCTAGCCAGGCCAGCCTCGCACCAGCCAGCCTTGCAAATGGGGTTGGCCAGGTCGGCCTCAGGCACTCGTTTGCCCCATTCGGCCTTCTGTTTCGCACGGTGAACCCCCGACCTCATGCATAATATATTTTGGTCTCGTTTTGAGTTATTTTACAATTTCTAACTCTCATCCGAATTCTAATTAAACCCAAATTAAATTTTGGATGAAGGATTTTAAATTAATTCTATTACAGTTTGATAATTTTACAAATTCTAACTAAATTCTAATTTGAGATTAATTGATTTTGGGTGCAGAAACAAGACCTGATTTGATGAATCTGGAGCAAATCAAATCAAAAGAAGATTCAAATATCTCATTAAGATTATAAAGAGATTTCAATTCTATTTATAAAGAAAACAGATCTTATTTTTATCTACAAGAAAACTCTCTCAATAATTTGGAGCCTATAATATCCCTTAAGAGAGACTCAAAAGGACTTTTTGACCTTTGGCAATTCAAACTACGTACGAGAGTTGAAGCCTTAAGACTGGCAGAAAAAAATAAGACCTTTGGTCAGATCTCTTTCATTCAAGCTTCCTTCAAGAATTATAAGAGATGCTCAAGAAATCTCCATCGCCTCCAACCATCGACGTCAGATCGTCAACAGGGAAAGAACCGCTCCCCATACCTATCTCGAATCCCACAAATCTTTTGTAAAAAGAGAGCGACGATGTATACGTTCTCTATGTCTATTTTATTCTTTTCATTGTAATCAAATCAAAAAAAAGAGAAATTTTGATAATATATAACTTTTCTCTAATTCAATGGCAATAGAAAGATTCCCTATTTTTAATAAAAATAGAATTGCGACCACAGTGGGAGAAATCTCCTTTACTAAAGAGGAGATAGTGGTCCAATCTGATACTAACAGAATTGGAGAGATGATAGAGAAGCTAGTGATCGAGATCAAGGTCAGCTCAAGATATTCAAAATCACGAAAATATGACTTGATAGTTTTGGTTGATAAAGAGACGTTGATTCATCAACAGCCACTTGGATTTTCAAATTTTGGTCCATTAGAACTCGCTGTATATGACGCCAAAAGAGAACCTATCGTGGCGCAAAGACGGTCCCAAATTCGCAATCGAAATCGGAAAGCACGCCGTAGAGCACTCAAAACCCGTTTTGCATGCCTGGCTCAAAATCAGCCTAGTATAAATCAATGTGGATGCCAGACTTAAAATCAACCTAGCAGAAACCAAGAAGGATGTAAGACTCAAAATCAGCCTTGCCAACTTGGTGCCCATCAGCCTAGCAAGAATCAACCTCGCCAACTTAGCCAAAATCAGCCTCGCCAACCTGGCGAGAATCAGCCTCGCCAACTTAGTGCTCATCAACCTAGCCATAATCAGCCACGCCAACTTGGCAAAAATCAGTCTCGCTAACCTGGCGAGAATTAGCCTCGCAAACTAGGTGCTCATCAGCCTAGCGAGAATCAGCCACACCAAATTGGCGAAAATCAGCCTCACCAACCTAGCGAGAATCAGCCTCACCAACTCGATGCTCATTAACCTAGCGAGAATCAGCCTCGCCAAGGTGGTGAGAATCAGCCTCCCTAACCTAGCGAGAATCAACCTCGCCAAGTTGGTGCTCATCAGCCTAGCGAGAATCAGTCTCGCCAACTTGGTGAAAATCAAGCTCGCCAACCTGGCGAGATTCAATCTCGCCAACTCAGCATTCATCAGACTAACGAGAATCAGCTCCGTAAACTTGGCGCTACTCAGCCTCGCCAACCTGGCACTGCTCAGCCCTGCCAACCTGACACAAATAAATTTGAGAACCAAACTAAGTTTAAGCCAACTCGCGAGACTAGTTTAACTAAGCCAGCATGCAAGACTAGATCAGTATATCAAGCTACCCAGCAGAGTCATGCAAGACATATCAAAACTAATGATGGACATCGAACTGAAATAGGGGTTGACAAAAATAACTTCCATAATTTCTCGAAGTGGACAAATAGATCTTACTCAGGAAGCGAGCCATGGCCGCAAAAGATGGTTATAACAGTACCGCATGGAGAAACTCTGGATTTGCGAAGATGTCTCACAAATAAAATAAGGGTGGCACGACCCCATCAGTCATGCTGTTGTGAGGAGGTGATCAAAGTAGTTTTGGCTCACTGTCGCTGTCAAACCATAAAACCATCTGCATTTAAACAGTTGTTAGCACCAAAGTCCAATATTGCAGAAAGAAATTGTCTGCAAAGACAAGACTCTAACTCAGATTAAGATTTGCCCACTTTTACGTCAAATATGGTGAATAAGGGTAAGAAACCAGACGTCGAAGAGTATGTCTCTGATACGGAAGTAGAGGAAACCTATCATCACACATGCCTCGAGCCAGGTGTGACGGCTCTCTGCAGTTATGAAAGATTGGTAGGAGGTTTTGACAAGGAATTTGAAGTGTTCAGCGAGCATTCAGCCATAGCAACACTGCGATTGCATGCTTCCTCTCGGTCCGGCAGGAGGATGATCCACATGGCCAAATGCTCGGCCGAGATGAGTCAAAAGATTTAGACGCATGAACATATCATCCAAGAGCAGCAAAGAAGCATCGAGGACCTCAAAGCAATGATTACGAAGGTCTTGGAGAATACTCATAAGAGCACAGAATACAGAGTAGGGGGTTCTTCCTTTTCTGATAAGGCCAAGAAAGATGAGACAGAATCCAACCCAAATGCCGAGGGAAAAGGTAGTGAGAAGGAATATTTCGTTGATCCTCACGCTGAAAACTTGGAGAAGCTTCAAAGTCAAATAGAAGCATAATAAGTATCATATATTGTATTTTTCCTCCCATATTTTATCTATTTTTGTATATAAATAAATACTACTCGAATATTTTTAGTGTCTTTTTCAGATAATCCTATTCATACAAGGAGATGGTATGAAATCAGAGCCGGATTAAGAAACAAAGTCTGGAAAAGAGTTCAAAGAGAGAAAAACTACAAGATTAAAGTACATTAAAGAGTAAAAATAAAATACAGTCAATATAATCACAAGTACAAGACAAAAGACGCATTCTGAAGAAAAACTAGAATTTTGTATCCTAATATTACCGCTATTTGGCTGGATTTGCCGTGAAATAGCGGCTCAAAATGGGTGCCACGAGCTACGAGCTAAAATTTCTTCAGTGATTTCTTTATAATTTTTTAGTTTTTCAATTCTGTTAGAATTAGGGTTTGACTTTCAAAACTTATATATTAACCATGTCCTTGTATTCCAAAAAAGGGCGGTAGTTTTGTACTAGTATTTTATTTAATAAAATTAGAATTAGGGTTTGCCAAAGGGGTGACGGTCACAATACCGGACTCCAGAGGTAATTCTCTTTGTTCTTTAATTTTTTTCATAGTTAATTTATTTTAATTGCTTTCTAGTTTAGGTTATTATCGCTTTCTAGATTAGATTTAATTGTGTTCATGAATAAAAATAGGATTTCTCTTACTCAAACTATGTGTAACTAATTTTCTTTAGCCCTAAAATGTAGATGGAGTTAGTTTAATAGATCTAACAAGATTTATCTCATCTTCTTCCAAAAAAAGAAATAAAGTTATGATTTTTCTATAAATAAATAAAATATAGAGTTCAAAAATCATAATTCTTTGATAAATTATGCTTAATTAATATTTTGATAATCTATGCTTAGATGAGTTTTGGAATTCATATTCTTTATTTATTTCTAGAATCATTAACAACATTTTCCTATAAATAAATTGACTTGAATAAACTTGTACATCTAATTTTTTGATAGGTTATACTTAAATTTAGTCTTTTGATAGTCTATACTTAGATGAGGGTTTGAAATTTATTTATTTGCTTTTGTTTATAAGATTTTCTACTTGATATAATTTGTTTTTAAGAAAGGCATTATCTTTGATGGTCTATACTTGCACATCACTTGATAAGTCATATTTAAGGGAACTTAATTAAAATCAAATTAAAAAGATCACCTTTTTAATATATTACTTAACCGTGCATAATTAAAAAGGAAAAAGAGATAATTCATTGTTAGGCTATTATTTTAATAGATTCGAAATCCTAGGCTAATCTTTAGAACTTAAAACTCATCCTTTCAATTTATAAACTCTTTGTTAGTCCGTTAGATTATAGAATTAGTAAGAATCGTAAAATATCTAAAATCTCTGTGGGACGACTTGTATTGTGCTACAACCGATACTGTACGTTGCCGTTAAATTATCACATAAAATTTTTGGTGCCGTTGTCGGGGGTCGATGGTGTTTTTCTTATTTTTCTAACATTTTACAAGTTAACAGTGTGTGTTGAGTGTGAAGAAACTAGAAAATACAGATACAAGAAAATAAAAAAAAAGAGAGAATATTTTTGAGTGTACTGCAAAAAGAAGAGATCCAGAATCCCTACTTTTGCCGCCAAATAGCGGCAATTACTGCCATTTGGCAGCACTTCAGGTACAGACCTCCACCTAGTCTTCTCTTATTCTGTATTTCGTGTCCCTGGTTCTGTAAAAATAATATAAAAAAATAGAAATAGTAGGAATCACATTTTTATTTGATCATATCTATTCCACCGTTTTATCTTTCCACCACACCCCACTTCTTGCATTAGTTTAGGAAATTCACGTATACACTCACGGTCGCTGGTTCATGCCACATTAGACCAGTGATCAATTTGGTCGACTAATGAGATTAGATTTGTTCATAGGTAACAAGATGGACCAACCAATTCCGATCCTTAAAGATCGATGTTACCCGTTGCACACATCACTACCATCATGCATTAAACTTCCACACGAAGTGGGTAATCACCATGATTTGAAACCACAATACATCAGTATACTTCCTAAATTCACTGGTTCTGATTCAGAGGATGCATATCTCTTTATCAGTGAATTTCAGGAAGTATTCGTGATAATAAAACTGCAGCACTTATCGGAGGACGCAATTAAACTCTGCTTCATCCCCTTTGCACTCAAAGATAATACCAAGAAGTGGTTGTATAGTCAATCACTACTTGAGATGAATTCGTTGCAGTATTTCTTAAGAAGTATTATCCCACGCATAAGACAGCAAGGAATCAAAATCAAATCAATCAATTCAGTCAAGTGCCAGAAGAACCCTACTGGAAATACTTAGAATGGTTCAAGAATTTTTTAGCTCAGTGCCCCCACCATGTGATAGAAAAGTAGCGGTTATGTCAAATCGTGTACAAAGGACTCGATTACACATCCAAAACTCTTCTTGAGTCCATGTGTCAGGAGGAATTCATGAGAAAGAACAAGGATAAAGCATGGGACTTTCTTGAGGATCTATCGTGGAAGATTATGCAGTGGAAGAGTCCCACTGAGAAGCCCAGTGCATCAACTTCTATGCATAAGGGTGAGATCCATAACGTCGACAGCTCTATAGCTGACGAAACTAAGATTATAGCCCTTATGAGGAGAATTGAGGCATTGGAGACTCCTAGTGCTCTACAAGTGAGTCAAGTGAATCAAATTCAAATTCTCACATGCTTTAATTGTAGAACTCTAAATTATTTTATGGAGGAGTGTCCATTATTAATGAATTACATAGATCCCCCACTTGAGCAGGCTAACGCCTTATATCAACAACCCATGAATAATTCTTACACTCCTACATATAATTCTGATGGAGAAACTATCCAAATCTCTCATGGGGTCAGGGAAAATATGAGGGGGCTCCTAACTCTAACATGCAGCCTCCAGCCAATTGTCAGTTCCTAAGACCAAATGTGTGTGTTTTTCAACACCCAAGCGCTTCAAATTATGGGAACAAGCAGAATAGACCATCTGCACAAAACATTAACAGGGATCTAATAATGATCAAGAAAAGCGACTACAGGCACTTGCCTTCTCAAGTCTCAATCAATATTTGACACGCATATGTCCAACCTTAACACACACATAAAAAATCTTATGAAAGTGTCAACTGATTTTATTCAAAGTACATGTCAGCAACTGCTTGTGAACTCTAAATCTATTAAGAATATAGAGCAGCATGTTGGACAATTAGCGAGTCAGATGAGTGAACGTGGCCAGGGTACTTTTCCAAGTCAATCCATAACGAACCCTAATGTCAGTTCCTCAAACTCCAATCAGTCGCATGTCTATCAATGCAATACCATTCACACGCTCAGATCTGGCAAGCAAGTGGAAAATAATGTAGCCATGCCCCCTGATCCCACTCATACTATTTCGCAGGCTACACCATCTCTTCCATCCCTTTCTCCACGACTATCTCTATCACCTCGATCACCGTTATGTACTCATTCAGAAGAACATATTCATGAGCCGAAAGTACCATATCCCAATCGGCTTAAGAAGCGTTCACCGCAAGTAGAAAAGATTCTTGAAATATTTCAACAGGTAAAGATTAATATTCCACTCCTTGACATTATACAACAGGTTCCTACTTATGCTAAGTTCCTCAAGGATTTGTGTACTAAGAAAGGAGCAAGAAATGTTCATGAGAAAGTTTTTCTTGCTGCAAATATATCGCAAATCCTCTCTAACTGCTTGTCTATCAAGTACAAAGATCCAGGTTTCCCTACAATCTCGTGTACTATTGGGAATACTACATTTGATAGGGCGTTGCTTGATCTAGGAGTACGTGTCAACTTACTTCCTTACATTATTTATCAGCAACTGGGATTATGAAAACTTTAACCTACCAAGGTCACATTACAGTTAGCTGATCATTCGATCAAGAGACCACTTGGTATAGTTGAAAATGTGCTCATTAAGATCGGCGAGTTTATCTTTCCTGTAGACTTTATTGTCTTAGAAACTGAACCGATCTCCAATTCACGGAATCAAATTCTCATTATCTTAGATAGACCATTCCTTACAACATCAAATGCATTAATTGATTATAGGAGTAGCCTCATGAAACTATCATTTGGGAATATAACTGTAGTACTAAACATATTCAATATGGATGAGCACATAACGAGCTCCCTTATTAAGATCAATATGATTCACAGTTTGCACTCTTATTCGATCTCTTGCACTGATAATGAACTCTCATTTAAGCAAATTTTCAAAGATGAGCTCATATTATTAGATGAATTGACACATACAGATTCTATGTATGATGATACTTATGCAAGTGTGCCATTGATTAATGAGGAAAATTTTGGGGATTTGTTTGCATAGGAACTCGCATTACTTCGTGAGTTAGAAGGACCATCGCCATATTCACTTGATCATATTACACTCTTCTCACCTCATGATATTTCTACATGTATATTTGTTACTAATGATGATTGGCAGGTTTATAATGAAGAATTTTTTAGCCCAATCATTAATACTTACATGTGGACAAAAACAAAGTGAGGACGGCATAAGAAGCAGACAGGTAATTTCGTGACTCGTAGCAGGATGATGATATATAATAATGCACTCACTTCACGTTTTAAATGCACACACTATGAAAGTGGAAAGCGATCGAGATGTCGTAACCGCTTTCCATGTGTTAATAGGGTGACGATATTGAGATCGTAACTCTTTACGACTCTCATTATTTTGTATAGTATTTGTACAATAGTTTTCATATTTATTTTACTGTTTGTGTATGAGGACATACACGAGTTTAGGTGTGGGGGAGTGGGTTAGGATATTTTCTTCGTATTTTTCTAAGATTTTAGTTTTTTTCAGAGTTTTTATTTTATTTTAAGATGATTTTTAGATTTCTTTATTTTGCACTTTGGGTAGTTTCTAGAGTAACTAACTAAAAAAATTGAAATTAAAAAACTTTTGATTTTATATATTTTCATCAGTATATCAACCTAATTATAGATAAGGAGACAAATTTAGATTTGAAATTGGATATGAGAGTAGAATCGATGATACACTTTGAATTTTAAGAAAAAAAGATTAAAATCTGAAAAATAAATACCGCTAATAGTAGTTTTGAGGTAAGTATACATATATTTTTCACTTCACAATAGTTAATTAGGTTAAGGACAAATATGATAACGATTGAGTAAGTTTTTTCTCTCTAAACAAAGAAAAAAAAAGTGAGAATAAAATAGTGGGATGAGTCTGGTATTAAGACAATGTCTCGAAAGTGATAAAATAATAGGGTGCGCCTGGTATTAAGGCAATAGGCTCAAGAGTGAAAATAAGTATGATCTGAGTAATCAGGTACTTTGCACCTAAGTAAGCGTGAATATTCGCATGAAAAATGAAATATTCTTAAAAAAAAGAAAGAGAGAGAGAGAGAGAGAGAGAGGATGATCCGAGTAATCGGGTACTTTGCGCCTAAGCAAGCGTGAATATTCGCATGAAAGGTGAAATATTCTTTAAAAAAAGAAAAAAAGAAAAAAAATGTTATGAGAGAGGAGATGAATCATGAGTTAGAGTTGGAGTCCAAAACTGAAGTAAATTATCACACGTGCACGTAGACGTATAGGAGCCAACATGTTAGCTTTTAGTAGGTATTGAAAGATAGAATTTGAATTTTTGATTAAAATAATACGTCTATTTGATATGACGCTCGATTTGAAAATTGATAATCTAAATGCATTCTTGAGTTTGTATATTAGTGAGATTAATTGATGAAAATAACATTAAAAAAAGGGATTTTTCTTTCTTTTGTATAAAATTTTTATTTTTCTTGATTTTCAGTTATCCTTATTTTTCTTTTCTTTATTTTTTAATCTATTTTCTTCATGAATTTTGTGGGTATATTCACTGCAAACCCTCAGGAGACAACACTCGTCAATTAGGGTAACCTAGGGGTTTAAAGACTTATTGTACATGCTAAGTGCAATCGCAATTCCTGCGAAAGTGAGTTAGGATTTTTCTTTTTCTTTTTAGATTTAGGTTTTGCTCAAGGACTAGCAAAAAATAGGTGTGGGGGTGTGATAAGTATCATATATTATTTTTTCCTCTCATTTTTTATCTATTTTTGTATATAAATAATGCTACTTGGGTATTTTTAGTGTATTTCTCAGGTAATCCTATTCATACAAGGAGATGATATGAAATCAGAACCGGAAAGGTCAAAGTCAAATAAAACCCGAAAATCATAAAACCCGGAAAGGAGTTCAAAGAGAGTAAAGCTACAAGATTAAAATACATTAAAGAGTCAAAGTCAAATACAGTCAAGAAAATCACAAGTATAAGACAAAAGACTCGTGCTGAAGAAAAACGAGAATTTTATATCCTAATATTTCTGCTAATTGGCGGTATTTGCCGCCAAATAGCGGCACGAAGTGGGTACCACGTAATTTTGTAGTTTTTCAATTCTGTTAGAATTAGGGTTTGAGTTCCGAAGTCTATATATTAGCCGTATCTTTATATTATAAAAGAGGGCGATAGTTTTGTACTCGTATTTTATTTAATAAAATTAGGATTAGGGTTTGCCGAAGGGGTGACGGTCACAATACCGGACTCCAGAGGTAATTCTCTTTGTTCTTTAATTTTTCCATAGTTAATTTATTTTAATTGCTTTCTAGTTTAGGTTATTATCACTTTCTAGATTAGATTTAATTGCGTTCATGAATAAAAGTAGGATTTTGCTTACTTGAACTATGTGTAACTAATTTTCTTTAGCCCTAGAATGTAGATGAAGTTAGTTTAATAGATCTAACAGGATTTATCTCATCTTCTTCCAAAAAAAGAAGTAAAGTTATGATTTTTCTATAAATAAATAAAATATGGAGTTCATAATTCATAATTTTTTGATAGATTATACTTAATTAATATTTTGATAATCTATACTTAGATGAGATTTAGAATTCATATTCTTTGTTTATTTCTAGAATCATTAATAAGATTTTTCTATAAATAAATTGACTTGAATAAACTTGTCTATCTAATTTCTTTGATAGGTTATACTTAAATTCGGTTTTTTGATATCCTATACTTAGATTAGGGTTTGAAGTTTATTTGGAATTCATATTCTTTGTTTATTTCTAGAATCATTAACAAGATTTTCCTATAAATAAATTGACTTGAATAAACTTGTAAATCTAATTTTTTTGATAGGTTATGCTTAAGTTACTGGTATTTCAAATACCGTTTACTGGCCGATATATCGCCATGTGGCCGATATATCGGCCAATACCAGTCCAAAATGGGATGCGATAAAAAAATCGACATCCCGTATCGTTTCTTCGTAAAAACCTATATATCGGTCGATATACCGATATATCGATCGATATTTAGAACAATAATTTTACTTTTGTTTATAAGATTTTCTACTTGATATAATTTGTTTTTAAGAAATGTGTTATTTTTTATGGTCTATACTTGTACATCACTTGATAGGTCATACTTAGGGGTACTTAATTAAAATCAAATTAAAAAGATCACCTTTTTAATATGTTACTTAACCGTGCATAATTAAAAATTTAGGAAGAAATAGATAATTCATTGTTAGGCTATTATTCTAATGGATTCGAGATCCTAGGCTAATCTTTAGAACTTAAAACTCATCCTTTCAATTGAGAAACTCTTTGTTAGTCCGTTAGATTATAAAATTAGTAAGAATCACAAAACACCTGAGATCACTGTGGGACGACCTGTATAGCGCTACAATCGACAATGTACGATTGCAGTAAATTATCACATCAAAGTATTAATGAACCGAAAAGGATTGTAAGAGACGGAGACTCTACCCGATAGAGTGGGATTCTGCACCATTTCCGCCAAAGTATAAGCCTCTCAAGCTAAACTCATATGATGGGAAGGGATCTCTGAACCAAAATATATACTATTTCCTTTCATAGACCGACCATCTCATGGGTAATGACTCAGTGATGTCGAAAATTTTCGCATGTACCCTGCGATGGCCTGCATTCACTTTGTTTATGCAGCTGCTCCCAGAAACCATCAATGCCTGGTCTGACGTGGAGAGGGAGTTTCTAGACCGCTTCTTTGAAGACAATACCGAAGTATCCATCCACTCTCTTCTAGCAAATAAGCAAAGAGAGGATGAGACGGTTAAAAGTTCCATTGAGTGTTTTCGTGAAATGTCGGTGCGATGCAAGCATGGTATGTCGAAGGAAATATTGGTAGAAACTTGCAGACACAATCTTCATATCAAGATATTGGTCAAAATGGAAATAGTAAAGTCCAAAACCTGGAATGATCTAATTAAACAAGGGCAACAAGCGGAGGACATAATCCGATGTACTGATGAGTATCGTGCCCAGAGGAGGATAGCCATGAATCAGTCATGGCCACAATCATTCCATCTTAAAAGAAAGGAGGCAATGACTATCAAATCTGTTGCAAACAAAAAACCGCAGAATAATCGAGATTTTTCTAGATAACAACGGATGTGCACTTTCAAGAATGAGCAAACAGTGACCCTATTTAATTTGTTCAACAAAAAGGGGATGCTTAAGTTACTTGAAAATTTGAGGCCAGAGGAAGTGGGGAAGATCAGTGACTCCAAGTATTGGCTCTACCATCAAAACATTGGGCATCAGACCAAGAATTGCTATGATCTGAAAAATAAAATTCATGTACTCGTTGATGCAAATGTGAACCAGTTAAGGTCTGAACAGAAGAAGGTGTTTGCGAATGCGACGACAGCAAAATGACTATCATAAGTTACAAAAAAAAGAAAAAAAGCGAAAAAAAATTCAAAAAAAGGCAAAAAAGTAAATTTCAAAAAAAAGAAAAAAAGAAACGTACAAATTTTTGTTGCCCAATACCACCAAGGTAATGGAAAGAGAGTAAAACTCTCGGCAACCCTATCATACTGGGGGGTAAGAGTATGAAATCAAGCGGTCCAAAGCAAGAACGCGAGGCTATGCCCGCATACAACGTGAGGCTAAACCAGCGTAAAATTATCTAGGGTAGAAGCTAATTCGAGACTAAACCAGCGTAAAGTCATCCAGACGCAAGGCTAAATCGAAACTAAACCAGCGTGCATGGTTATACTAGTGCGCAAGGCTAAGATAGCGCATAGAACTCATCCAGAATACAAAAGTTTACAAAAATGCGAGACTAAGGTTCAACACCACATAGCCCACTACAAAGGGAAAAGTAATCTATTATTGCATGATGAACTCCATGGACAGTCAAACAAATCCCATGCAGAGGGTGGGACTAACATCCAGCCAAATAAAAATATGTATGAAGTCAGCGTAAAGAACGCAAGCCTAATACCTGTGAGCAGCACAAGACTATGCAAAGCAAAGCCAGCATGTAGGACTCACTCAAAAATGCAAAAGCTCCAAAATGCGAGACTAATTTGTAATCCCGCATTAAATAGTTGAAATACGAGGGAAACACATACACGAGGCGAGCCCAGCCTCTGCTTCGCGTGACGAGCCCCGCCTCCGCCTCCCGCAACGAGCCTAGCCTCTGCCTCACACGACGAGCCTAGTCTAGCACATCACGCGGCGAGACCAGCCTTCGTCTCGCACAGTGAGCCTAGCCTCGGTCTCGAAAATTTTATTATTGGAAGAGATGCAGCATACAAAGCAAAATTGCAGTCAGACATAAAACTCTCAATACACAGAGATAAGCCTGCGTGCGACAAACACAGCATGCAACACAAATCTAGAGCATGAAGTTTAGAATGTGAAGCTAACTCACAACCTTGTGTAAGGAGTTCAGAGTGCGAGGCTAACTCTCAGTCCTGCATAAACTTTACGAAACAGAAAATTAAGGTCTGTGTCAAAAACTTAAGGTGTCAGGCCAAGTAGTAGCCTTGCATAACATCTGGAGAAGAAGAAGGTGATCAAATTGAATGCTCATCATAACCAATCAAATGAGGCCCACACAAAGGGTGGGACCCACAAACCTTGCAGTTAAGTAGCGTAAAGGGATCAAGACGCGAGGCTAAACTCGTGTAAAGTAACTCAAATGCAATGCTATGCCTGCATGGAGTGCAAAGTTATACTCGCAACTAAATACGAATCTTATTCAGTGTACGAGGCTAAACCAGCACACAAGTCCAACCCCACATATAACGCGAAGATATATTAGTGCAGTTGTAAGGCTATGCCAGTTTAAAATGCGAGGCTAAACCCAGCTTGCATTCTAAACGTGAAATAAAAAATCAAGTTGTATCAAGCGCGTTTCTCGAGAGCGTTTAACAAGAAAGTTAAACGAAAAACTTTCAAAAAAAGAGACTTGGTCTTAGCTGTCAAAAGACCAATGATCATGACCCACAAAATTAAGGAAAAATTTAAACACAAGTAGGAAGAACCTTTTATAGTAGAAACTGTCTACTCAAATGGAGTTTGCTGCCTGATCAAACAAGACAGCGACAAGATGATGATATCTATTAACGGTAAGTTCTTAAAGAAATACTACATTTAGCCACCTTCAAAAAAAAGGGAAGGGAAGACTAACAAGTCAACTCCCCAATGCTATCAAAAGTAAAGGAAAGATAAATCGAACATTTCTCACCAACCCTATCATAATAGGGGTAAGAGTATAAAACCAATCGCCCAACGCCAAGAAGGCAAAAGGGAAGAAGGAATGTTTAGCATCTAAGCCCAAACAAAACCTTCGACCACTCATCATGTTGAGGGGAATAGTATGACTAACCCAATGCAAACGACGATTGGTAGAGGCACATCAAATCCGTTCATAACTGGGGATTTGCAAGAAATCCCATAACAAATTTGTTATAATATTATCCTATAAAGATACTCATAACCCAATACTTCAAAAGCAAAGGAGAGAGGAATTCAAATTCTCTACAGCTCCTCATGCTGAGGTAAAAAGTATAAACCACCCAATGCTTCAAAAACAAAGAGAATAGAACAACCTTCTTGCCAACCTATAATATTGGGGTAAAAAGTATGAGCAACTCAATACTTTAAAGTAAAGGGGAGAGGAAGTCAAAATCCTCACCAGCCTATTATGATAAGGAAAAATGTGCAGACAGCCCAGAGCCCTTGAGGCAAGGGATAAGAGGAAGTTAAAATTCTCGATCAGTCTTATCATATTGGGGTTATCAATAAACCTATAGCCACTAAGGTAAAGGGAAGAGGAAACGTTTGGTATCTAAGCCCAAACAAAACCCTTAACAACTCATCATACTGAGAGGAATAGCATGGTTAGCCCAACGAAAACGGTGATTGGTAAAGGCATGTCAAATCCGTTAATAACTGGAGATTTGCTAAAATTCTCGTGAAGCTGTCATGTTAAACTTTTACCTCTAACAACGAGATTCAAATCGTCTCAAAACAACCAAATCTGTCACGTTAAACTCTTACTTCTGACAGCGAGATTCAAATCGCCTAAAAACAATCAAATCTGTCACGTTAAACTCTTACCTCTGATAGCGAAATTCGAACAATCTCATCTTAAAATTAACAAATCTATCAAGTTAAGCTCTTATCTCTAACAGTAAGATTTGAATCATCAAACTACAACAAATAGTTTCTTTCGTAATCCTAATCCGATTACCGGCTCTGTCTGTCACCCAGACGAGTCATCCAAGCATGTGCAATTAGGTGTCTCTGTCGAAACCGATGATTCCGAACCGATCATCTAGGCATTGCAATTAAATGCCTCCACCAAACTGCAGGCATATGCAAAAATGCGCCTCTGCTAAAACTCCATGGGTACGTTTAACAGTACACCTCTGCTCATGGTTCTTCAATCTCAATGTCAACAGCTCTGTTTGGCAACCCAAACGAGGCCCATTACAGTCAAAATACTCAACTTGTTAATATACTTCCGCACACTTAGCAAGTTCTATCTCCATAAACTCATCCACTAATTTTAATAGAAAAATCCAAAGTATTTTAAAATTTTGCTAAAACAAATGGAGAGACAAAATTTTGAAAATTTTGTAGGGGGTTTTGTAGAACGATAAAAATAATTCAAGTTCAAATCCGAGTCCGAGTAGGAATTCTAATCCGAATAGGAATCCAAGTCAGAATAGGAATCTAAAATTCGAGTCAAAATCCAAGTTCAAAAAAAAAAAAATAGGTCACCGCCGTGAGGCTGCACCAGCCTCACGGATGCGAGGCTGTGCCACAAGGCCGGTCGCCCGACCTCGCGCATAGTGAATTTCCGCCAGCCTTGCACCCGTAGGCTAGCTTTGCACCCACCAGCCTCGCACCCGCAGACTAGCCTCTCACCCGCTAGCCTCGCACCGGTAGGCCAGCCTCGCACCTACCCGCCTCGCACTCGCCAGCCTCACACTAGTGGCCAGCCTTGCACCCGCTGACCAGCCTCGCACTCGCAGGTCAACCTCGTTCCCGAGGTTGGCCAAGTTGGCCTCAGGCCCCTGTTCACCCCATTCGGCCTCCTATTTTGCGCGGTGAACCACCGACCTCGTGCATAATATATTTTAGTCTCGTCTCGAGTTATTTTGCAATCTCTAACTCTTATCCAAATTCTAATCAAACCCAAATTAAATTTTGGATGAAGGATTTTAAATTAATTCTATAAGAGTTTGATAATTTTACAAATTCTAACTAAATTCTAATTTGAGTTTAATTAATTTTTGGATGCAGAAATAAGACCTGATTTGATGAATCTGGAATAAATCAAATCAAGAGAAGATTCGAATATCTCATCAAGATTGCAAAGAGATTTTGATTCTATCTACAAAGAAGTCAGATCTTATTTCTATCTACAAGAGAACTCCCTCAACAACTTGGGGCCTCAAGAGAGACTCAAAAGGACCTTTTGACCTTTGGCAATTCAAGCTACGTACGAGAGTTTTGAAGTCTTAAGACTGGTAGAGAAAATGAAGACCTTTGGCTAAATCTCTCTCGTTTGAGCTTCCTTCAAGAATCAAAAGAGATGCTCAAGAACTCTCCATCGCCTCCAACTATCCGTCAGATCGTCAATGGTGAAATGACCGCTCCCTATAACTATCTCAAATCTCACAAATCTTTTGTAAAAAGAGAACGACGATTTATAAGTTTTCTCTGTCTGTTTTATTCTTTTCTTTTCAATGTAATCAAATCGAAAAAAAAGAGAAATTTTGATAATCTATAATTTTTCTCTAATTCAATGGTAATGAAAAGATCTCATGTTTTTTCCCGAAAACACCCTCTAGAAGGGAATGAATGACACTCTGTCTAACAAATTTTATGTGCTTTTATAGCTGAAAAATGGAAACTAATTTATAAGTTATAAGTACTTCCTCAAGAACTCTCTGAAGAACAAAAGAAATTTAAATTTCATCAAACTATAATAATTTCTCGAATGAGGTATTTAAATCTAAAGTATTTTATTTAGAAAAACTGTTAAAAAATTTATTCTTGAAACTATGTTATTAAATTTGGTCTTGTCTAGTCAATGATTTATTAAAGCTAAACTAGAACTAGGGTACTTATAGTCAACAAAGAGCTTCAATCCTTCTCTTACATATAGAATTAATCTGGCAATACACACGCATGAGTACATTGCTCCTTCTGTTACTAATACAATTTGTGGTTTAATGGATCATTTATCAAACTCGTATGGTATGCAATATAGAACCATATGTCAAGCAAATTAGGATACCAAAAAGTACCATTCCTAACCCTAACCAGAGTGAATATATATGGATATCTAGATCACACCTTGTTTCTATCATGTAGATGCAAAAGCAGGCTAAAGAAGAAGGCAGCACATGTTATTTGGATTCTGTCTACTAGCAACACATGACAAGTAATCAAAATCTATTCCTTAGACAAAAGATAGAAATAGTTGATATATGGTATTTGGCATCAATGGTAAAGATAAGATCGTGGGAGTTAGCAAAATAAGTAATGATTCTTTTAAACTTCTTGATATTCTATGTGTTGATGGTCTCGAGTATAATCTTATCTCCATTAGCCATTTTTGTGATAAAGGTATTCTTTTTTAGCCTATTTTGTGTTCTATAATAAATTAAGAAATAAGCTCAACTGTATTTATTTGAAAAAGATATATTAATATTTACACTTTGAACTTTAATAATAGATTAATTACAGTTAGATCATCTATAGTATAAGAGTAGTATAACTTAATATCTCTGAAGCTTAAAACTCACTTTAGTTGCGCGGAGTAAGTCAATAGTTTGATATTCTCATCATTTTCTAAATTAACATTCACCCATTTTCTATAATTCCAAGATTGTCCTTTTCTTCCTCATTAAGAATCCATCCCAAACATAGCCAGCTCCACCATTCACACTCCACTTCCGAGCAGCCTTGCGTAGTTCCTCTCTTCTTTTTCACCTCAATTCATCTCCCCAAGAAGATGTGTGCACTCATAGACTGCCAAGTGCCAGCACTATACCATGTAATTAGTTTCCTTCTGCAACAGTCTCAAAAATTTTGTCTGCTGTGAAAATCTTCATGCATGGTTACAAATTTTGATGAGCCCAAATAAAGAGTTGTCTGAAGTTTCTGTAGTTTCAACTAAACAGTTCATCATATTCATCAAAACTGATGCAACGCTTTATGTTCACATCTTAAAGCAAATGACAATCGGGATAACTCACCACAAACTCAAAAGCCAGTAACAAACAACAAACAGAATCCTCGACAAAATCAAACTGTTCATGGCATAATGGGCGCAGCGATTTCCACCTTTGCCAATTGGCACATTATAATTCATTAGCTGGTTTTCAATTGAGATTGATGAAATTGAAGCTTGTACTGAAAGGTTCACCAGATATGTTGGTGATGTTACAAAGGAGAACTTCGAACATATTTCTAATATTCAAAGCATACCTGCAGCTACTACAGGAGCTTCATACACTGACATACTAATAGGCCATCAAATAATGATGAAGGCTAATAGGCCACAAGATGATGGTGAAGGTACTGAAGAGCTTCAAAGTTACACCCCTCCACAACCCCCACATATGCTTTTCAGGGGCAAACTTGTCATTTTACCGCACATGCGCCTCACGTGCCATCTCATTAAACAGCCCCCTAACTCCGTTTGCATTCTCATAGACTGAAATGAGAGTTTTAAACTTCATTAGTATTAAGTTATACTATCCCAATATTTTGTTTTTGAAATAAAACGGCGGGTGTGAGCCCTCCGTGTTCCATTAGCAAGTAGATAACAGAACCATACAAAGAGTAACGAAGTACGATCACTTATATGAGTGATTCTAATAATACATTAGTTGCTAAAATCTCAAAAAAGAAAAGAAATGATACATAGAACTTACAAAAAGTCCATTCGGCTACAAAAGGTCTTAGGATAATTAATCCTTAATAAGGGGGTCTTATTAAAGCTACAAAAGGGGGTTGCAAGAGGTCCATTTCGGCTACAAAAGCTACAAAATGTCCATTCGGCTACAAAAGCTACAAAAGGTCCATTCGGCTATACTATCCCAATATTACAAGGGGGTCTTAGGATAATTAATCCTTAATAATATGCATCATAGTTGTGGCATAGGAAAATATTATTTTTATAAAATCTTAAAAACGATTACAATAGAACAATTTCTCATTTATAGAAGAAAGAAAGAATAATTCGTTTCTTAAAGCTGGGTTATTTGATGTAGCAGTGGGCGACAAGCCTATTTTAGTTGACGATCTAATCACAAACTCTTAAAGAATTAGCTTTTTAGTTTTGAACTAGCCTTGCTCCACTACTGATGAAAGAGTTAAACTCTTTAAAAAATTAGAACTCCGATTCTCTATTTTTAGGACAAGTGCATAATAAAGAAAATCCAGCCTCTCTTCTAGTCAAATTTGGATTATTTATAAGGATTTTAGGTTCTTAATTCTCGTGTAACTAACCAATTAAAACCATCTTTAATGGGAATGAATTTCTCCTATCAAAACTGGAGAAAGTGAAGTGTAACCCTTACTTAAATTATAAACTGATTCTAACTGAAATGCAGATCACAACAAATGATCTGCATTTTGTTCCTTGAAAATGTAGATCGTTACTACTTATTTGCATTTTGTCTTGAAAACTCGAATCATATGTGATCCATGGTTGGTCTCAATAACACGGATTATAATCCTTGGTTTGTATTTTTTTTTTTTTTTCTATTCATATATTGTATCATAGCGTCATTTTATTTATTGCTTACTAAGATAATTGCTTGTATTAGAAATACAATTTATAGCCTCGTACACATCATATTATTTTAGTGCATGCATGTTAGTTGTGTACTACATTTGGAGGTAGATGTGAAAACAGACCATGATAGTGAGTTTCTTGAAACATATGCATAATCGTGACTTTTAAGAATTCAAAAAATTGCAAAGTCCCTTTGACGGGGAAGCAAAAGCAATCTTTGATGAACTAAGTTCGGGAATGGATCTCATATCATTGTTAGGGTAGTAGGAAGATGGCATAGGAAAATTCTAAAAAATCTAATGCGAGCTTTGAGAGAAGGTTTTGGATAGCTTAATGAAAGTATGAGACTATTTACACAGTCGGAAAAGTGAGAATATATATAAAATTGCAAGTACACCCAATCGCCTATCTTTTAACCGTTGGAAGAGTGTTTTGCAATGGAAAAAAAAAAAAAAAAAATTCCCGAGGGCTAATTTATAGCCGTTGCTTTGTAATAATTTAATTACTAAAATATTTCCAATGGCTATAATACCTTGGAGAGGCGCAGGTCAAATCTGATCGGGCCAGGTCTGGGTTGGCTATCAGGCCTAGCCTTTGGGCTTTGGGCTGTTAAACATAGACCTCATGCCAGATTTCAGTTTCCATATCTGGACTTTGGGCCTGAACCACAGTTTATCCGGGCAGCTGGGCAGCGACTGGACACAGACCGTTTTCAGGCGAGCCCGAATAAATGGACTTTTTGGACTCCCGTAACGTGTTGAGTATGAATATAGAAAATAGACAGCAACGACTTTTCCTTAATGAACTGACAGGATCCGGCTGGACGGTGGGTCCGTAAACATCCGGGTCCGCTATTGATTATGTCGATCCAACAGACATCAACACGTGTCAAATAAAAATGAGTCGCGGCCCTATCAGGTCCAAATCTAAGAAGCATGTGATGTTCGGATCTTGGAGAAAACGAGAATCAGAGAGCGGATGGCCCCAGTTCACATGATGGAATGGTAGCAGCAGCACTGTTCATGACCCATGACGCCACTCGTTCCTGAACCTAAATCTTTATTAAAAAGGGTATTTACAGATTTGTCCCTTACTTTATAAATTATAATTTAGTCCCTAAATCTTCATATTTAGATTTAGTCCCTAAATTCTCTAAGTTACTACAATTTAGTCTCCTCCCTAACTTCCGTGAGCCCAGTTTATTTTTTGACCTGATTTTTCCATTTCACCCCTCCATAATTTTTTCTCCCCTCTTCGTCCTCTCTTCTCATTTCCTCTTCCTCCTCTCTTCTTCTTCTCTTCTCATTTTCTTTATTATGTTCATTGGCTTCCCTCTTCTTCTTCTTTTCTATCTCTCTATTTTTCCCCTTTTTATTCATAGGGGTATTTAAGTCATTTTATTATTTTAAAAAAATAAAAATTAAACTATGCCGTTTATTTGGACGGAAAAAAACTAACGGATAGACTAAATTGTAGTAACTTAGAGGAATTGGAAGACTAAGTCCAAAATATGAAAATGTAGGGGACTAAATCATAATTTGTAAAGATTCAAGAAAAAACATGTAAATATCCCTTCTTAAAATTGTTTCCTCCAACAAATTGAATCTTTCCTAAAAATGGCTTTTAGCTTGTATGCCCTGCGAGTTTACATAATTCATCTTGTATTTTTTTTTTTTTTTTTTTTCTCTTTTCCATACATGACTTGCATATATTTCTAAATTATTTTGCAGTACGCGTTCACTATCTAAATTTTTTTTTGTGCAAGTCATTATCTCAGAATTAGATAAAAAATGAATGTATGATGGAAGTTTATTGCATATTTAAGTTAATATCTAAACTTTATAGGGTCAAGATAGCATAACTTTATCAGTTTTAGTTTGTTTTTGCAAGCATTTGTTATACTTCGCCCGGCTCATTAGGCCTAACTAGCTAGATAGACATGAGTTTGGCCTACGCAGGTATATTACAAATAGATGACTATCAAAAATAGGATAACTCGATATAGAATGAGTTATCAAGGTAAAATTGATCCAAAAATCTATCAGATTCTGATAATAATTTTAGTTCTACACACATGGACTTACAAGCCCAAGTTCGAATATTTTAGTGCTTGTAATCAAATGAAATTAGATTTCACATTTAACGCATCAATGTATAAAGAAAGCCCTAGATAGACAAACATTTTCATTAACGGAGGTTACATAGTCACGAAATGTAAAAAAACAACCACCTCCCACCTCCATATATTTATCTAGTCAACTAGTTCTAATGATGTTTAGACTTATTAATATGATATCAGCATGTATTAAAAATAATATAATAAAATATTAATTAAGCATATCTTAACCTACCTCAAGTATTTGTGATAAAACTATCTCAAAGTATTTGGAATAAAAAGAACAGTTGTTTTGGAAACTTTTTAGATATGTTGTTGTTTGTAAATTGATATGCCTTTAGTTTATTTTATTGACATGAAGTACATTGCACATTGTTAATGGGATGTACTCAACACTGGAATACTACTAAAAGTTATCATAATAATATTATTGAAATGATAGTGTTAATGATGTGATATTAACAATCTAGCGATTATCTTAGAAATGACATGGGATTTGGGGGGAAAAAATTGAAAAATGGAAATACATTGTAGTGATTTTTTTTTTCTTTTTTTCATTTGTTTTTTCTTTTTTTTTTTTTTTTTTTTGGTTTGTTTTTTTTTTGTAAGTGCATAAAAAAAACCAAATCTAGTATAATCTACTAAATCTAAATTTATCATGGCCTTTGCTGTTAACATTAATGCTTTCCTTTTTATGTTAATATTCAACTTTCTTTTCTTGAACTTTCTTTTAGTACTTTCCATTTTATGTGAATAATGGATTTTTTTTTTCCATTAATTTCTTTTTGCTATCTTTTCATTACTTATAATTTTCTTATTTTTCTTTTATTGGACACTAATGGAATGTATATTGGTTGGCATTGTTAAGTTATAAAATTGAAACTTAGGTACACCGCAGGGTATTGTATGTTTGTTGGGCAATTAATTGTTTACTGACTATTGTTTACCTAGTGCTAGTTCCAAATTTAGCTTTATAAGTACAAGACCGTGTCTCTAGTTATTGACGCAAGACGGAAGCGATTTAAGGTTTGTGGTGGAAAAATTGGAGAAGAATTTAGGATTTTAGGATAAATTAGGATTTGGATCTCATGCCCAGCCGAATCACATGCCCACTCTCTCACGAATCACTCGAGTAAAGATTTGAAAAGCAAATCATATTCTCTCAAAATAAATCATATTTTACTTTTCCTTTCAAATTAGAGTTTTACAAACCATATATATAGAAAATTCTAGATCAACAAAATATAACAAATCTAATCAAATCAAACTAAAACTAATCAGATTTCTAATCATATCTCTATTAATTCTCCCCCACTTGGAAACATTCACTACCGATTAATGACGAGTGGAAAAAAGACAAACACAGCGAGTGATGATGAACATCGAGCGAATATCAGGGGCTGGTGGAATATCCAACTCCAAAAGAAGCATAACAAACTCTCGCAAAAATCTAAAAGGGTTCATATATTGGGTGTGAAAAACCTCTACATTCCCAAAAGGGAACCTCGTAGGTGAACTCTAATCAGCATGGATCCAATTAGAAATACTTGCACTCTATCAAGTATATCTGCAATAAACTTGTAAGTATCATTACTAAATATAATTTGCCTACGGAGATTCACACACCAACGATGCAAAAGTGGTACAAGTGAATCTATAAGTGGATAAAACTTGTCAAGAAATATGGATCTAGACTCGATAGGTTCATAATTCTTATGCACAAAATGGAGCAATTTATCACCTCGTGTTAGTATTATTAACCCATTATTTTTATTTTTAGATGGACTCTTGGGTGGAGAAGGAGTCAACACAATTTTCTTTCCATTACACACAAATGCATAGGTGTTGGACTTTCCATAATTCTTAACATCTAGGTCAAATAACCAGAGTCTACCGAGCAAAATATGTACAGTATCCATGTGTAAAATATTACACCAAATATGATCACTATAACTCGAAAATTGACTAGGCACAAGACAATGTTGAATAATAGCATAAAAATTTTTATCAACCCAAGTGATATTGTACGGTTGAGGGTGTGATTCAGTTTTGAGGCCCATCTTGTCAACAGCCGATTTAGAAATGATATTGACACAACTATCTCAATCTATCATGACTTTATAACTCTTACCGTTGTGTGTGATATAAGTGTGAAACATATTAGATCTATGACAATCCTTATTTCTTGATACAGAATGTAAACACCTAATAATGTGTAAAGGTGTATTAATTAAGTCATCTTCAACATCACTAAAATTTTCTTGAGGCTCATAAATTTCTTCTTCAGTCTCACTATTATCTTTATTATGTATCTCGTCTATTAACAAATTTCTTATAGGATATTGATAAGCAAAGTGACCAAAACCATGACATTTGAAGCACTCAGTTTATTTTGTAACTGGTTTTGATGACTCACTAGTAATGGTTTTACTTTTTGTATATTTAAGAACAATATTAGTATTTGTAGTATTAGTGTCAAATTATCGCTTAGGATACTCCGCAGTTCTGAAAGTGAACTTTTTATCAAAGGGTGTGTGCAAATATACCTCATAGCAAGTTGAGAGCACACTGAAATGTATTCTCAACAGAATTTAAAGAATGCATAAGCACTTCACGCTTGAGCTCAGGTTTGAGTCCAATGCAAAATCATGAAAGGGTTGGACGACTGTCTTCTTGAATGTCACATCGCACTAAGAGCTCATCAAATTTATACATATATTCAGTCACACTCATGTTTTTCTGTTTTAGATTAGACAACTGATCAAGAAGGCGATCATTAAAAGTTGGAGGAAGATATTTCTTTCTAAGTTTTTCTTTCATTTCAAACTATATTTCAATTGGTTCTTGTCGCTATCTTACTAATCGTCTCTCAACTGATATCCAATATATTTTAACTGACCCTTTAATTTTAATTTAGCAAAATGAACTCTTTGGGCTTCTGACATCTCATACTATTAAAAAAGATGATCCTTATCTGCTAACCAATTACAAAATCATTGGGAGTCATAAGTGCCATCAAAAGAGAGAACATCTAATTTGATTTTACGTGTTATATCATCGTGTGGATGTTCATTCTCAAAATTATTATTTCTTTTAGTATTATGATGTTTTGCTTGTCTCCTCTCCTTTGATTATTTTCAATAGGTTTTTATTTATTGACTTGTGTTTCTAAATTATCTAAACGTGTATTTATTATAGCTAAATTAGTTTGAAGTTTTTTTTTTATTAATATCCATTATTTCATTTAATTTACTCAAAACTTTAGTAAAATCTATTACTTCTCTAAAATTTTTGCCATTACGAAGCATGCAATAATTATCTATATGCAGTTGTAATAAAGCACACGGATAAATATACAAAATCTTAGATACAAAACTAAATACGTGAATATATGATCAAATAAGATATCCTAATGTCCAAAAGATGCTATATGCGAGAAAATGCAATTCCTATTTATGCAATATAATGTAAAACAAATAAATCTCATGGCAAATTATAAGTAATAATAAAATTTTCAAGTCTACCCAAATAACAAGAATGGAGTGCAAAATATTACTGACTGAATAACAGTGCGATAGAAATTATCTCGATATAGAGTAAATCACACTTAAGCATGAATTTCTTTGAGGAGTGTTGCGGATTTTGCATAGACTCTGGAGTAGAAATCCCAAAAAACACCTCAAGAATAGCTCAGAAGCCCGAAAAAGCACCTCAAGAATAACTTAATTGTTGTTGTTGTTGCTGCTGCTGTTGTTGCTACTGCTGTGCTGGGTTGTGGGGTCGGGTGGAGAAGAAAAAAGAGGAGGGAAGTGAGGTTTACTGTGTAGGAGATGTAAAGAAAAAAAGGGGGCAGTTCTAGAGAAGGTGTTGAAGAAGAGGTGGACTGATTTTTTTTTGGGTTTGAAGAAGACGAAAAAGTAGAGGGGAAGAAGGAATTGAGATAAAAAAAGAAGGGAGGAGGAGAAGGAAACTAGGATTTTTTTTTCAATCTTTTTTTTTCTTTCTTTCACAGATCTAAACGGTACTCTTTTTTTTTCCTGCTGCTACTGCTGCTTTTCTGTTCTCTCTCTCTTTTCACTTTCTTTTCTTCTTTTTTTCACTCAATTTTTTTCTCTCTCTTTTATTTTTTAAAATTTTTTTAGATCTGATTTGCTGTCTTCTTTTTTTTTTCTCTCTCCAATCTAAAAAAAAAATTAAAAAAAAAAAAGATGGAGATGGATTTGGACTCTGATACCTGAAAATATGGATCTTGAGATACCTGAAGATGTAGATATTGAGTTTTGATACCAATTTGCAGGACGGAAGCGATTTAGGGTTTGTGGTGGAGAAATTAGGGAAAAATTTAGGGTTTTGGGGATAAATTAGGGTTTGGACCTCACACCTAGGCGAATCACACGCCCACTCTCTCACAAATCACTTTAGAAAATATTTGATAAAGCAAATTATATACTCTAAAAAAAAAAATCATATTTCACTCTTTCTTTCAAATTATTCTTTTACAGACCATATATATAAAAAATTTTAAAGCAACAAAATAATAACAAATCTAATCAAATCTCTAATCCAATCTAATCAAATCTAACTAAAACTAATTAGATCTCTAATCATATCTCTATCAGTTATGCCTTGGATATTTGTTAAATAGCATGTTTTTCCATCAGTTAGTTTTCCTCCAATGTCATTTGGCATTGTAAATTAAATTGATTGTTGCATGATAACTAGTTTAATTATTATTGTTAAACTTTAATTAAATAATTGATATATGTTTTAGATTTTATGTTGCATCGTGTACTTTAAATATTGTAACACTCACTAACAAAACTTTTAGGCTGTGGAACGTCACCAACATACTCGTAAGAATCTGCTAAGCCTGTGGTACATTATCAATATTAGCCATGGATTTCTTCATAAAAAAAATATTAGTTACGATATACTAACTTTTGTTTTTTATCCAATATGTAACTATTAGATAGGGACATTACATTATCCTCACGTTTTAGAATCTGATGTTCTCACCAGAGAGGCATAGTAACACACTAACATTTCAGTTAACGATATGAGATTCTAGAAGTGGCCTAATGGATTTTAAAGGTGGCTTGTGCAGATTCAAGAGGTGGTCTCCATTACATTTATATAGCATTTTGTTTCGTATAATATTTAGTTTTATGTGACACTTAGTTTCCTGCACTTTCTATTGCTGCTAACTCTAATATTAGTTGTGACGCTCTCTACTTAGAATGTCAAAAAATATATTCGTAAGAATAAACTAAGTCTCCAGTATAATATCATTAGTTAAAATAGTTTATAATTAACTGTAGATTCTTTCTTAAAAAAAGGGACATAACATAGATTTATCATGTAAACACATATGCATGTCAAATCCAATAGAGTTGGCTCTACATTTGTAGTATTTTATCAAATAAGCTGAGTACTAGTAGGAAATCGAAGCTATCTTGTTTCTTCATATTAGTTTTGTTGTTGTATTATTATTATTATTATTATTATTATTATTATTATTATTATTATATGAAAACTTTTTTCTAATCAATGGAAAGTGAAATTTTATTGCTTGTTATGAAATGCAAATAATTCTGAAAAAAAATATAGATTAATTATTGATATAGTACTGGAGACTTAGCGTATTCTTATATGAATATACTACCGGTGTTTAATCGCTGCTCCATATTCCAAGCATGAAGCATTAGAGATAAAATAGAGGATATCCACCTCGTTTTGAGATGAGAGAATGTTTACAGGGAATCTCACACTGATGAATTTGAAACTGGAATTTCCTTAATTTTGTTTTGCATGGAGTTTATGTTCCTGGCCTTTAAGTTTTAAATGGTTGAAATTTTTGGTTGCATCCATAGGAGGTCAACTATGTGATCTTCGGTTGGTTTATGTACATTTGTGACATAACTTGATAGATTATTCATCCGTGTCATGGTAAATAAGATAAAGATTTGACCTTTTCATGAAGATCATGGGATAGCTGTCGAATCTGCTCTGATTGTTCTCTCTCCATTTGGTCTCGCATGCCAGGAGCATGACAATAATGTATCCCAAACTATTTAGGCAATTTGCGTGATGAGTACATGATAGGATCACTTTATAGTCTCCATGGACAGCTCACATAGACGGGGCATGACTTGGTCTTATTCGAGTCGAGAAAGCTCTGGATCTGGTCCCTCAGTACTTGCTCAACACTAGGAGCGGAGCTCGCATCAACATCAATCTTAAAATTTCGTTTTTCTAATGGAAAACGCGTACGAACAAACAAAAGGTTTGTAAGAAAATATCCATAAAGTATGATAAAAACATGTTATTTTTATGAATTATATGGATTTATATGTTAAAAGATAAAAGAGAAAAATAGAAAAAGCGGTAGACGCAGGGAAAGAGTTTAAGCAGGCCCATGTGATCGAGGTCCAGAGCCTACATGAATGGAAAACGACTTGAGAGGTTCAGTGCATATGTTTCGACTTCCCATAAGCTTATTGGTGTTGGGGCTGCGGGGAGAGAGAGAGAGAGAGAGAGAGAGAGAGAGAGAGAGAGATGTGGGACTGGCAATAAACAGTCTTGATCGATGTTGATAGGAGAGTGACTATCCTTCTGATGATGGGAGTAGTAATCTTCTACTCAGCTGCTAATGTGGTCCTTCTGACCAGGAGGGATGCACAAATTAATCATAATGTAACAGGGAATCCTGCACAAATAATGTGGGAGTACTAGCTCATTTAATATATATATATATATATATATATATATATATATATATATATATATATATATATATATATAGCGTGAAATCTAACCGACAGCTGGGTCGGTGTAAAGAAAGTAGTTATCCGTTGTAGGAAAGTTCCAGGTTCATGTACTATATGTAATAAACAAGAAAGAAAGGGAAAATAAAGAATTCGGCTTCCATATGCGTTTTTATAGTTGGTAATATAGTTAGTTAAAAAGTGAGGACTACATTCTTGATCGTGTCCGAATGAGCAGTTAGTAGGAGAGCTAGTCCTATACGAGTTGTTGAAAATATATTCTAAATTTAGTTAGGGTGGCCTTGAAAGTCTTAATAATTTATAGGGAAAATTCTTTAGCAAGAAGAAATTTCATTGTTCCAAATAAAATAGACAGCTCTTCCAGGTTGGGAATAAAACGAATATTGCATTAGATTAAATTGTTTCATGAGTCCACATGATGTGTAGACATACTGTGAGATTTCAAGAGGATTTTATGGTGATGGATAGGGCTTTCTCTCTTCCGAAAGAGATAGGACACTAGAACACAATGCGCAGAAAGGGTAGCTAGGGCACAGCATTGTAAGATCTAGTAATTTTGTGCAATTATATGCTCCTTAAATCTATGAATTGGGAAGATGATACCATTTGGATTAATCTAATCCTACTTAGAAGTGAAGATAAACAAGAAGGTTTTAAGATAGAAAATAACTTTAGTTCGTAAAAATTTGGATGAACAATGCATATACCCCTTTAAGGTTTAAATACTTAAACCCTAAAATCAAAAAGTCATCATCACTTACTATAAGTCTAACACAACTTATAAAAAATCTTCTACAAATCCCAAACTATACAAGAAACTGTAATACCCCGCATCCCAAGATACGGGTAGCGTTCGACGACGTATCATAGATGAATACGCTAAGCCTTAAAAGTGTAAATATTGAATACAAATTACTATTACAGCACCCCAAATATACATATTTCAAAAAACAATACAAGTCAATATAGAGATTTATTAAATTCATATGAAAAGCAAATATTAGATATAGGAGAGAACTCAAAATATTATTACAATTTAGCACAAAATCTAAACATAAGTTATGGATAAAAGTAACGGTATCTTCTTTATTGAGGTACTTCGAAAGCAAATGAGAAAAAGACTCATCAAATTCTAAAACTGAAAACATATATACTTCTTTCACTTCCCTCGTCATTCACTTCAAAATTTGAAAACTCTTCCTCCATGATTACCTACAACTCAAAATCATCTGGGCATGTCAAACCAGAGTCGTTAGAATGACCTAGCAAGTACTATAAAAGGAGAAATAATAATACACATGCACGTTATGTGTGTATATATAAATAAAATATGGAACCAAATAAAATAGTAAAATCATAATAGTATCACAAAAATCTAAATCAAGAAAAAGGTGTAAAACATGGATTAAATTATACCTATCTTGGAGAGAATAATAAATAACCAATAGTAGTAAAAAACATGTAATGAATAGTTTTGGAATTTAACATGTTGGTACAATTATATAAAACAGTTAAGTCATGGGAGTATCACAAAATATAAAATCTTGAAGAAAGTATAAAACATGAGTTAAATTGCACTTGTCTTGAAGAGAATAATAATTCAATCAGTAGTGGTAGAAGAATGTTTTGAATAGTACTGGAATGCAACATGATGATATAGAGTCATATGCACATATAAGTCAAATTGTATTATATTAATGTTTTTATGCATTAAATAAAACTAATAGAAAAAAAATGTGCAATATGCTTTACAAGTATCCCATGCATACCTGGAATCATAACCATGATTCCTAATATTGCCTCAGAATATACCACAAGGTATTTAGAAAGAATACAGATGAGCATAAAGCCTCAGACGCATGACCCTTATCTTATGATGACCAAGTAGTCATCCAAGACCTCCGAAGTTAGGTCTCTATTGGTTACAACCACATGTAGTGCAACTCATAAAGCATGTACACAGTTTTATTCATTAACTCCCCCTTTAGCCCAATCAATTTTATTTTATCTTATTTTATGTGTCATTTTTTATTGCCATGTAAGATTTTAACTCATATTATAAATGATTACAATGGTTACTGTGACATGACAGAAAAATAAAATAAATAATCAAGATTTATTGCAGGCACTTATATTCACTTGCAAAGACTAAAAGATGGCATGTACTAATAATTATAGGTTATCGATACTACAGAAATGGAGAAACCACATGTTTTAACTTTTCCATATAATTTAAACAAGAATATCAATAAAAAAAAAATCAAAAGTAAAAAAAATAGTGCCTCTGATCAAGAGAGAGAGAGAGAGAGAGAGAGAGAGACTACATTTAACATGAAAAACATAAATTAGCAATCAAGATAAATGAACTAGAAATTTAAAAAAAAGCAGCTATTTAACATTGCATGCATGTGGAAATCTACTTTATTTACTAGTTAAAAAATATTAAATATGAGCTAAATTTTATAAAAGTTCTCACACTTAATAAAATATCAATAAACTGCAAAAAAACTCAAAATTTTTGATGAGAGAATAACCATTGTCCGCTCTTCCTTAAGTCTACCTCTAGGTATAATAATACTTACATAAATATATATAAATATAAATAAATAAATAAATATATATATATAAATAAATAAATAAATAAATAAATAACTATATATATATATATATATATATATATATATATATATATGAGTAAACGGGAAATTCACCAGCGGTGAAGGGAGTTCCTTCACCGCCGCTTAGGTGGCCCAATAAAATTATTACACGTGGCGCTACTCAAAGAGCGGTTAAGAGAGTTCTTTTATTTGTTAGCTTAAGTGATGCCACGTGTAATAATTTTATTGAGCCACCTAAATAGCGGTGAAGGAACTCCCTTCACCGTCGATGAATTTTCCGTTTTCTATATATATATATATAACAAATGTTCCATCAATCAAATGAGTGTGTGGGGCCACTAATGTTGCCTAAAGTTATACAATAATATATTTAAAATAGAATTTGAATATACATAAAAATCTAAAGATTTTGAGTTATAGTATTTGAATCATATAATTACTATTGTAGGAAACTAGGAAATTAAGTTGCTTGAAATTATCTAACAATACATATAAAAATAAAACTAGATGAAAGAGTAAAAATTATATTTATTTTCTTCATAATTGTAGGATAAAAGAATTCGAATTAATAAAATCATTAAGCATTAAGCATGGTCAATGATTAATGCAATATTTAAATAATAATTTTAGATAACTATTCAGAAGATTAAAACACTTCCTATTAATATAACATTTTTTGTGCAAGTGTTATTGATATTTATCAATTACCATAGATGTGTGCATGGACAAAAAAAATAAAAAACCAAAATAAGTGTTGTGAGTATATAATATTTTGGTTCTCAAAATATAACTATGATCTCAAACACAAAAGAAATAATAATACAAGAAAGGAATTCAAGCTTCTTTCTTTTTTTGAGTTCTATCCGGAAGCATGACTTAATAAATTTTTTTGATATGTAGAAGCTAATTTGCATTCATGAACATCTCTATTACAATGTATTTTGGTTTAAAACATACGGTGCTAATTCCATCTAATAAGAAGATTTCGCAATTAAAGATAGCTATGATAATAAATATAGAAAGCAAACTAGTTAGTGTTTCGATAAATTTTCTTTGCCATGTTCACATAACATGAATATAAAATAATATAAAGAAAAATAAATTGTGAAAGATTAGTCTTAAAAATAAGGAAACAAAAGAAAAGTTTATGTAAAATTGGTTTTAATTAAAGCAAGGTTTTTTTTTTATTAAAAAACAAAACGCAAGGTCATACAAAAGAAAACTAATTTCAAATTTCACAAATAGGATTAAACCATAGTTTATTATGAACTTTCAATTATTCTTTTAGAAAATCCATTTAATTTGTTTTACTATGTAATCCCATGTTCCTCTTCAAATTCTATGGCCAGTCAAACAATATTTACCCTATCTATAAATAATTATGTAGAATACGAGAAAAAAAACATATTATGATTTTATGTAAAGTAGTTTTTTTTAAACAAAATAAATCTTATAAATTACAATCTAACATACAAGTACTAAAAGTAATGTTCGCATACAATAACTTACCATTGAATATGATTAAGTATTTCCAGTGGTTTCATAATAAAAATTCCACTATTGCTAAACAGATGTCTACAGGAAGATTTCTAATTCAGAATCATATCGAAATAGAAAAGTATATATATCAACATTATTCGTTATACAAATAAAAAGACATGATATTAGAGATTAAAAAAAGGCATGATACTAGAGATAATTGAAGATTATTCAAGGGATAAAAATAAATAGCTGGATTGGTACTTGCCTTTACTTAATTTTTGCCAAGTTGACATGAATGATTCTCAGGTCACCCTTATAGTCTTCCTCTTCTTTCTTCTCTCTTTTCTTTCTTATCTTTTTTTTTTTTCTTCTAAATCTCTCTCTCTCTCTCTCTCTCATATGATGATTTAGAGAGGGGTTGAGTAATTATGTATATATTTTATCAGCTAGGTAATTAATGAATAAGATCTGTTTTAATTTTATTTTCATTACAAAATCTTTGAAATCTTGTATAATTAACTAATTATTTATTACGAGTGCACGAAATAAATACAAAATATAATACTTTTCACTCGTAATTACACCCCCAACTTGAGTTTTGCTAGTCCCTAACAAAATAAATAAATTAAGAAAATAAAATATCCCTAACTAAAATTAAGAAAAGAAATCCTAACTTACTTTCATAGGAATTACAGTTACACTTAGTACGTGCAACAAACCGTTAAGTCCCTAGTGTTGTCTCATGAAGGTTTCCAATAATGTTATCCACAAATATCAAGAAACGTATGGTTTAAAATAATAAATAAAATGAAAAATAAGGATAAGTGTAAAATATATAAATAATTATTATATTTTATTATTATCTATTTATTTTTGCTTTTCATTTCTTTTCCATATCAATCTCAATTAGAAATATGCACATGAATATTTATAAAGATATCAATTTTAACAAATCACTTATAATCTTATATCTTTATATACCTATCATGATCATTTAAATCCTATCATAGGTATATATTTACTTTCAGTTATCCTCTCCTATGTACTCTTATAATCGTATATATGAGTCTTATCAAGTTTTAAACTTCAATCAAACTTATATGAACTCTTTTCATATGTATTTTTTTTTTTCCTTTTTTCTTTTATAAACACTTGTCGTTCATGTGAATACTTATACTTTTTGATGCACAAATACCCAGTTACTTAGCTCATATTTATAATAAAAATTCATAAGTATCGTTTGTGTGAGTACGCACACTTACCAAGGTGCACGAATCTAACTACTTAGCACTTACTTTTTTTGTTTATTTTTTTTTATAGAAGATTCTTACCTTAATACTAGGCTCACTCCTACCTTTTTATTTTTTAATTTTTTTATCTATATAAGATAGACCTTTCTTTTAAGTTTTCTCTTTATTATTAACTTTTCATGACTAATTATTTAAGTGTTTAGAGTGTATTCTTGATTCAAACTTTAAGTATACATATATCTTATTGTCAGATCTAAATTTACAATCAATAATACATAAGCACTACTATCATATAAGTATCAATATTAAGATATCAATCTCATAAGTACACCCATTAAAATACTTCTAACTTTACTTTTTTACTTCAAAGAAATGAAAGATTTTGAAAATTTTTATTTTTATTTTTTGAATTTTTAGTATTATGTATATATACATATGTTACAGATGTACAGTTGTGGCTAACCTAGGTATATATCTATCCCACCCCGAACTTAAATTATATAGTGTTCTCAGTGCATATATATAAAACTTCTAAAATAAATACACTAAGAACATTATTAAAATTTGGAAAAGTGGTTGGAGCAGATATGAGTTAGTTGTCCTCTCCTCATTCGACCTCAACTAGTATCCAAAAGGAGTTCTTTCTCCTTTAACCATTCATCAAATGCAAGTGCCCTTACTAACTGAAATAAATTCATAGGTTATTTTTTTCTCCCCCCAACCTGTTATTTTTTTTGCTCATTTTTCATCTATTCCGTCAAATTCTTGTGCATCATTATCGGTTATAGCTTGTTTACTTACCTATAAAATGTTAGATTCCATTGTCATATTTCCAAATGAAAGTTTGATTACTCCATTTTTACAATTAATCAATGAATTTGAAGTTGCAAGAAATGGGCAGCCTAATGTAATTGTAATATTTTTTAAGTGATCTAGTGTAGGTTTGCTTCCAGAATATAAAAATCAACCGGAATGTAGAATTTCTCAACTTGCACTAATACATCCTTTACAACCCTTTCGGCATTTTTATCGATCGATCGGGAAGTTGCAGTGTCACATTAGTGGGTTGAAGTTTACTGATATCCAATTGCATAAAAACAGAATATGGCACAATATTCACACTAGCACCCAAATCAAATAAAGCCCTGTCAAAGTAATAATTGCAAATAATGCATGAGATGGTAGGACAACTTGGATCTTTGTATTTAGAAGGCATCTTATCCTGGATTATGGCACTTACTTGTTGTGCTAAAAATGCCTCCTTCTTTACATTCACCCTCATTTTTATCGAGTACATGTCCTTTAAATTTTTTGCATACTTTGGTATTTTCTTGATAACTTCTTGAAGAGGAATATTAATATTCACTTGTTTAAAAATATCAATAATTTTAGCATCAAGTACAGAAATATTTTTGTGAAGTGCAGTAGGAAAAGGAACAACTTAAATAAAGTGATATATGATCATGCTTATCAACAATATCATATGTAGATTCATAGCAAAACTTCTCTTGCTTTTCAACAATCCTTAAACCTGGCTCATCTATAATCTTACCACTTCTTAAAATGATCGCTGCAACTGAGTTAGTCTTTTCATCTGAATTAAAGATATAAGATTGACTCTTTCAGCCTTATTCTTATTGCTTGGCTCTAATTGCAGTGGGAGCTTACTTGTTCCCTGTATTTGTAATGCAGAGGTGAGATTACTTATCAGAGCCTTGATCTCATTAAACATAGCAGCATTCTGATTATTGATTTGTTGTTAATTCTGAATGAATTGATTTTGCACTTGTAACATTTGAAGTATCTGTTGTTGAGATTGCATCACCTGATTTATATTTTCTTCAAGATTCTTCATATGTGATAATGATGCGAAGAGTTGCTAATTTATAAGAGGCATAGATGCATTTGATGGTGTACAAAACTATTGAGGAGTTGTCGGCTTCCACCAAAATTTGAATGATTTCTCCAGCATGTATTAAGCACATTAGCTTGCTCGTAAAGAGTTTCTCTGAAAGCCAGTTGAGTTGGACAATTAAAAGTAGTATGTTCTTTCAAATTGCAGATGTTGCATGCATCCTCTACATGGTTCATAGCTCTAACAGATTTAGACTTGGTGGATATCAGATCTTCAATCTTTATGGCAAGGCAAGTCAATTGGGTCTTAGACGAGAGATCCCATCTCGATCTATCATGACAGTTTTTGATTGATCTCTCTATTGCATCCTCTATTTTCCATTCTTGGAAATTTTTAGCAAGTCTATCTAAATAGATCCATGCTTCTTCAACATCTTTGCTCAAAAGGTTTCCATTGCACACGGTCTCCAAAAATTCTCTTAATGTTGAATATAGACCATTATAGAATGTGCTAACAGTTCTCCATATCTCATATCCATGATGTGGGCAAGTAATAAAAGTTCTTTAAATCTTTCCCAATACTTGAAAATAGTCCCTTTCTCTTTTTGCTGAAAGGTAACAATTTATCTTCACACGTAGTTGGTTCGGTGTGCTAGATAAAATTTCTTCAGGAACTCCTTTTGCATCTCGTCCCATCGACCAATAGAATTTGGAAGTAAGGAGTGGAGCCAATCTTCATTTGGTTTTTCAAACATAAAGGAAAAAATTTGAGTTTCATCTGTTCTAGGAAATATTTTGTAAATTCATAGTTGCACAGACAACCTCGAACTTTTGAAGATATAAATAGGGGCTCTTGTTCTCCAATCAATGAAATTTAGGCAGTAGCTTAATTATCCCAGATTTAGTCTTAAAGTGACCAATGTTGAGTGGAAAGATGATGCGAGATGGTATTAAGCTGTAATATTCATGAAGTGGGCGTCCACTACCACCATGAATGCTTGCATTATTTGTCATGATGTTTAGAAATTTGTGAGTGAAGGTAGAGGCAGTAAAGTGCCAAAACGTCTACATAAGAAGGACTCTAAAAGAGATCCTGATCAATTTACTTATAAAATCTCGATGCCAAGTGGTAGTATGAAAAATAAAAAATCAAACAAGTTTTTACGCTAATGTGTTAAACAAAATCAAAGTGAAAAAACACCAAGAAACTGTCCCCGGCAAATTCACCAAAAATATGGTTAAATATAAATCGTACGCTCCCAAGTGTAAGATCGACAAGTAATATAGTCTTGGTAAGTCCGAGGTCAAATTCAAAGAGATAGTTTGGTGTTAAAAAACGTGAGTTTATGGATTAAGAGTAAGGAAAAGTGCAATTATTTAAAAATATAAAAATTAATAAGAAAAGTATTTAAGGTGTCAGATTCATCTCTATTTCTCTATTTTGGTTGTCTAAGAATTAGAAATTAACTTCTTGATCTTTTTATTCATATTTAAATTATCATAATTCTGTATATCCACCAATAATTTATATCCAGAATCATGATTCAAATCCCTATTTAAAGAAAATACGAACCATAACCCAAAAAAAAAACTATTTCAAGTATACCCAAAGATTATAATCAATCAAATATTAGATATTATAATTCTATGTACCCAATTAATAAACTATATCTAGAATCATGATATGAATCTCTAATAGAAAACACAAATCATGCCCTAAAAGATAGAATATTTTGAATGCACACAAAATTATAATTAATTAACCATATAAAACAATAAGAATCTAAAAATAAAAATTATAAGAGATATAGACAAACTTTTGTTAAAGAATTAGATAATTCTTATCCACCTTTCACCTAGAATTTAGCCAATCACCACTAAAAAAGAGTAATTTTTTTCAAAGAAAAAGAAGAGAGATACAAAAGATTTTTTTCATAAAGACGCACATCCTCTCCCTATTTGTAGAGTTTTTGAACTCCTAAGAAAAACCCTAAATAATCATATCCTTTAGATCAATAACAAATAGATCTCAATTGCTAAGACAAGAAACCAAAACCGAGTACAAAACGAATCCAAATATGAGTAAGAAACAAGTACAAAATGGGTACAAATCGCATTGAGTTACTGTTATACTGCATAGCACTTCAGTAAAACGATCATAAGCTTTACATTTGAACTCCGACTAAGCTGACCTTGATGTCATTGAAAAGAGAATTCAGAGCTCTATAACTTCATTCTATACAAATATTTTCAGTTCTAATCGTATTTATGTGAAATCTGCTCTTGAATTTACAACTACTACATAGTCTGCTCATTGGGCTCTCGACAACCACTTCAAAAGCTGCTTCGACAACCCTTCTTGGATATAATTTATAGTCTAAAACTTAGAGGGGTTGTCGATAGTGCCGTTAATAGGAGATATATTTGAAAAAATAACTAAATTGATATATTTGACTAATTGTACATGTTAAATTACTGATCTACTGAAATGACGTAAGATTGAACATAGAAATTGAGATACTCTACAATTAGTGATTGATTATTAAAATACTAATTTCAACTGTTACTGATAATGTTGGTGTTACTGAACTTAGTGGTGACATTACTATACAATTAAGATATTCAATTGACGTGAAATATCTACTGCAAACACACAGTATTAGTGTAGCATTGTATAGGTCATTCTCACAAGGATCTAAGGTGTTTTTGTGTTCTCGCTAATCCTATTATTCTAACGAACTAACAAAGGATTCTAATTTGAATTTGAATTGTTCTAATTAGCATAGGATATAGAATCCACTAGTTTCCAACCATAAATTACTTCTATTATCTTCTTTCTATTATAAAAATTTAATTTTTTAGTTTTAATTTTTATTTAAAGTATTCTAAGTATGAGATATCAAGTAGTGTGCAAGCATAACTCATCAAAGAAACTACTTTTCATAAAAATAAACTAAACCATTAGATAACTCTATAACAAAGATGAAAAGTAACAACTCCAAACCCTAACTAAGTATAGGCTATCAAGAAATCTAATTTAAGTATAATCTATCAAAGTATTAATCTACGAGTTGTTATATTTTTATCTTTTTATTGAAAATCTTATCTTTATTATTTTATTTAGGAAGAAAATACTAGAGAGCAACTACATGATAGATTCCTAATTTCATCTACATCCTAGACCTAAATTAAATTAGTTACTCATAGTTCTAGTTAGTAAGATCATATTTTCATTCATGAAAGTAAGAAAATCTAATCTGAAAAGCAAGATTAATCTAAACTAGGAAGCAATTAAAAGAAAATTACCTAAAAAAATTGATGAACAGCAAGGGTATCTATGGAGTTTAGTATGGCAGCCGTCACCCCTTCGACAAAATCCTAATTTTATTTATTAAATTCGAGTACAAAATTATATCCTATATCCTCTATGAAACCCTAGATTACAAGGAAACGGTTAATATATATGTTTCAGGAAATCAAACCTTAATTTAAGTACAAGTGAAAAACTACAAAATTACATCGAAACCCCGTAGAAATTTCACCCAGAGTGGGCCCCTCCTTGGCGCTAATTGGCGGCCAATGCCGCCAAATAGCAGCAAAATCTTAGGTTTGTTTTCTGGTTTTTCTTCTGCATGAGTCTCTTATCTTGTTAATTTTATTTTGATGACTGTATTGAACTTTGATTCTCTGCAGCATCCTAATCTTGTAGCTTTACTCACTTTTAATTTTTTTTAAGACTTGATTTCCTAATCCGGCTCTGAGTTTATGCCATCTCCTTGTAGGAATAGGTTTATCTGAAAAACACACTAAAAATACCCGATTAGCATTATTTAAATACAAAAATAGATAATATGGAGGCTATAAATATATAACATATAGCACTCATCATACCCCCACACCTATATTTTGCTAGTCCTCGAGCAAAACCTAGATTTAAAAAGAAAAAGAAAAATCCTAAATTACTTTCACAGGAATCGCGATTGCACTTAGTATGTGCAACAAGCCATTAAACCTCTAGGTTATCCTAATGGACGAGTTGTGTCTCGTGAGGGTTTGTAGTGAATATACCGACAAAATTCGTAAAGAAGTTAGATTAAGGAATAAAGAAAAAAAATTAGAATAACCGAAAATCAATATAAATAAAAATTTTATACAAAAGAAAAAAATCTTTTTTTAATGATATTTTCTTCAATTAATCTCACTAATATACAAACTCAAGAATGCATTTAGATTATCAATTTTCAAATCAATCGTCATATCAGGTACACTTATCATTTTAATCAAAAACTCAAATCCTATCTTTCAATACCCACTAACAGATAATCCATTAGCTCCTATACATCTACATGCACGTGTGATAGTCTAGACTCCAACTCTAACTCGTGATTCATCTCCTCTCTCATAATATTTTTTAAAAAAATATTTCACCTTTCATGCGAATATTTAGTCTTACTTAGGCGCAAAGTACTCGATTACTTGGACCATACTTTTTTTTTCACTTTTGAGCCTATTGCCTAAATACCTGGCTCACCCATTTTTTTTTTTTTTTATCTCTCTTGAGGCTATTGCCTTAATACCAGACTCACCCCCTTTTTTTTCTTCTCACTTTTTTTTTATTTCTAGGCTATTGCCTTAAGACTAGACTCACACTTTTTTCTTTTTTTTTTCTTTGTTTAGAGAGAGAAAACTACTCAATCATTATCATGTTTATCCTTAACCTAATAAACTATTGTAAAGTAAAAAAAATAGATGTATATTACCTCAAAATTACTGTTAGCGGTATTTATTTTTTGGATTTTAATCTTTTTCATAAAATTCTGAGTATATCATCCAATCTACTCTCCTATCAAATTTCAAATCTAAATTTACTCCTTTATTTGTGATTAGATTGATCTATTGATAAAAATATATGATAAAAATATTTTTTTCAGTTTTTATTGTTTTTAAATTTTTTTAGTTAGTTATCCTAAAAACTACCTGAAGTGTAAAATAAAGAAACCTAAAAATCTAAAAATAAAATAAAAATTCTAAAAAGAACTACCAGAAGTGTAAAATAAAGAAATCCAAAAATAAAATAAAAAATCTAAAAAAAACTAAAAATCCTAGAGAAACACGAAAAAAAAAAAATTCCTAACCCTCTCCCCCACACCTAAACTTGTGTATGCCCTCATACACAAATCAAGGGTGGTAAAATAAATAAGAAAACTATTGTACAAATATTATATAAATAATGAGAGTCGTAAAAAGTTAAATCTCAATATCGTCACCATATTAATGCATGGAAAGCGATTACGACCTCCGATCGCTTCTCACTTTCATAGTGTATACATTTTAAACGTGAAGTGGGTGTATTATTATATCTCATCATCCTCCTACAAGTCTCAAAATTACCTGTCTATATCTTATGCCACCCTCATTTTTTCTTTGTCCACATGTAAGCATTAATAATTAGGTTAAAGAATTCTTCATTTTAAACCTGCCAATCATCGTTAGTAACAAGCACACATATAGAAATATCGTGAGATGAGAAGAGTGCAATATGACAAGTAAATGTGGTGGTAGCCCTTCTAATTCACAAGTAATGTGAGCTCTATTGCAAACAAATCCTCAAAAGTTTGCTCATAAATCAATGGCATACTTGCACAAGTATCATACAAAGAATCAGTATGTGCCACTTCATCTAATAATATGAGCTCATCTTCGAAAATTTGCTCAAATGAGAGTTCATCATCAGTGCAAGAGGTAGAATGAGAGTGCAAACTGTGAATCATATTTATCTCAATGAGAGAGCTCGTTGTGTGTGTAGACACTAAAAATAATTAAATTAAAAAAAAAAAAAAAAAAAAAAAAAAAACACCCAACGCCGACAAGGCTACGGGAAGAGAATAAATTTCTCGTCAACCCCATCATGCTGGGGGTAAAAAGTATGAATTGCCCAACGCCGCTAAGGCTACGGGAAGAGAATAAATTTCTCGTCAACCCCACCATACTGAGGGTAAAAAGTATGAATTACCCAACGCCGACAAGGCTACGGGGAGAGAATAAATTTCTCGTCAACCCCATCATATTGGGGGTAAAAAGTATGAATTACCCAACGCCGCTAAAGCTACGGGAAGAGAATAAATTTCTCGCCAACCCCACCATACTGGGGGTAAAAAGTATGAATTGCCCAATGCCGCTAAAGCTACGGGAAGAGAATAAATTTCTCGCAAACCCCATCATACTGGGGGTAATAAGTACGAACCATCCAACGCCGATAAGGCTACGGGAAGAGAATAAAATTCTCGCCAACCCCACCATGCTGGGGGTAAAAGGCATGAATCACCCTAAGCTGCTAAGGCAAAGGGAAGAGGAAAAGTTTGGCATTTAAGCCCAAACGAAATCCTTGACAACTCACCATGCTGAGGGGAATAGCATGGCTAGCCCAACTCAAACGGTAGTTGGTAAAGGCAAAATCAAACCCGTTGATAGCTGGGGGTTTGCTAAAAATCCCACGACAAATCTGTCACAACAGTATTCTTATCCGAATATAAGAATACATCACTGCCCTAAGCTGCTAAGGCAAAGGGAAGAGGAAAAGTTTGGTATTTAAACCCAAACGAAATCCTTGATAACTCACCATGCTGAGGGGAATAGCATGGCTAGCCCAACTCAAACGTTAGTTGGTAAAGGCAAATCAAACCCGTTGATAGCTGGGGGTTTGCTAAAAATCCTAATCAGATAAATCTCCTGTCACGTTAAGATTTCACCTCTGACAGTAAAACTTTTCTTGTCATTTTGCTCTAACAGAGCAAGCAACACTCCAAAATATTAGTCAAGTTAAAATCATACCTCTGACATCATAATTCAAAATCAAAAGAGATAAAATCCTAATTAAATCGGTCCCCTGTCACGTTAAGATTTCACCTCTGACAGAAAAGAAAATTCACACTTCATCAAGTCCAACATTACAACCTCTGATGAACGTGCTTTAGATATCGTTAAGTTGAAAATCACCTCTGACGAAAATTATCTCCCTATCAAGTTAACAGTTACCTCTGATAGTCCGATTCCAAAACTAAATACGTTAACCGTCACCTCTGTTTAGTCAGCTTGTCCCTATCACGACCAGATCCTCTGAATAGGTTAAGCTCAAAGACACGTTTAATGTCACCTCTGTCTTTTCCTGATTCGTCATACTAGATGTCACTGAACGGTTAGGATTAAAATAAGCACGTTAATATTATACCTCTGCTTGACCTAAAATAAGCACGTTAACATTATACATCTGCTTGTCCTCTAATGAGTACGTTAAAATCATACCTCTGCTTGTTATGGAATAAATAAATATATTAACAGTTATCTCTATCGACCAAATCTTTTAAAAGGTCCATAACCAAAATTAAAAAATCCAAAGTATTTCGAAATTCAGTACGGTTCAATACAGAACTTCAAAAACTTTGGAGGGGGTTATGTAGACACTAAAAATAATTAAATTAAAAAAAAAAAAAAAAAAAAAAATCTAAGTGGGCACACCCGCGGGTGCACCCGCGGGATGCAACCCGCGGGAACACCCGCGGGTTGCAACCCGCGGGGGCACCCGCGGGAAGCATCCCGCGGGAGCACCCGCGGGATGCAACCCGCGGGTGCACCCGCGGGTTGCAACCCGCGGGGGCACCCGCGGGAAGCAACCCGCGGGAGCACCCGCGGGTTGCAACCCGCGGGAACCCCCGCGGGAAGCAACCCGCGGGAGTTCTCCCGCGGGTTGCAACCCGCGGGAGTTCGGGTTGCCACCCGCGGGAGGTCTCCCGCGGGTTGCAACCCGCGGGAGCCCCCGCGGGTTGCCACCCGCGGGAGGATTCCCGCGGGTGGCAACCCGCGGGGGCGATCCCGCGGGTTGCCACCCGCGGGTTGTTTTTCGTTATTTTCCCGTTGTTTTATTTCCTATTTTATTTTCCTGATAATCCGTGATCCGCTTTTTCAGGAGAGAATTGAGCCGGATTTCGAGTTTCTTCGGTTTATAAAATACAGGAATTTAACGAGAGAATGGACTGGGGATTTTTGGATTCTTGGACTTTGGGAAGATTTCGGGCGAGCTCGTGAGATCAAAGAAAAGAGCAGAGCCATCTTCTCCTGGTCGGACGGTCAACGGAGGCAGCAACGAGACTCCACCGCCACCCGAACCCACATAAAAAAGGGAATAAACTAATATTCCCGTTCTTGTAATTCTTCGGAATTTTTGTAATCTCAAATCTTCGTTGTAATCAAATAATTTTTGCAATGGAATCAAAGATTCAATTTTCGGGCGTACAGTGTGCTCATCCATATTGAACATGTTCAATACCACACTCATATTCCCAAATAATAACTTCATGAGGCCACTCCTGCAATCAATTAATGCATTTGATGTTGTAATGAATGGTCTGCCCAAGATAACGAAAATTTGATTCCGTAGATTGGAAATCGGTTTAGTTTATATGACAATAAAGTTTACAGAAAAGATGAACTCGCTGACCTTAATGAGCAAGTCTTCAATCATACCAAGTGGTCTCTTGATCGAATGATCAGTTAGCTATAATATGACCTTTATAGGTTGAAGTTTTCCTAACCTCAGCTGCTGATAAACAGTGTGAGCAAGCAAGCTGACACTTACTCCTAGATCAAGTAATGCATTGTCAAATGTAGTGTTCCTAATGGTGCATGAGATTGTGGGAGAACCTAAATCTTTGTACTTGACAGGTAAGAAAGTAGAGAGGATTTGCGATATATTTGCAGCAAGAAAAACTTTCTCAGGAATATTTCTTACTCGTTTCTTGGTACACAAATCCTTGAGAAACTTGGTATAAGTAGGAACCTATTGTATATTATCAAGGAGTGGAATATTAACTTTCACTTGCTGAAATATTTCAAGAATTTTCTCTACTTGCGGTGAAAGCTTCCCAAACCGATTGGGATATGGTGCTTTCAGTTTAGGAACAGGTTCATCCAAATGAGCATGTGATAGTAATGGAGGTGATGGACGTGGAGAAAGAGGTAGAACAGATGGTGTAACCTGCGAAATAGTAGGAGTGAGATCAGGGAGTATAACTACATTATTGTCCTCTTGCTTGCCAGATCTGAGCGTATGAATATCATTGCATTGATGAACATGAAATGAAATAGACTGAGATGAGTTAGAGTTAGGGTTCATTATTAGTTGGATCGGAAAGGTACCCAGCCCCGCTCGCTCAGCTGTGTGGCTAACTGTCTAACCTGCTGCTCTATATTTTTGATCGACTGAGAACTTACAAGAAGTTGTTGGTCGATCCGTTGTATAAAGTCAGTAGACACTTTCATTAAATTATGCAATTGTGTGTTTAAATTGGGCGTTGTCTTGAAAAGGTTCTCCATATTCCTTTCAAGTGTTGTTAGCCATCTATCATAATCATTGTTAGACCCCTGCTGTGAATATGATTGATTATGTACAGGTCGGTCCGTTGTTATATTTTAATCTTTTCATTGAAAAATCTTATCTTCATTATTTTATTTAGGAAGAAAACACTAGAGAGCAACTACATGGTATATTCCTACTTTCATCTACAACCTAGAGCTAAATTAAATTAGATACTTATAGTTCTATTTAGCAAGAATATATTTTTATTCATGAAAGTAAGAAAATCTAATATAGAAAGTAAGATTAATCTAAACTAGAAAACAATTAAAAAATTACCTAAGAAAAATTGATGAACAGTAAAGGGTACCTCTGGAATTTGGTATGGCAGCCGTCACCCCTTCGGCAAAATCCTAATTTTATTTATTAAATTCGAGTACAAAATTATATCCTACATCCTCTATGAAACCCTAAATTATAAGGATACGACCAATATATAGACTTCGAAAAATCAAACTCTAATTTGAGTATAAGTGACAAACTATAAAATTACATCAAAGCCCCACAGAAATTTCACCCAGAGTGGGCCCCTCTTTGCTGCCAATTGGCGACTAATGCCGCCAAATAGTGGCAAAACCCAAGGTTTGTTTAATTGTTTTTCTTCTGAATGAGTCTCTTATCTTGTTCTTTTAATTTTGATGACTGTATTGAAATTTGACTATCAGCAACATCCTAGTCTTATAGTTTTGCTCACTTTTAACTCTTTTCTGAACTTGGTTTCCTAATTCGGTTATGAGTTTATGTCATCTCCTTGTAGGAATAAGTTTACCTGAAAACAAACTAAAAATACCCAAGTAGTATTATTTAAATACAAAAATAGATAATATAGAGGCTATAAATATGCAACATATGGCACTCATCATCGATTTACAGAAGTCTCCCATTAAACTTAATTGAATATATCTAAAGTTTTGGAGGAAATAAGAGATTTTTGTAAATTGATGTCTGAACATTATTGTGCCACTGCTAACCTTTTAGGAGGATTGAATTAGACTCTAATCAAACTGCCACTTTCTTCTTCACAGGAGGATTCAGATCAACTCCGATCAAACTACTGTACCATTTTTCTGGAAGTTAATAAAGATGCATTCAGACTAATCAATTTTATAGTATCCTGATTTTTTGAATATCATAATTAAATTATTGACAACTGAATCACTATAATTAAGAGATGTAAATTCATGACTGCATGTGATTTTCTATTGTTCCACATAATATAACTTTATATAATAGTGACACATTGATTTCCATATTATTAGTTTATTTAGTGACAATCCTTATTATGCATGACGAGACACTGACAATGATTTAGAGATGGTGTAATGCCTCCGTTTTTCAGTTACTTCTCAAAACGAAAGACGCTACTTAAAATTTATATTAGACAACCCAGCAGTCACAAGATCTTGAAATAACTGTAACTACTGCCATAATCAGATGAATAAATAACACGTCTGAAATTGAAAGGACTCTATTTATACAGAGAGTTAATTATACAAGATGGCACACTGCTCTAATATGAATACAAAAGAATCAAAAGAGAAAAACTGTGTCCAGATTAAAGGAAATATAAATAAAATATATAAAGTTTCTTCAGAAAGTACTTCACTGCTTACTATTGCTCGGTCTGATCAATGAAGTACGAGTTCTCAGTCAGAGTTGGTTCTCCTTCTTTGTTTTCTAAACTTGGGTTTAGAACCTAGGAAATTAAATCCAGCAAGTAATACAAAAAAAAGGACATGTGTACTATCACAATACTAGAAATAAAAGTAAACAAATAAACTGTGATAGTGTTAAACATGTCATGTAAATAATGAAAAATAGAATAAGCAAAACTGTGCTTGTCATTTGTAAATAGTAGGCAAATATCTTGTAAAAATATCAAGTCTAGATCAAGTCCTTGTTAGCATTTGAAACTAAATAATGGATAAGATAACACACAGTTTTCCATATTATACAAGTACCCGTACATACCCTGGACCTGACCTAAAACCCATGGTGCTGAATCATGACACACCGCTAGGTGTTCAAGTCAAATCCTATACTGTGAGACAGTGATGGATATCACTCTTGTTGTGACCATATATCAAACTATGACTAAGTATCACACAGTACTATTGCAGTAAAAGTACTCACCACCTCAATCAAGAAGTTGGCAAAAAAGATCTTTGTACAATACAGTTCTTATCTATCATGAAGTTTTTCCGATTCCCATATCAACAATACACGATACACATGAACCAATGAAAATACATGGCTTGTCAAGTTAGACTGTGTACATATCCTTTTATAAGAAATATAGATTCAGGAATCAAGATTTAGGATCATGTACACACGTACTACGAGAATACTTTATTCCACGTGAACAAGATATAATAAACTTGTTATCATGCTCTCATGACTGATCATGTCATCATATATCTAATATGTCAAAATTTTGTTCATTATTCATGATACTAATAAATACAAATGTCACAATTTATAATATTAACGAATGGTTATATCATCGTGTGTATTTGTATTAATAAAATACAATGTCATAATTTATAACGCCCATGAAAAAATGTGCTTATACATGCTGCAGTCAATCTCATACAAGCTCATGCAAAACTGTGTTGCTCATGCAAGCTGTTGTTGTCGTTTTGTATTTGCATGCAAAATATATTTTTCCCATGGAAAATGTGCTTATACATGCAAAATCTATTTTATCCATGCAAAAATATTGTATTTATTATCGGTCATTTTTCTGATAATCCTGGTTGTGCATGACTAGACACAGACCATGATTTAAAGTGGACCCGCTTGAGATATAGACGGACTTGGCTTAAATTTAGTGACAGGTAGAGTTACGAGATTGATGGACCGTTAGCTGACAGTTTTACTTATTGAGATATCATCTTAACAAATTTTATTAAAATTGTAATAAGTGCCTTTGGCATAGCTAGTGATTTGACAAAGACATTTCTATTGGATTTTAGAGTTACTTCTCTTGTTAGATTTAATTAGATGTATTTGATCCAAACTTATAATAATTTAAATAAAGTTATTATTATATGTAGATTTATTATTTATCGATATTTTTTTGTATTTGTGATTGTACTGTTTATTGAGAATGATTGTGTTATCTCACGGTATTGAACAACTCTACTATCCACACACTGGATAATTGGGCATAACAAATATATTAAAATTTATATAATTGGATGCTGAATTGAACTCATAATGAGAAGCAATATATGCTTTGGGTTCAACTATGTGTTGTGTGCCCCAAAATTGCACTGATGCAGAAGTGAAATGATGTGAATTAATCTTCTAAAAGCACATAGTGCCAAATGCAGTGTAAACAAGTCATCCTATAGGGGTTTAAGGTATTTTACAATCTTACTTTTATTATTAAAAGAATTTTGAATTATTATGTGCATGGTAAATTTATACTTTAATTATTGTTCTATGTGATTTGTCGTGTATATCATGTGTTTCAACGATAATAATACAATTTTTATTAAAAAGATAATAATAGTGGATATATCCTAATGATTATTGTTTAAAAATTAACTCTTATATGTTCTAATGATTTAGATAATGTTTATACCAATTTGAATATGGTTTTAACATAATTGATTTGGATAAAAATTAAATTTGTATTAAATTATACCGATTGTATAGAAATTTGGATATGAGAAAAACTGAGTCTCTCCAGTGGCCTCACTAGTGAGCCCACAGATGACCCCATCGGTAACTGAGCCAAGTAAAGCCTAACCATCATCTAAACCACATGACTTTGTTCACTAAGTGAATCAGAGCCTATCCACCGGTATGTCCATTAGAGACCCCACCGATGGTTGTCGGCTGAGGACTGTAGAAAAAATAGATCATGGACTTGTTAAATTGTGTGTAGCCAATTTAAATAAATATTTAACGACTGAGCTATTGTATAAACGACGACATTTATATATTTGACTAATTGTATATGTTAAATTACTAATCCACTAAAACAAAATAAGATTGAATACAAAATTTGAGATACAGTGCAATTAGTAATCAGCTATTAAACTACTGATATAACTGATTTGTACTATTGTTATTACTGAACATAGTGATAATCACCAATTCACATTACTGTGTAGAAATTGACTGAATGACTGAAATTTAACTGAATTGAATGTAGATAGAGTTTTGTAGGAAATGAAAGACTTCTGTAAATTGATGTCTAAGTATAACTATGCCAGTGTTTACCTTTTTGGGAGAATTGGCATAAACTCCAATAAAACTACCACTATTTTCCTTACGGAAGGATTGGGATAGATTCCAATCAAACAACTGTACATTTTTTTAGGAGTTGATAAGGATGTATTCAGACCAGTCAATTTATATTATCTTGATTTTCTGAATATCATAATTAAAATACTGATAAATGAATCACTATAACTAAAACACGTAAATTAATAATTGAATGTGATTTTCCACTGTTCCACATGACATAATTTTATATTACAGTACGACTTTGATTTCATACATAATTTATTTATATTTATTATCAGTTGATTTATTGATAACCCTTGTTATTCATGATGAGACATTGATAGTGATTTGGAGATAGACTTGCTTGAGATGGACTAGATCTTAACTTACTTTAGGGACAGGTGGAGCTACGGTCTGGTGAATCATTGGCTGATAATTAACTTATTGATATATTATTTTAGTAGATTAAAGATGTAAGTGCCTTTGGTATGGTTAGTGGTTAAACAAAGATATATGTATTAGATTTTAGAGTGAAGGTGGCATTATAGGTGGTATCAGAGTCTAGATTTATGTCAAATTGATTAAGTGATTTGAACTTATTTGGATACTATTACAGTCAAAAGTCTCAAAATTAGTTTATTTCGTTGGACTGTTTTGAGTTAGACACACACACACATACACATATTTATAATTTTACAATTATATATATATATATATATATATATATATATATATATACACACACACACACACACACACACACACACACATACACCCACTTTTATTACTAATATATTATAAACTTACCTTACCCTTTTTTCTCATGGTAATACTCCAACTCATCGTGCTAATAGGACTGGATCCAATTCTATCTCAATGGCCGACAAAATCAATGCTAACGAGACATTAGATGGGCTTCATGGCATGATTGAGAGTCAATAAAAATAGACCGAGGCTTTACAAAATGGTTAGATTGTAGCTTAGGAGTATACCACAACTTCAAGGGATCAACCTCATAGAGGGATTTTAGATTTTAGATGTTTTCATCCATCTACTTTCTTAAGGATAGTAAGAGCATTAGAAACTAAGTAATGATTTATGGATATGGAGAGCTTATTGAGAGAAACTCGAGTTTTAGATGTAGGCAAGATAGTTAGTTTCAAGATTCAGTTGACGAATGTAGGTAGAACATGGAAGCAATCAGAAGATAATAGGCTAGATAGCTGCTATTGGATGATGTTTTCCCAGTGAGCTTCCTAGTTAAATTCTTCCTTAAAGTAGTTAGGGGAGAGATTGGACAACAGTTTATCAATTTAAGTAAGCTAGAATAACGGTGGATGAGTATGTGCTAGAGTTCATTAGTCTGAGTAGATTCCCACCATATATGATATATACGTGATGAGGCTAACCATGTGCACCATACTTAGCAAGGATTGAGGCTTGACATCAGGAAATATAGGGTGACTTCTTGACTGGGAACTTATGTTGAGATTATTGATCCGGCTCAAGATGTAAAGCAAGTCATAAACAAGGAGAGGCACAAGCCTCCGAATACAAGAGAACCATTAGCGAGATGTCCAAGGGAGATTTAACTAGAGTTCAGAAAACAGCCATGTTGTCTTTTCTCTACAGAAGGACATTTGTTAATTTTATTAGAAGTCCAGACATACTGTTGAGATTGCAGATATGTTAACTATTTATGCTTTGCATGTGGATTGAGTGAGCACATAATTGGAGATTCTCCACAAAGGAGATCAATGGGAGCAGCACCACATCCTCAATAATAGCATATGGGTCAGACTGGAACCAGGGTAGGCAGCTGCTAGTTCCTGAACACATAATGACCAACTAGGATCAGAGGAACCAAGAAGCGGAACGCGCATAGGCATATAATTCGATGACAAACTAAGGAGACAATCCTACCTATATGGATGTATAGACCTTCTTTGGATTCCTATTCCATCCTTGAATGAGATTCGGAGACAAGTCTACATTGTGATTGACTTGGCTTTTGGGTTTCACTACTTGCATATGAGTTTCACAAATTTCTTACTTGTATTTCTTGATTCATTCAGTGTTTTACATCGAGAATTTTGTACCCATTATCTAATTGACTATTTTATACCTATTCATGATAATTCTCATACCCATCTGCATATGATTATAATATATTAAGCCTCATTATTATTATTTCTTCAAGGATATTTTCATGTTTTATTCTAATGAAAGCACAACTTTCTTTTTTTGTCTAATATCTTAAAAATTATGAATATTTGTTAGACTCTTGGGAGTAGGTCTTTTAGTACTAAATAAAGACAAGTGCTAGTTTCAATTCTTTCTTCCTTCTTTCCTTAATGCATATTTTGAAAAAAAAAGAGGCTCTTTTAATAGATAAATGCGAGTGCATATTCTTAGTGTCTCGTTTGGTTCTATTTACATGCATATTAAAACTTAATTATGAATAAATACAAGTGTTGTTTTCTTCTTTACATTGCTATATTATCTTAAAATTATCTAATCCTTATTCCATTTGAAAATGCATGTCTAGGTGAAACTCTATTTCGTGTGCCATGCTTATAGGCCATGTCTTACTATGCCGAGGCATTAATCAATTTTTTTTTAGATTCATGTATAGTTTACTTGCTTTCTGTTCATTCTCTTAATTCTAGGCAATCATTTTTTTGAAAGTCTATATTTTCTAGAATTATATTCATTTTCATTAGGTTGAAATTATAATCTGTTACAGGCTACATAATTTCTAAATAATTTTCCATGTGGCATTTTCAGCTTCTTGGATACCTTTATTTTTTTGATGGAAGATATTTTATTGCCATACAAATTTATAATGATGCTAAGATGTTAATTCTTATTTATTCATTTAGGAAAGTTTGATTTTAATGTTTCAAATTTATATATGTTATCTGGTAGCTTGCCTTTGGACTTTCTTCTCAATGGGATGTTTTTATTTTATTTTATTTTTATTTTATTTTTATTTTGTTTTTATTTTTATAGATTTCTATTTTCATGTTACTGCTGCTGTTTTGTTGCTTTATGAAGCTCTTAGCGACTTTGATGACTATATGCTCTTTGGAAGTAGTTGTGTTATAAATTTATTCACAAGTAAAAGAATGATTTTTATCTATGTTAATAGTTCTTAAATCTTATTCTTAGCATGCATTATTTTGAAATATGTTTTTTTTTTTTTTTTTTGTGTTTCTGTGTTGCTTTTGGAAGCAATTGTCTATAACCTTCTTTTCATCAGAGCTAAAATATGATGTTTAGGTTCATATAATATTTCATAGTTGCTTTTGATGTTCTATTGATTTTTGAGGCCTTTATTTCCATTGATAATTTATGTTTTTCTTGTTAAATTAAATTACTTTCATTTTCACTGCTTTAGGAAAGAGATGTCGTTGTTATTTTTGATTTTTTTATTATTGATAATCTTTTTGGATTATATGGAAAAGTCAAAGTATCTGCTTTCTCTGCTTCTCTAGTATTAATAACTATTAATTACCGTACATGCCAACGATGAACTTATGCATGTGGAAGTGAGTGCTTGAAATAAAATTTTGATTATTTCATTTATTTTTTATAGTACCTGTTACAAAATGCAACTATAGACATTTGTGCTTTTATTTAGAATCTTACATTAAACAATAAATGTGTCACATTAGAAAATATATAGTAAAATTAATAGGGTTAAGGGAAAACTCAAAGCACTATACATATATTTTAGGAGGTTTATATTATGAGATTGTGCAACCGGCCTTAGAAACCTTATTATAAAGGTTCTGCGTGATTATTGGATCACTATCATTACTATAGGATCGTGTGCTTGGAATGTAGGGTCATCGAATTCATGGTTCATTAGTACCTATCAGTACATCTTGGGCTAGTATCAGGAATTATAGTCGTGGTCCTGAGCATGTATGGAATACTTGTAAAACATACGACATACTACTTCTAACAATTCCAAAATATTGGTAACCAATTATAATAATATGTTTCATTTAATTCATACTTTACTTCATTGTTATTATTGTTATGACCCAATAACCACATGACATGTACTCATTTTTTTCATTTATATGATTATCCTAGCATTAAAGACAAGATGTTTTTTTAAGCTCTTTTCTATTTCCTATATATACATATACACATAGCATGCCTATGTACTATATATATTCCTCCTTTTTTAGCACTTGTTAGGCTGTTTTAATGAGCTTGGTTTGGCACTCCCAGACAATCTAGCTATGCAGGTAATAGAGAAAAAGGATCTACAAAACTTAGACATTTATGTTGAGTAAGAGTACAGAGCTCAATAGATGCGTCTGCTGCAAGAGGAACATGAGAGAGATTTTTATATTATTTGTTTTTTTAGAGAAACTTTATTATTTATCCCTATTTAAATTTAAATATTTTGATGATTAATTAAGGATCCTTTTGGTCCTCCTATTGACTTGTCTTGATCATTATTCATCAGAACAAATTTATTATTTTAATTCCATATTACTATTTTGCTGGATATGTGTATATATTTGTGGCAGTTGTATATATTTGTATTCATATATTTTAGTCTTGACACAGTTGTTACGATATATCGCCGAATGTTAGCAGTATTTTAGGTTGCGAGGCATTACATCTTGTTTATATATCTCTTATTTCTTTCATCCTGGATGAAATTTTGAGGATGAAATTTTATATAAAAGGGTTAGAATATAATACCCAATACTGTTATATAAACGTTTGGATTTATTAAAACTAATTTTGATTCTAAAAAAATTTAAGTAAAAAGATAAAAAAAGTGACAGGAAATTAATTTGATTAAATAAGTGTAATATTTTTGAAGTGTAACATTTTTAAACCCTTGAGAGGAACATGAAGTACATGATATATATAATAAAATATGATCATGCATGTAAACCATGAAGTATAATGTATGCATAATATAATGTAATTAAGCAAGTGGATCACGAAGTGCATGGTATATACAATGTGCATGATCAAGCAAGCGCATGCAAATTCTATCATATTAGTTTGAAACAGAATGGTGGGGGTGTTCGTGTGTTCTAAGGAAGTATCGTGCATACACGGTACCACAACCCCAATTACCGATCCTCACACGAACTGGATGAGCACTGCTAGACGCAATAAAACAAAATTAAAAACTCTTACAATACGTGTTTCATTCTACCATTCATTTCTCCCATATCCATAATATAGTAAATGCTTAGTATCAAGATATCAAGATGTCATATGTTATATGGATGCATGTATCAATAGCCATGCAGATATGAAATGACACGCACATCGATACTGGTAAGTACAAGAGTTATAGAACATATTCACGTACGTGAGGCATCATTTTTGAGCAATAATACCATGTATAGGTGACAATATGAGTAATTAAACATGTGCATTTATGTTATATCATAAATCAAGTGTTTTATGCATGAACATGACATTTGTGCCTCTACTGCTGAAATTTAATGGACACGTCAAACTTCCAAATCTTAGTTGAATGGGGGGTAAAAGTGGAAATTGAAGCTAAAATTTGGTATCGTTATAGAGAATTTAATTTTCTTTCTAAATAATCTTAAATAAATTTAATTGGAGTTTTAGAACAAAAATTATGATTATTTTACTATGGACTTACTACTACTAACTTAGTATAGCAGTAAGTGAAACTTTCAAATTTTATTTGACTAGGATAAAAATTATATTAGAACCTAAGATTTAACAAAAATTTAGATAATTTAATTAACTTCCAAGTAAAACTTGAATGAGCTCAATTAGAGTTCTACAACAAAATTTATACTAATTTACTATTGACATGGTGTTGCTAAAATGTTTATCTAGTATAGCAGTTAGTGATGGATTTCCAGGTTATTTTTTGGTAGGTAAATGGCTAAAATAGTCTGTTGTAGATGGAAGAATTGTAGATTACTAAATTTTCTTTCTAATAGCACTAAAATAAGGTTAATCATAGTTAAGATGAAAATTTAAAGACATTCTAAGATGGACTGCTGCGTATTTCTAGATAGCGACACGATATGTATACATATAATATGCACAGTGTGACACATGCAATAAAACACAAGATAAATGCAAATTTAAGCATTTATAATCTTGAAAAAAGATTGATAATCCACTGTATCATATATGTGGTGATTGCATTAAGAAATAATAACTTTAAAATATTTGAGAATGTATTCTTAACTCTTATTGAATCCAAATCTGAAGAGAACTAATATTGATGCGATTACCATTCAAAAGTGGAGAAATTTCCCAAGAATCACATCAGGAACTAAGGAATTTGTGCTAAAGATGATTGTCTCATATTGGTGGACAAAATTAGAGCTGATTTGAACTTGTTAAACTAAAAAACAAAGCTCAAGTAGTAATTTATTTGATTTTCAGCCCACTCTCAGGCTGATTATTTGGCAATTTATTTGAGCAAATTTAAAAAGAAATTAGGGTTGGATATCTGAAGAGAAAATGAATAGGAATATGAGAGGATATAGTTTGATTTTTTTTCATTTTTCTTAATTGATTTGAGGGATTTAACAGCTACTGGAAGATATGTATGATATCATGTTAAAAACTCTTAAATTTCATCTTAATTACAAATTTACCATTGGGTCAATTTCTGTCAAAATTGGTCAAATAAGGATGCTTGGGCCACTGCGATAGATATAAGATGGGAAAATGGTTAAAATTAGAATTTTAAATTTAATTTGATTATTTTAATCGAGTATTTGTCTGAAAATCAGTATATCCACAATAATTCTAGAAAATTATGAAAAAAATCCAAAATAATAAGGTAAGATATCTCCACTCTGTGAAATTTAAAATTGAAGATTAGAAAGAAAGATATAACTCAATTTACTCAGTATCTGTTTCTATCAGTATCCGGATTCCCGATCTGATATGGATGATACGGGATAAACTAATACATTGTCTTAAGGATTATGGTCATTACATTATTAGTGCAATCTCTAATAGACCAAAGATGCATAATGATATGATATCTCCTGCTTCACAGATTATATTCAATTGCATTAACGTCATGCACTTTATCAGAATCAATATTCGACTGTTTGCTGAAATTAATAACATTAAGCTTAAGGCTCATGCATCTGAATGATAAATCAATTATACCATTCCTGCAATTGATTACAACATTAACTGTAGCTAAAAATGGATGTCCGAAGATAACTATGATTTGAAGATGAGAATTTTTGATATGTGTAGTATTAAAAACCATATAATCCACACGAAAGTAAAAGTTTTCTGTACTAATACTTGTTCAATCATGAATTTGTAGTATGACTGGTGTCGGTTTATGTTCTCCCAGACCTAGGATGATACGGGATCAACTGATATATTGTCTTAAGGATTATGGTCATTACATTATTAGTGCAATCTCTAATAGACCAGAGATGCATAATGATATGATATCTCATGCTTCACAGATTATATTCAATTTCATTAACGTCGTGCACTTTATCAGAATCAATATTCGACTGTTTGCTGAAATTAATAACATTAAGCTTAAGGCTCATGCATCCGAATGATAATTCAATTATACCATTCCTGCAATTGATTACAACATTAATGTAGCTAAAAATGGATGTCCGAAGATAACTATGATTTGAAGATGAGAATTTTTGATAGGTGTAGTATTAAAAACCATATAATCCACATGAAAGTAAAAGTTTTCTGTACTAATACCTGTTCAATCATGAATTTGGGATCTATTTGTTCTGTCAGCTAATTGTAGTATGACTAGTGTCTGTTTATGTTCTCCCAGACCTAGTTGTTTATAAACCGAGTATGGGAAAAGATTTACATTAGCACCTAAGTTGAGCTTTTCTATTAAATTGATCTATCACACTTGAAATAGTTTGACATCAAGGATCTTTGTGCTTAAGAGGCATTTCGGAGCGAAATAAAGCAGTTACCTACATTGTCAAGAATGCCTCTTTTTGCACATTGTGGTGTCTTTTAATCATGCACAAATCCTTTAAAATTTAGTGTACAATGGTACTTGTTTGATTGCTTCCAGTAGAAGAATATTGATCTATACATGTTTGAAGATTTATAGTATGTCAGTATAAGAAGCATTAATATATTTTCTTCTTCAAATGTTGAGAAAATGGTACATGTGGTTTATAAGTTGAGAGATTGGTCTCATTTGGTTCATCATTTTGATGCTGTGCTGAATCATTTCCTTATTTTTCTTTATCGTTTTTGTTTTTTCAAATGGGCTCAACAAGCACTTCACCACTTCTCAAACTTATAATTATAGATATCCTAGATATGTCATTACTAATTGAAGAAGAAATAACATTTATACATTTGATTTTACCTAAAGTACTGGTCTCTGGCTAAGATAGAGCTTACCTTTCTCTTGAGTTTGCAATATTGAATTAAGTGGCGTATTGGAGCTTGAACATTGATGAAGGATATCGCATTTTGACTGTTGATAGTTTGTTGTGACTGGATGACTGTGCTTGGATCATCTGATCCATTCTCTACTATATTTGTGTGATGTTATCCTCAAAGTTGTCCTTCTGTGGTGGTTGGTTCACCAAAGTTGAATTTGATGCTTGGACGTACTGCTACAATGACTGATTGGCAGGTGATTTGTTGTTTGATCATACTGCTATTGAGAATTCTACTTCTATTGAAAATTCGAATGATTTTTTTCAACTGGGATTATAAGTTTGTAAATATGGGTTGTTTATCGGTTGAGGAACTGTGTTAAACTCGTTAGCTTGTTCATTCAATATTTTATGAAATAATCAGAACTAGCCAATTTATTTATTACAAGTCAATATATATATATATATATATATATATATATATATATATATATATATATATATGTTTGTGTGTGTGTGTGTGTCTCAACTCTATACAAACAATCTAACATACAATAGGAGACTAAATCTAAACTAAATCCAAATACAAGATAGTTTTCTAATTTAATACCCCTCTCAAATTGGAGTATAGATATCAATTATACCCGATTTGTAATACTGATTAAAAAACATTGTTTCTCTTAGTCTCTCTCTTTGTTAAAATACAAAATAATTTTCCTCAACCATCACTATAATTTCGGAGTTTTTATGTAGTGGAGGGGACTTTTAACACTCTTCAATAGTACATACTAATTTGAAGTGAATGAGTAGCATTAGCAGCAGAAGATGATAGTAGTAGTAGCAGTAGATAAATCACTTCAATTATCAGAGCCCACCCATATTCGAGTAGTAGCAGCAATAGCAACAAATAAATTTCTTTCTTAGAAATAGTAATAGGTAGTAGATAAACTTATTTCTTAAAAGTTGCAGATAAACTTCTTTGTTAGAAGTTGTAATAGGTAATAGATAAACTTCTTTGTTAGCAATAATAGTAGGAAAAGGAAAGAGTAAGGTTTGCATTAAATTTGGAATGCACACTCACAGTCGATGAGGGACTAGAAAAAGTCCTTGTAATCACGAAGCCAAGAAGAAATAGAAACTGAAGCAGACACAGAAATAAACTGGCGATGCAATTGCGGAGGCAGAGTTAGAGTCGGAATCAAAATTAAAGTTAGTACCGAAGTGGTGACACGATTGCAGAGTGTAGTAGAAATCATAATTGGTATTAGAATTAAAGTCTGAGTCAGAATATGAGTTGACCATCGATTAGGATGGTTGAGATTAACGATTGGGATTTATTTCATAATATGCTCTGATGTCATGTAATGAAATAATTGGAATCAGCCAACCATTTTATTTAAGTCAGGAATACATAAATATATAGGCGTCTCAACACAATACAAACAATCTAACAAGTGTTGGGCAGCAGGCCCCACAAGAACTAATAGCCACAAATACAATATAACAAAAACAATCAAGAAAATAACTGAATAAGACAAGAGGCACAAAAACTTACGTGGTTCAGTCAATGTGACCTACGTCCACGGCCAGAGAAGGATCAAAAATTTCACTATTTATGGAGAATACAAATACAAATGCAAAAGTAGTACTTTGGGTATTTGTATGTTTTGGGTGTGTTTTTGGATGAGAGGAGATGGCTCAATTTATAGCCCTCTCCCCCCTTCATTTCCTCTTCCTAAGCAATGTGGGACTAAAGACCACACTTAACAAATCTCCACCTTGGCCTTAGCCCGAATAATTTATGGCTTACTCCATCTTCTCCGGCAATACCCCAACGGGCTGAATCACCACCTCTGAATGCCAATCAAGTCCAAGCACTGCTTGAACTTATAAACAGGAAGAGCCTTCGTAAACATATCGGTAGGATTGTCCTTAGTACTGATTTTCTGAATAAGGACCTTCTTCTCAGCAATGATATAACGAATGAAGTGATACTTCACATCAATATGCTTCGTCCTCTCATGATACATCTGATCTTTAGTCAAGTGAATTGCACTTTGACTATCACAGTAAATGGTAATAACCCCTTGCTGTAGAGATAACACGCCGAACAAACCTCTTAACCACAAAGCTTCTTTAATAGCCTCTGTAACTGCCATATATTCTGCCTCAGTAGTGGACAAAGCCACTACATGTTGTAGAGTAGCTTTTCAGCTGATAGCACAACCTCCAATGCAAAATACATAACCTGTAAGAGACCTTCGTTTGTCGAGATCACCGGCATAGTCTGAATCTACAAAACCAACCAAGGTGTTATTGCAACGTCCAAACTCCAAACAAGTGATTGACGTACCTTTTAAGTATATGAGAATCCACTTCACAGCCTGCCAGTATTCTTTGCCAGGATTGGCCATATATCTGCTAACAACACTAACTGCTTGTGATATATCGGGACGAGTACATACCATTGCATACATCATACTGCCAACGACACTAGAATAAGGAACTCGTGCCATATAATCTTCCTCTTCCTTTGACTTTGGTGATTGAGCAGCACATAGTCTAAAATAGCTAGAAAGAGGAGTACTAACTGGTTTGGCATCTTTCATGCCAAATCTCTCCAAAACCTTCTTGAGGTAATTTTCTTGGGTCAGGTATAACTTGCCAACTCCTCTATCCCGTCTGATCTCCATGCCAAGAATCTTCTTCGCTGCTCCTAAATCTTTTTTTTCAAATTCACTATTCAATAAGGCCTTCAAATTGTGAATTTCTACAATATTCTTGGCCGCAATGAGCATATCATTAACATATAACAACAAGTAAATGAATGAATCATCATCTAACTCCCGGAAGTAAACACAACTATCATACCTGCTCCTGGAGAAACCATGACCCAACATAAATGAATTAAACCTCTTATACCACTGTCTTGGAGATTGCTTCAGTCCATACAAGGATTTCTTCAATAGACAAACATGGTCTTCTTTTCCTTCAACTTCAAAACCTTCAGGTTGTTTCATGTTCATCTAATTCACCATGTAGGAAAGCTGTCTTTACGTTAAGCTGTTCTAACTCCAAATCAAACATGGCAACCAATGCAAGCAATACACGAATAGAGCTATGCTTCACAACGGGTGAGAAAATATCATTAAAGTCAACACCTCGTACCTGACTGTAGCCCTTTGCGACCAATCGTGCCTTATATCTTGCATCTTCAACACCTGAAGTACCTTCTTTCTTCTTGAAGACCCATTTACAACCAACTGTTTTCTTTCCCTTCGGCGGCTTCACAAGATCCTAAGTACAATTCTTGTGGAGAGATTCTATTTCTTCATTCATAGCCACCAGCCACTTTTCTGAATCAGCACTCTGAATTACATCCAAATAGGTGGAAGGTTCACCATCTCCACCTGTTTCCTGTGCCACTGATAAAGCATATGCAACAACATCTTCATACCTTTGTGGTGGTCGAATCTCTCTTCTTGGTCTATCTCTGGCTATGGAATATTCCTCTACTGGTTCAACTTGATCTCTTTGACTCGTAGAGACTCTTTGTGAAGGACTTGCATTTCCAATTTCCAACTCCACCTGCTTCTGAGTACTATAATCCTTTTCTGAATTACAAGGATGACAAGACTCTTTTCTAGGATACAACATAGATAATTCATCAAATGTAACGTCTCTGCTAATTACAAATTTAGGTGATTTGGGATACCATAATCTGTATCCTTTCACTCCAGAAGCATAACTGAGGAAAATACATTTCTTAGCCCTAGGCTCTAACTTTCCCTCATTAACATGCATATAAGCAGAACACCCAAATATTCTTAAATTAGAGTAATCAGCAGGAGTACCTGACCAAACTTCCTCTGGAGTCTTGAAATCAATAGAAGCACTTGGAGCACGGTTGACAATGTAACACGCCGTAGCAATGGCTTCTGCCCAGAAATTATTTGTCAACCCAGCATTTGAGATCATACACCGAGCTCGTTCGAAAAGAGTTCGGTTCATGCGCTCGGCCACACCATTCTGTTGAGGCGTCATCCTGACAGTGTGATGCCGAGCAATTCCTTCATTCTTGCAAAACTCATTGAAATCTGTACTACAGAATTCCAAGCCATTATCTGTCCGCAGCCGCTTAATGTGTTTTCCTGTCTTCTTTTCAATCAAAACCTTCCATTGTTTAAAGGTCAAGAAAATCACTTTTATTCTTAACAAAATACACCCAAACCTTCCTTGAATAATCATCAATAAAAGTTAACATATACCTGGCACCACCCTTAGAAGGAACATGAGATGGCCCCCAAAGATCAGAATGAATATAATCCAAAGTACCTTTTATTTTATGGACAGTGGAAGAATTGAAGCTAACCCTTTTCTGCTTCCCAAAATTACAATGCTCACAAAAGTCCATCTTACCAGTACTTTGACCACAAAGTAGGCCTTTCTTGCTTAACAACGTTAAGCCTTTCTCACCCATGTGTCCCAACCGCATGTGCCACAATCTGGTAATGTCAACATCTGAGGATGTAGAGACCTTTGCAGTACCTGTGACAGTAGATTCCTGCAAAATATACAAATTTCCAGACCTTTTAGTTTTCATCAGTTCAAGAGCATCTTTACAAATTTTTAAATCTCCACCTTCAGCTGAATATCTACACCCAAGAACATCGAGAGTGCCTAAAGAGATGAGATTTTTCTTCAAATCTGGAACATGTCTAACATCAGTGAGTGTTCGGACAATGCCATCATACATCTTGATTCGAATTGTACCTCTACCAACAACTTTACAGGCAGTATGGTTGCCCATCAAAACAACTCCACCATCAACAGGTTCATATGTGGAGAAACATTCCCTACTGGGACTCATGTGGTAAGAACAACCCGAATATAAGATCCACTCATTATTAGACTTGACTTTATTATCTGTTGCTACAAATATAGTTCCTTCATTCTCATCTGCTGCTATACTAGCTTCAGCGGTGACACTGCTATTTTGTACATTTTTCTCTTTATTTTTCAATTTATAACAGTTAGCCTTAATGTGCCCCTTTTTCTTACAATAATTACAAATCAAATTGTTATGTCTGGATTTTGACCTTCCTTTGGATTTGCTACTACTAGGGTCTCTATTTTCAGATATACCCCGAACAAAAAATCCCTCTGCTTGACTACCACTAGTCTCCCATGTGATATCCCTATCAATCTGCTCTTTAGATTTTAATGCAGATTTAATACTATCATATGAGACTGAATCTTTCCCATAAATCATAGTATCCCGAAAATGTTTAAAGGACTGGAGAAGGAAACATAACAATAAAATGGCTTGATCTTCATTCTCAATCTTAGCATTTACATTCTCCAAATCCATAATAATGGAATCAAATTTATCAAGATGAGAGAGTATAGATGTACCTTCTATCATCCTCAACATATACAACTTTTGTTTCAAATAAAGTCGATTCTCCACCGTCTTCTTCATGTACATGGTTTTCAACCGATCCCACATACCTTTGGCTGTCCTCTCATTGGCGACTTCCTGCAAAACCTCGTTAGAGAGATTCAAAATAATAGCAGATCTAGCCCTTTTATTTAGATCTGCAAATTCTTTCGCCATCATCTCCGGTGCCTTATTCTCCTCTCCTTCAAGTGCTAACTCACATCCATCCTGTATAAGGATGGCTTCTATTTTGAGTTGCCACATATCGAAATTGACACTCCGATCAAACTTTTCAATTGAGATCTTTGTTACTGTCATGATGGCTATGAAATATGACACTTGATGAATAGTGACGTGGGCCCCACAAGAGGTGAATAGTGACAATGGCCCCCACAAGAGAATAGTGACGCTGGGCCCCGCTAACAGAAAGTACTTATTTTCTGATGTGGAGGATCCACGTTTAGTGGCAGCCACAGAGCATACAATAAGCACCTCAAAAAAAAAAATCTCGCTCTGATACCAGTTGTTGGGCAGCAGGCCCCACAAGAACTAATAGCCACAAATACAATATAATAAAAACAATTAAGAAAATAACTGAATAAGAAAAGAGGCACAAAAACTTACGTAGTTCGGTCAATGTGACCTACGTCCACGGCCGGAGAAGGATAAAAAATTTCACTATTTGTAGATAATACAAATACAAATGCAAAAATAGTATTTTGGGTATTTGTATGTTTTGGGTGTGTTTTTGGATGAGAGGAGAGGACTCAATTTATAGCCCTCTCCCCCCCTTCATTTCCTCTTTCTAAGCAATGTGGGACTAAAGGCCACACTTAACAACAAGTGATGTGGGACTAGACTTAAACTAAATCTAAATTCAAGATAGTTTTCAAATCTAATATAACACTTTTTTTAAAAGTCGAGAGAGTTGGAAAATTGCAAGTTATTTGTCCTTCTAATCAACAAATATCACAAATTTCTAGAATTTCATCTATCACCTTTACAGTTAATTATTTCTTTGTGATCAAATCTTCAACTTTTTAGTTAATAAAATTAATTTCACAACTATATTTTTGGTTTCTCCTAATTTAATAACTCCACATCTAGTTTGAGGTTTCTCCATTAATTGGCTCTGTTCTAAAATATACTCGGTTTTCCAAGCTAGTGAATTTTCCGCAAGAGAATAAAGATATTCTCATACTTCTTCAGCATCCTTATTCACATAATTACCATTGCACATGGTTTCAATAAATTACATAATTTTTGTATTAAGTCCTTGTTAAAAGAAATGCACGGTTCTCGATATCTCAAAACCATAATATGGGCATGAAAATAGCAAATCTTTAAATTTATCCCAACAATTGAATAAAATTCGTCTTCCTTTAGCAATAGGTGATGATTTGCTTTCATAAATAAATGTCCGATGAGAGGGGAAGAATTCCTTTAAGAATTCTTTTTGTATCTCATCTCATTTTCTTAATTGAATTCAGGTGTAAGGAGGATAGCCATGATTTAGCCTTGTCCTTTTAGGGAGAATGGAAAGAGGTTAAGTTTCAATTGCTCTACACTAATATTTTATAGATTGATAGTAGTGTAATCATCTTCGAATTCACGAAGATTTAATATGGGCTCTCCATGTCCATCTCTAGGATCATGGGTAAAAGTTGTATGACCCCAAGATTTAAGATTTTATTTCAAAGTGCCTTATATTAAAATGGAAAACAATACAAGAAGGTTGGGTTGTCTGATCTGGTTGTAAGAAATCATGTAGGGACCTCTCAATGCCTCAATATTAACTTTGATCATCATTTATGTTATGACCATCAAATCCGTTATTATTATTGCGAGAATCGCTCTTGTTAATAACGTAGGAATCGTAACCTATACTAATGTAAAAAACACAGTAGTACAGATTCCTGACAACGGTGCTAAACTCTTTACTTGACTTGAATCGTGCACTCCCAAGCGCTAGAAATCAACAAGTATTCGATTGGTAAATACCCAAGATTGTTCTCTCAAGAATCTTTTAGTAATTGTGTTTTGATGCTATGAATGATATAGATTATGAAAAAGAATATGAAAATAATTAACTACAAAATTACTTGATTAATTGTAAATTAAATTAGAGAATTGTATTGGCTAGATGGGTAAACGATCCCGTAGATTGAATCATTGGATGTGGTAATATTTATTTTATTTAAGTTATATTAATTACATAGTCTTAAGCAATTTGAAAATAAATCATTGAAGTACAAAAATTAAATAAAGTTATAATTTTTATAATAGATTGATTTTCTCTAGGTTAATCCTCTATGAATTTTGAGATGATCTAGGCATGAACACTTAATATCAAAAAATAACTATTTAAAGTATGAGCATACACCATGCCAAAAAAGTCTGTTATATTAAAAACTAAGCAATGAATATATTATCAAATTATAAATTATCAAAGTCTCAAAATCATATTTGGCACCTAATAATATAGTACGAACCAAAAATAATGAATTATATAAAAAAATTAAACATAAAAAAACTAAAATTCATACTAGTGCATTATCAAGGCTTTGTTATTTTATCCAAACCAATAAAGAAATTTAGTCACTCATACTTTTTATAGCTATTGAATAATCGAAATGATTTTTTTTTGTTAATGATTATGAAATAGTACAAAAACTAAACTCTCAAAACTCTCTATAAATCTCTAAAACTCTCTCTAATTCTTGATAATAATCATTACTCCAAATTATGGAATACATTGAGTATATATAACTTCTCAAAATTCTAATACAAGAATTTTATTTACAAGTAAATTATTTTTTCTTTAAAACTCTTCATAACTATGCGTTCTGTTGATTGACTATTGACGGTGGCTTCAACAACCACTTCCACAGCCACTCTCAAGTAGCCTTTGCACTCTTGAAATTGAAGCAGTCGTTGACAACCATTAGATGACTGTCAATAGCCATTCCTAGCAGTGAACATATCTGGGCTAATATGCTACTGATACGCTTTTCGTTTCGATTTTCTTCCGTTTATAACCTTGTCAAAAGATCATAAAATACTAGAAAACTATAAAGTAGAGAGTTTAATTAATAAAAATAATTTATCATTAATTTCTCAAATTAATCAACGAAATTAGATTATGAGTGTATAAAATAGATATAAAATATTATACTTTTCACGCCTAATCATTGAGTTTGATCTTCATCATTTTCTTCAACATGCTCGATTATCATCTTTTCGAGACAATAATTAAAGGGTTGTAAGATCTTTCAAACATATACTTAAACTAATATTTATTAGAGACAGTATCAAACTTATTTATTTTAACCTCTTGGACCCACTCAAGTTGATGATAATTGAGTTATTACTCAATCATATGTGAATGGAATACAACATATTCAAGCCGGGGGAAAATTGAGAAACACCAGCAATGTTAGAATACATAATACTTGGATAGTTGTTACACAATGACTAGTTTAGGAAATTAGGGTGCGGTCATGTATTGCTTACTAGTCAGACTTGTGATTTAGGTTTTACCCATAGTTAGAGATTGAGAATGGGTGGGTCTATGGACTATTTTTTGACCCATCCTATTCAAATATAGAATTAAGAACAAAAATTTTATTTTTCTAATTCCAAGTTTTAAATAGGCTAGGCTAAGGATTAGTCTTTGGACCTATCAATACTCATCCCAATCCATAATGATAGTGGAAGCCCCTCTGTTATTGAAGTAGAAGTTTTTGTTAAATTCTTTTTCTCCGTAGTTAAGAACTTCAACATATTTATACCATGTTTGCATGTGATTATTTGAGGGTATCACAATAATTATGATTGAGGAGAATTTTCATGAATTGTCAGAGGCAAAAAAAAGAGGCTGGATAGATAATAAGAAGAGGCTGGATAGATAATAAGAGAGTTACTAATAGCTACAACTCCGATGTACAACAATGTGCTTAACAATTATTCAGGGTGTGTTTATTAGCATGGAACTAGAAAGGAAGTAGTGAAAGTAAAATCATTTTTACAAATTCATGTGTTTGTTTGGCCAAGAGGTAATATTGATGTTATTTCTATAATGATGAGATAGATTTTATGTGGCCTCTTCACTTCTCAACTTTACTTCACAATGATTTTGGGTGGAAGTAAAGTTAGAAGTAAAATGTACTAATATTTTATTATTTTGCATTTTTTATTTATCTTTTTCTTTCTTTCAACAAATAAATATTTTATTTCTTTTCCATCTCTTCTCTCTTCTAAGAAGTAAAAAAATAAACACTAGAAGTGTATGAAGGATGATACCTCCAACTCTTTATTTTAGAAGTTACTTCTAATTTTCTTCTCTATTTTCACTACTTCTAAATACCCAAACACACTCTCAGTGAGAGAAAATGGGAGAACTTAGTATTGAGACTCAGCCGATCATTGGTAAATACTGTAGGACGTAGGAAACATGCAATCCTTTTGATACATTGAAAGCCAAGAAAAAATATCTTGATAGAGATGATGAATATGATGAAAAGAACTTACTATAGATCCCCTCTGGATTACGACATCCACCAAGTTGGAAACTGTTGCAAAAGGCAGATATCTTGCCCACACAAATAGGCACCCAAAATAGTGCTACATAAGAACTAATGCAAAATAAGAGAAGACACAAATTTAACGAGCTTCGGTGAATGTTACTTACATCCTCGGGCGTCACCGATCAATCCACTATCACCAAAATTTCAAATTGTAAAGATCTCTGGTAAATTGGAAAGTTTTCCAATAATAGGAGAATTTTCTCAAAATTCAAAAACCCAAAATTACAACTTGGAATTTTTCATATTTGAAAACTTCCCAAAATAAAAATTATTTTCTCAGAACAGTTTTATATAATAACTAATTATTTTGGATACTCAAAACCAAAGACACAAGACCCTATTTATAGGACTCATGGGTGGTGTCTCTTTAGCGTCCAACCGATGTGGGACTAAAAGAGCCACACCCAAATATAACTATCTCTACCTTCGCAAATAAGGCCCACATCGTAAGCGCCTCCAAATGAAGATCTTCAATCTGCCAAAATATTGAGTAAATCCAAACAATACTTGAATTTGGTCAAAGTCACTACCTTGGTCATCATATCAGCGAGATTCTTTGCAGTTACAATCTTATGAAGTAGTATCTTCTCATCTTCAATAATTTCCCTCACAAAATGATAGCTGACATCGATATACTTTGTCCGTGCATGATAGACTTGGTTCTTTGCCAAGTGGATTGCACTTTGGCTGTTACAATACACAGTAATCTGTTTCTGAATAATCTCCAAGTCTTTAAGCAACCCCTGTAGCCAAATTGCCTCCTTTACAGCCTCTGTAACTGCCATATATTCGGCTTCTGTTGTAAACAGAGCAACCGTAGACTGCAAAGTAGACCTCCAACATATTAGTGCTTTAACGAGAGTAAACACATAGCCAGTAGTTGATCGACATTTATCCAAATCACCTACATAGTCAGAATCAACATATCTAACCACATACTGACCAAGAGTATCATCATGCTCAAATACCAAACTAACATTTATGGTATTCAGAAGATATCGTAAAATCCATTTCACAGCCTGCCAATGTTCTTTTCTAGGATCATGCATATACCTGCTCACAACGCCAACTGCCGGTGAAATGTTAGGTCTCGTATATATCATAGCGTATATTAAGCTACCAACTGCATTTGAATATGGAACTCTCGATATATACTCACATTCAAAAATAATCGCAGAAAATTGCAGCAATTTGAAGAATGAATATACATCTTTGTCAAGATACAAATATGGTGAAGAGAGCAGTGCCACTAGAAATGTCACTTGCTTTTGCTATCTCATAAAATCATGGTATGAAATTTGGTAGAGTTTGGAGCAAGATTTTCTCTTGAAAAATTACTTTTATTTATTATTATTATTATTATTATTATTATTATTATTATTATTATTAGTTTCTCTTCATACCAAACATATAGGGATGGTAATGAGTGTGTTCAAGGGTCAATTTTTTGTCTGTCATATACAAATTTTAGAATTAAAAATGAAAATTTTATTTTTCCAATTTAAAATTTTGTATAGGTCGTACCAAAAATTAACCTGTAGATGCGTCTATTATTCATCCTTACAAACAACAAAGTGAAACTTGTTTATCTTTTCTTTCCATTTCTTTTCCTTTCTCTTTACATTTCTTTTCCTTTCTTACATTGCCTATTAATCCAAACTCCAAACATAGCTAGAAGACTAGAATTCCTCTTCATGAGCAAGTTCAGCAATTTAAGCCCCAAGATAAACACAAAAGAACTTGATAATTTCTTGTGTATGTTAAAATAGCTTAATATATTATCCCAAACTGAAACTTAACTCTACTTTAACATCCCACTGAACGGGCTTACGCACGATATCCATTTAAGTTGCAAACGAATTATTAAGCGGAGGTACATTTGGCTTGAACTTGCGAAATTTAATTTCAGATTAATAACGAAATAAGAAAGCTTTTACTGCCAGAAGAATGATTTCTCCGACCATATCCCTTGACATACATCTTCTAACATAATTATAGGGTAGAGAGAGAGAGAGAGAGAGAGAGAGATTCATCAGCTCATCAACTGTGGGGATTGGCAAACGCTGGATACTGTATCTTATCAAGCCTTATTCCAGTAGCTGACAGAAATAATCCCTGGACGCTCCGACCAGACGTCGCTCGCTGCATCGACTTCACCTGATTCTTCAAAAACTTCATGTACTGCACTGCCTCATCCAGCATCGACGCCGTGTCCATCTTAGTCCCTCCAGGCACCAGTCTCTGCAGTATCCTTATCCGCTCGCTAATCCTCTCCCTTCGCAGCCTCGCAGCAACGCTCTGTGGGTCCTTCGATATCCTCACATTCCTCCGCTTTGGTGGCTTGATGGATTTCGGGTCGATATGGACGGGCTGGAGGGCTGCCATGCAGAACACCAGTTCCCTCATTTCCTCAACCGTCTTTGGTTTGAATGCTTGGAATGGATCATATGCCGGAGTAGCAACAACTGAGGTGGTCGGTGCGGACGGGAGATTGAAGGAGATCTGTGAGGCCGAGGTGGAGGGTCTAGTGTACAGTGTAGGCAATGGAGGAGTAGACTCGAGGGATGTTGCAGGCAATTGTGGTTGGGGAATTTCATTTTGGATCATGGTTGTCAACCAGTCAATTTGGGATTCTCGAGGTGAGTTTGCAAAGTCTAAATCCATTAGTGGATGATTGGAAGAAATGCAAAAGTTGAAGAAATTAAGTAAGAATAAGAAGATTGAAAGAGATTGCCAGGACAAGTTTGCTGCAAGGAGAGTAACGTTGAGGGGAGACTTTATATAACCAGCTAATAATGGGATGCTGCAACTAATTCAATAAATATGTGTTTGAACTCTTTCCTTGAATTTTCATTTTTATATTGTTGCGTCTAAGTATTTATCAAATATATTACTCTACGGTGTGGGCAAGGTATGACTGAGAGTGCACCCCCATGAGCTACCATTGTGGTCCAGGCCTGGGTTTGAAAGCTCACTTGGAGTTTGTATTAAGACTGTTTTAGCCATGGCCATGGGTCACAGTCCTGACACGATCAATTTCTGTTCGTTGGATGCTTAGCTGATTGGTTAACTTGTGCAAAGTAACTTCCAACCCACAGGAAAACTGAGCAATTTAATAACATATACTCTCTGCACCGTATGTTAACCCTTGCATCCAAAAATAAGAATACTAGTATTTATTTTATAAAACAAGTAATACTCAAAAGTAATTCGATATATTTTTGCAATCACATGAAAGGCAAGGCTAGGTGGAGGCCGGGTCATTTATCACAAACTCGCTGTTGTGATTATTGACCTATAACTATAACTAAATTTTGAAATATACTGATTCCTAGTAGTATTGTAATGTTCTTAATTTCTTTACTCATTAATTGGTTTATCTCATATCATCGATATCGGTTCGAACTATCGGATATCGATACGGTGCTGATATCAGCAAATGCTGGGCAAATTGACTTAGAACTTTAATCTAATTCCTAGGTGAGATTTTCACATAACAGGCATCTTTTATCTCATTTTTTTTTAGATTTTTTGTATTTTTTTGGGATTTTTTCAGATCGAGAAATTTTTAGATTGAAGCCGCATTAAAATAATCAATTTAATTTAAAATTCCATTTTAGTTCTTCCATTTTCTCTATTCTATCCCCGTGAGCCTTACTTGACCCTTGATAATAAAATTTGATCCCCTGGCAATTTTGTAGTTACAGGAAAGTTGAGAAACACTTAGTGTAGTGTTTTAGCTAACTTTAACTGACGGTTTAACCCCTTAAACCAACTTCCAAAATTCAAAGATTTTTATAAAACCTTCTCCTATTCCTCTTCTTCATTTCATTTCTTGAGACCATCAATTTGATGCTACCTGATTCATACACTATCAAGTGTAGAAAATTGACAAATAATACTCCGGAGTCAACCTAAGATTGTTTCCTCGAGGACACTGTACCTAAAACGAAAACACTTCAAGAAAGAGTTAAGGTTATGAGAGAAGCCAGAATTTTTGAAGTAATAAGATTCTTTACGTGGTTTAAAAACTATAAAGACAAGTATCAATACTAATGAGAGAACTCCCCCTAGATTTTTCTACTGGTTAGTTAACTGCTTACTTTATATCGAATTAATAGATCAAGTGGTCTAATTTGGTTGGAAAATAAATTAGTGATGACTCGATATAGTAACCTTGTTATGAGTTTAATCATTCAAACCTATATGAATGCCTAGACTTAAATCTAAGAATAATTATAAATTATTAGAAATAGTTATTCATAACTTAAGCATATGCCATGTTTTTAACGTCTATAGCACATCAGAATTTAAGAAATAACTATACCATTAAAAGATAGAATATCAAAAAACCAAGATCACATTTTTACCAAACAATTAAAAAAGATAACTCAAATAAGATTATATAACAACAAAAAATTTAAAAACGTGTTAAAACCAAACCAAATTAGACATCTAGGATTCATCTCTTCACCCAACATTGAATGGGATTAGTTACCCATGGCCAACAGGATCAATAAATAAAAATTAAGAAATTTTTTTACTTAGATTTATGATGGAAGAAGAAGCAACAATCTCCAATCTCTCAATAGAAGAAGAAGATTAACTTAAAAGAAAATCTGATCTAACTAACTCTTTATTATAATATATCTCTCAAATACATTGTACAAAGGGTATTTATATATAGCTCCCTAGCTTGAGTTACCGTTTTATTGTGTTTTGAGTATAAGAAAACTCTACTATCATAATTTGGAATCATATCCGTGTATCAACTCACTATGCTATCAGCAACAACTTGGATAGCTGCTTCGATAGCCGGACTCGGGCAATTTCAGATAATTGTACTGTCAACAATAGTTTCACAACGACTTCAATAGTTGCTTTGATAGCGGCTTGAAGGCTATCTCAGTTTATAAAGTTTTTAGGGACTGTCAACATTTTCCAAACGGTTGTCAATGGTCATCTATCTAGTATATATTTTCATAGTTGTTCATATCTTTTATTTTCATGTCTTGAGTCCAAATTATACAAAAACACATCAACACACATGTTAAGAGATGGGGTAAATATTCAAATTGAGGATTTACCCCAAATACATAATAATTAATAACACACTTTTAATGCGTGAAGCGGATTATGAGCATGTAAACTATATATATAAAATAATGCACTTTTCACTCATAATTACACCCCCAACCTAACTTTTGCTAGTCTCTAACAAAATACTCAAAATTAGTTAACCTAGGAAAAGAAAAAGAAAAACCTAAATAAAACGAAAAGTAAAACATAACTTACTTTCATAGGAATACAGTTGCAATTTGTATATGCAATAAGCTGTAAGCCCTTAAGTTACCTAAATGAGGAGTATTGTCTCATGAGAGTTTCCAACAATATTACCCACAAACATTAAGAATTGGATATTAAGAAATAAAACAAAAGTAAGATAAGGATAAATGTAAAAATAATGAAAACTAAAATAATCCTATAATAATAATAAAAAAAATTGGCTCCCACCTTTGTATCGAGCTCCTCTAATTATCCAAGTTCATAAACTTTCCTAAGATTTCTATTTTTGAGTTCGACTCCAAATCGGGTACTCCTAATAGCAGTGAATCCCTTGATCATATCATGAACACTCTTAGTATTAGATTATCTACTCCTATGAATCCTTGTGAATATGTTATGCCTCAAATCAGCTTCAAATTTGGAAGTGAACTCATGAATTACCTTGTCCATTTGAGTTATGTTTTTTTTTTCTATATTTATACAACAATCAATGTTCATATGAATAACTAAGCGTGAGACATAAGTATCCAATTCCTAGGTTCATGATTGCATTATTAATCCAAAAATACATTTCTATGAACATGCATGCTTCCCGAGGCATATACACCCAACTACTATTTACTTTCTTTATTCATTTTTATTGAAAGGATCACTACATAAATAACACACATCTTTTCATGAATCCCTATGCTTGTGAATAGGATGCATATTTGTATTTAATCTAAGATGTCAAAAGTTTTATTATTGGATCTTAATTTTTAGTTAAAAATAGTTAGAAAATACCTATCATCTTTATTTGACTTTCAAATATGAGCCTAAAATTTTTCAAGTCCATGGTATTAATTTTACTCTTTACATTGAGAGATATGTTTTTTTTTTTTTTAAATAATTCTACTTATATACATATATTATACATATGTACAATAGTAATACCTAAGTGTATCATGTCCTCATTCTAAATATTTAAGTGCAGAAATAAGGTGGCATTCGTGGCACTTCTCCATACGCTGGACATTGTTGCTCTAGACGCTCTTATCGTTCCTCCATACAAATTAGGTGTGTGGAGATGTCCAAGCAGTAATCATCCAAGGATCTATAAAAACTCTCTAGCAAGATCTCTGAATGTATTGGTAAAGGTGCTGATGGCACTGTGTGACCATATTCTTGTTCATATCCTTGAGTAGGTTGGATTGTCAATAGTGCAGTAGTCGTTGTCTTAGCATATCATCCTACTAAGTCCAATTATGGCACCTCTTGTTAGCAAAAATATATGAATAATACTAATGCAACAACCAGAAGAATCAAATAGTTAACCGAAGGGAAAAATAGTAGAGACAGAGAACACACAGATTTAACGTGGTTCGGCAATATGCCTACGTCCATGAGACACGATCGAAAATTTTCACTATATCAAAAGAGATTACAATACTCTAGTCTCAACCACAGGAGAGAAATCAATGAAATTATACAAGAATTGAGATCAAATCTCAACCTCCTTGTCTTTGTGCTTCGGCTGCAACCTCAACCGAAGCAACAAATGCAACGGCACAAAGCAGCAGCGGCAGCAACTCCACAGCAGCGGCAACAACACAGCAGCATTTGCACCAAATTTTGCTTTTCGCCAAACTATTTTGTCCACAAATTAATGTCCTTTTTTCTTTTGCTTTGGCACACCAAAAACCTAGCAGCCACCGCCCAAATTATTTGCACTCTTGGCCAAAATCAATAGCAGTAGCCTTTGATATCCTTTGCCAAAAATAATTTCAGCCGCCACCTTTTCTCTTGTTTTTTTTGCCGATCACAAAACCCTAGCACCACACCCTATATATATTATATCATAATGAGTTTGGGCCGGTTTTGGACCGTTTCGGTGTATCGAAACTTGTTGTGGTAATAGGACTCCGTTAGCAACAATCTTCCAGTTGGAGACCTATTGCAAAAATTGTAATCTCTATACATGATAATCCTATTGTCCAAAACTTTTACCTCGATCATTCAAAGTCCCAATTTCAGCATTCAACACAAATATATAAAAGTTGAGAAATAGCTCATTTTTTTTCCCATCAACCGGTTTTGTCAATATATCTGCAGGATTCTTACTACCCTCAGTCTTCTCCAACTTCAGTTGATCATCCTCTAACAAGGATCTAATAAAGTGATATCTCAAGTGAATATGTTTAGTCCGTGAATGATAAGCAGAGATTTTAGCAAGATAAATTGCACTCTGCTGTCACTGAATAACATGCAATCCACTCCATCAAAACCCAACTCAATGCAACCAAATAAACTCTTTACTTGCTTCTGCAGCTGCAACATACTCAGCTTCTGTCAAAGATAAAGTAATAATTGATTATAATCTTGGAATCCAACTTACCGTTGTCCCTCTTACAGTAAAGACATAACCAGTGGTGCTTCTGCCATTGTCTCTATCACCCATATGGTTCGAATCCACAAAACCTTACACATCAATGTTATTACCCCCAAAACACAAACAACACTTTGAAGTACTTTCAAATACCTGAAAATCCACTTCACCGCTTACTAATATTCCTTTCCAGGATTCTTCATGAATCTACTCACTACTCCCACTGCATATGCAATATCTGACTTGTACTCACCATTGCATATATGAGACTCCCAACGGCCGATGAATAAGACACATTCTCCATGTGTCCCATCTCCTCATCTGTCTTAACACCTTACCCTTTTGACAGTTTAAACTGACCACCAAGAGCTGTAGTTACTGATTTTGCATTCTCCATGTTGAATCTTTCCAACACCTTTTTGATATACACTTCCTGATATAACCACAATTTCTTATTTTTCTTATCTCGGGTAATTTACATTCCAAGAAGTTGCGTCACCTCACCCATGTCCTTCATAGAGAATCTCTCTGCCAACTTTCCCTTCAGATCATTGATTTTCTTCATACATGTACCTGCCACAACCATATCATCTACATGTTGGCAGTGAAAATTTCTAAGTAAATAGAGTTTTCCACAACAGAACGCGGAGCTAATCCATAGCTTCGCGTCTGGCTATTTTTAGCCTTGCGTTGAGTAAAATGCGGAGATGTTCGATAGCTCGGCGTTAGCTCCGCGCACTGGTTATTTAGCGCCGCGTTTTGATGCGATTAAAGCTCCGCGTGAGCAGATAACCAGAATCTCAAATTGATTGAGATTATGATTTGGGCTTATCCAAATACCAAATCAAATCCAATCAAAATTCTAAATCAAGAGATTTAAATCAATATTAAATATTTGATTGGAATCCTTGATGAGAGCAAATTCTATTTAGATAGAAACTCTCAAATCTTCCTGGGGCTATAAATACTTTCCTGGTGAAACCCTAGGGGATCTCTTTTGGATCTTTTGGAAGTTTTGGTAAAGTTCGAGTTACGCGTGAGAGCCTTGAACAAATCAAAACCAGAGATCAGAGGTCTTCTTCTTCCTTCGGCAAATCTTCTTCCTGATCCCTTTGGCAATTCAAGTACGCGAGAGAGCCTTGAAGCCTTTTTGTGATCATCTTCCTCTTAGAGAATTCAAGTTACGCATAGAGCCTTTGATTCGTGAAGAGTAAAGACCAAGAAGATCGTCTACAGTCGGCTGATATCTTCAAAAGAGAAGATTTCAACGTACCGATCGTCAACAGGAACTACTATAGATCCCATCGCCACTGATCCCACACAACACATTGTAAAAGAGAGAGATTGAACTATAAAATCCTCTCGTTTGTTCTTCTTTATATATCTTGTTCACTTCTATTGTAATTTAAGTTAATTCGATGGAAGGAAACAAAGGAAGTTTTGCGGCGAACAAACTAGCGACCACAGTGGGAGCCATCTCTTTCACCGATGAAGAGATTGTGGCGCAATCGGACGTCGACATGATCGGATCCGAAGTAGACACACTGGTCGTTGAAATCGACCAACAGAAGTACGAGGAGTTCCTCTCCTCCGGATCAGGTGACTTGGATGAGACACGACACTATCATCGCATGTACTCCAATGCCCGAGCGAGTGACGGGTAGAAAGGAATCCACCGAGAAACGGGGATCCTTGGAGACTGCGACTATAGGGCCGGAGTTCACACGAGAAATCCTAGCCGAGGATGAGCTTCCGACTGCCGAAGAAGACCCGGGGACTGGACTGACCAGGACCCAACTCCGGAACAGGAACTGGAGAGCGAGGCGTAGAGCCCTCGAAGCCCGCCTTGGACGCGGAGCTAACACCAGAGGACGCGAGGCTATGGTCCCTCGCAAACTGGCTCGCACTACCTGCGAGACCAGTCTCTACCGCATTAAACGCGAAGATACAACTTGCCTTAAAAGTAAGGAAAAGCCAGCGTGTGATTTTCCACGCGAGGCTATTACTGAGCCTAGCGAAAGACGCGAAGCCAGTAAGGGTTGTGCGAGTCGCAGAATACCCAACACTCGCGAGTTACGTGAGTATAAAAATTCTTCAAAGCCAGCGTGTGATTCGCCACGCGAGGCTATTGCTGAGCCTAGCGAGAGATGCGAAGCCAGCAAGATTTGCGCTAGTCGCAAAATATTTAACACTTGCGAGAGACGCGAGTATAAAAATTCTTTAAAGCCAGCGTGTGATTCTCCACGCGAGGCTGATACTGAGCCAAGCGATAGACGCGAGGCCAGTACTGATTGCGAGAAACGCAAGACTTATGACACTCGCGAGAGACGCGAAGACGATTGGCAAATAGTTGTCAGTCGTAAAAATCGTGCTAGGCGCGAAGCTATGATCTGCGTTAAATGCAAAGATAAGCCAGCGTGCAAGAACTTCCCTTCACGCGAGGCAATTATCCCAGAAGCTAAACTTCTGAAGACACACCAAGCCAGTGAGAGACGCGAGGCTAGTGTGGATAAGCGCGGAGCTATTCTTCAGGCCCTCAATGTGAAACGCGAGGCTATTCCTAAGCCCCGCGAGGATCGGTCCGACCCCAGAGTCAGGGTTGATCAGTCAAAGAAGCTTCAATGGGTTCCCAGACCTTCTCAAGAGTTGAATGGACCTCCTGACTCCACGGCTAAAGGCGCTGATCTCAGGGAGTATCTCTCCAAGAAGAGAAGCATAGAACAACTTCAAGCTGAACCTGTTTGTCACTGCCAGCAACTGATGACCGCGGTGTCCGCTGTAATGGACAACTGTGGCTGCAGCAAGAGTAGGGTATCTGCGTTTGATCGATTAATCGAATCGAACAAGAACCCTACAAAGAAACCAAAGACTACTTCCCTGAGGCAATGGAGAGCTGTAACCTCCAATATGGTGGGAAAAGGAAAGAAAATTGTAGAGACGGATGATGATTTGGAATCGAGTGAAGAAGAACCTCATCATTGTTCGTCGCAAAAGTTCCTTCGCTTCCTCCCATTGAATTACCTTGAATTACAATAGAAGTGAACAAGAGATAAAAAAGAACAAACGAGAGGATTTTATAGTTCAATCTCTCTCTTTTACAATATTTGTGGGATCTGTGGCGATGGGATCTGTCAAGCAGCTCCTTTTGACGATCGGTACGTTGAAATCTTCTCTTTTAAAGATATCGGCCGAATATAGACGATCTTCTCTGGTTTTGATTTGTTCAAGGCTCTCTCGCGTAACTCGAACTTCTCAAGAACTCCAGAAAGAAGATGGTGATTTTCTCTGATCTTCACGAACTCAAGGCTCTGTGCGTAACTTGAATTCTCCAAGATTTCAGAAGATGATCAGTAAAGGCTTCAAGGCTCTCTCGCGTACTTGAATTGCCAAAGGATCGATAGGAGACTTCCGATGCCAAAAAGAAGACCATTAGGGTTTCACCAGGAAGGTATTTATAGCCCCAGGTTAATGCAAGAGTTTCTATCTAAATAGAACTCGTCATTATCAGGGATTCCAATCAAATATCTTAGTTTTGATGAAATTCTGATTAGACTTGATTCGGGTATTTGGATAAGTCCAGAATCATTATCTCAATCAATTTGAGATTCTGATTATCTGCTTACGCTGAGCTTTAATCGCATCAAAACGCGATGCTAAATAACCAAAACGCGGAGCTAACGCGGAGCTATTGATCATCTCCGCGTTTTACTCAAACGCGAGGCTAATACAAGCCAAACTGCGGAATCAACGCGGAGCTATTAAACATCTCCGCGTTTTATTCAAACGCAGGGTTAATATAACCAAACGCGGGGCTATTGAATTAGCTCCGCGTTCTGTTGTGGAAAATCCTTTTAACTTAGAAATTTTCACTGCCAACAGAACCCCCTCCAAAGTTTTCAAAATGGCTTAAACTTCAGCAGATTTTGAAATACTTTGGATACTTAAATTGAAACGCGGAGTTAGAATACCAAGTCTATCTCGCGTTATGCTCACTTACGCGGAGCTAATCAGCTTCACTTCGTCTTCAGTGAAATGAGTAATTACGTCATTAATTACCCCGAGTTTCCACGCTGAATACCAAGCGACGGAAATTCTGTTTAAATAGAGCTTCCGGCTCATCTTCTTCTTCACCTCATCCGAAGAATTTCTGAGAACTCGAGTGACTCACGAATGATCTTCAACTGATCTTCGTTCAATTCTCCATAGATTTTCATCATTAGGATGTCCCTCCAGAGGAGTTTGGCTTTTCGCAAGTTGGCCGGCGTTGACGGCAACAGCCGTGAAGGTAAACGCAACAGCGAACCAGTCTATGCAGCGTCTTCCGAAGGTAAAAACCTCATCTTCTGGTTTTCTAAGAACCATTCTGAGATATTTTGGCTTGGTTATAATCTGGACGATTGCTTATCTTGTCGGCGAGATCGCCGTCCCTGCGCTTGAAACGCGGGGCTTTACTAGTAGTCCCAATGAATCCGCGAGGCTATCTTTGATTAGCAGTCTTTGATTAGCAGTCGCGATGAATTGCGAGGCTATCTTTGATTAGCAGTCGCGATGAATTGCGAGGCTATCCTTGATTAGCAGTCGCGATGAATTACGCTATCTTTGATTAGCAGTCGCTATGAATTGCGAGGCTATCCTTGATTAGCAGTCGCAATGAATTGCGAGGCTGTCTTTGATTAGCAGTCGCTATGAATTGCGAGGCTATCTTTGATATAGTTGCGAGGCTATCTTTGATTAGCAGTCGCTATGAATTGGAAAGAGAAGGAAAGAGCAGAAAGAAATCTTGTCCCCCTTTACGCGAAGTTATCGCATCATCCTCTGCGTTTAAAGCGCGAGGCTATTTCTTCAACTGTGCGCGGAGTTAGCTTAGCTCCGCGTTTTTACTCTTTTGGAAACTCTGTTCCTTTTGCAGTAAGTTCAATCCTTTCTGAAGAGGAGTGTATGCGGGTCCATCGATCTTCATCAGCAAAAGTAACTCTAAGGAAGTCAGAAGCATATACTTTACAACATAGTTGCAGGTTTCAAGCTCTGGCTCCGAGAGATAAACTCCTAAAGGGGCTGTAAATAAGGAGCTGCAGCACTTGCAGTGCAGAATTGCAGCACTTGCAGTTCAGAATTGCGCTTCAGTGCAGCACTTTCCTTTCCTCTCGTGCTTCATTTCGGATGACAGATCCTAGTTGACATTTATAGAGGAGATCTTTTGTATGTGAACCAGGGAACTGAGCTTCAACACCCCGTAGAGAAATCTTACTGTTTGGTTATTGACAAGTTGATCATGTAAAAGCTTTTGGGAGAGCTATAACTCCCTCTTTGTAATCTCTTGCTTCATGAATATATAGTTATTATTTTCCTCTCTATCTGTTGGCTTCAATAAACTTGCTTGCTCAACAAACAGATGGTCAATAATTTTGGTAAAATAGTCTAAGGCTCTTCTGCGTGACTTAGACTGATAATACCCAAATGATCGGATAATGATCACTTTAACTTAGATGGAAGCGCTCAATTGTACTCGTCAAAAATCCAAGTCTTTCAATGAAAATGCGAAGCTAAGGCACAGGCTATCCTCGCGTTTTGTGTAGTTGCGCGGAGTTAATCAACTTTGCATTTCCATAGTCGCGCGAGGCTAATAGCGTCGCGTTTTAGAGAGTAACTGACCAGTCACTTTCTCCGAAATCCGCGCCGAATTCCAAGAGGCGGTTCCTTTCATTTAAAAGAAATCTCTATTTCTTATCCTTCTCACTCTATTTGAGAATTTTCCAGAAACTTAGAGATTCAGGCGATCAGAGTTCAGATGACCCGATTTTCTTCCGACCGAGTTTCTCCAAATTTTCAGTCGATTTTCCTCAGCAATGGCACCCAAAACTCGTGCTACTTCTCGAGCGGCTCCATCTTCGGCGACTGGCGCAAGCAGTGGTGGCGGCGGCCAAGGCAGCGACGCGCCAGCCCACATTTCGCCCATCGGGGGTAAGAATCTCTCCATCGAGACTTTTTAAAACATCTCTAGAGTGATCTGGCTTGATTTTAACTGATCAATCAACTCTTTTACCGGCGAGATCGCCGTACTCCTGCTGTAAGGGTTGGAGAAGAAGAAAAGTCTCTGACTTTCTTCTTACGCGAAGTTATCGCGTCATCCTCGCGTTTTGAAGTGCGAGGCTATTTTGAGTAGCAGTCGCACTGAAACGCGAGGCTATTTTATGTAGCAGTCACGCTGAAACGCGAGGCTATTTTAAGTAGCAGTCGCGCTAAAACACGAGGCTATTTTAAGTAGCAGTCGTGCTGAAACGCAAGGCTATTTTAAGCAGCAGTCGCGCTAAAATGCGAGGCTATTTTTGCGCGGTCTAATCTTTAGCTTCGCGCGGCGCTATTCTTAGCTTCGCGCGTTCTAATTTTTAGCTTCGCACGTCCATACTTAAAGAAATTTTTCTGTCTTATAGAAACTTCTCTCACTCTGGTGTTTCTTTGTGCAGTAGGGTATTCGATGGAATCTCTTCCCCACAAGAACTACTTCGGCTTTGCTGGGGGTTCTGATCCCTCAGGCCAATTCCGTTTCACTACTATCCTGCCCTCGTACAAACCAGACCCGAAGGATCGCAAGAAGAAGTTGATCAAATATCATCCCACCACTGCGCGAGAAATCATAACTGACGCAGCCTTCGAAACTGTGAATAGAGAGGCGATGGAGAAACCTGCCTTCCTCTTTGGAGACCAGATGGACCAATCAGATGAGATCCTTTCTGAAGGGGAGCATGTTTGGCTATATAACTCAGGCGAAATGTTGATATTTTTGCCTAGAATGGATCGTAGCTATCCTCTGGTCTATCTTCAGAGGCTGGCAATGCCTCGGGAATTAAAGTGGGGACTAACTCAAGAGCAAGATGGCGTCCCAACGGGCAAATTTGGTGCAAAAGGGGTTTATCAAGACGGTTCCCCCAGATGCATTACTGGCTTGCTCCCAGGCCGATTTGGCAAGGAGCTTCCAGTGGGAGAAGTCCCATCTCGTGCCCAAACTTTCTTAAGCGGGTTCTTGGCGAAGGATGGTCAGTACCCGGCTAGCGACTTCAGGATGCCTGGCTGGGTTCATTCTTCTAACAATATGTGGTGGGCACGCCTTGTTCAGTACATGCTGGATTCCCACGAGCCCATTTTAAAGGATATTGGCTTGTATAAAGTCATCAGGAATGTCCAATTCGGGTTTCCCCAGAGTGCTTATCACTTTTACTGCCTCTTGGAGATGTATAACCCTGAAACCTGTACTTTCTTTACACCAGTGGGTGAGCTAGGGTTCGCTCTCCACGAGATGTTTGAGGTTTCTGGGCTCTCGATGGGCGAAGTCCTTTACGAGGAGTATATCCCTACCACTGATGAGTTGAACATGCTATTGGCGAGGGACGAGCGCATCTACGTCACGTACTGGGAGATGATGTGCCATTATCATATCTGCGCTGACTTGACGGGTGCGCGTAATCACGGTATTGGCCACAAGAAGTGGGCCGAATATCTCTTTGCCAACTTAAATTCTAAGGATAGCTCGGCCATTATCCATGGTCATCCACCCATCTATGGCTCAGAGATTGATCACCGTATTGCTAAGGGCCGCCATCTATTATATTATACCACTGAATCCAATGAGAATGGATACGGTCCCGGTACTTCATTTAAGAGCTATCACTATCAAGCCCAATTTCCGATCTCCAACAGAGGTCTCATTGCCGGGTTTTTGATGCTGTGGCTCAAAAGATGCGTCGTGCCGTCATTGTCCAAGGAAGCGATTGCAGTGACCGTGGTATATCCAGCGGTTCTTCTTGCATACGGCCGACCCCTTGGACTCCTTCCCGCCATAGTATGCAATTTGCAATATGGACTGAGGGTGCTCTGTCATGATTTCCTCCCTACTATTAAAGTCAAGGGGAAAGGAAATGGCAAGTCGAAGGAGACTGCCCAGCCAAAAACTCCAAACCCTAGGGTGGAGATGCCCTACACCTATTTGATGGCGTGGCTTGTCTTGCACTGTCCCTCCTCAATGAGTACACCAGAGCGTCGTTCGGGCAAAAAGTGCTTCCTTGTAGAACTGTATGAACGTTCTTCATGGAGGCAGAATTATATGTCCCAGATTCGGAAGACTCTTCATAGCTTTCAGAATTACGAGATCTTCCGGTGTTTTCCTGACTTTCCCGGCGGAGGATATGGGACGAGGCTGAAGGATGCCGTGGGAGCAGATAAGTTCACTACTTTATCTGCAGGAGCGTTCTGGTGGCTTCTCAACATCCGTCCCGGACACTTGGTGTATCGTCAAGATCTCAAGTGTCAGATCGAGCCATATACTCCGAGTCACTTTGCTCGTCAATTTGGATATTCTCAACTCTATGTGGGCAATCCAAATAAAGATCTCGCTCACGAGGGGAATTTATACGAAGGTGCTCGTGGCTGGTTCCATTTTGCAGCGGGCGGGACCGAGGCTGAATTCTCCTTGCCCCAGAAGGTGCCAGAACTGGCCATGACCCTCAGTTCCTGCAATTGGTTCAATATTGCGAATGCTGACGTGCCCGGCTTCTCTCTCAATCGCAGTTATTGCAAAGAGATTGAAGCCCTCTATATTAGCCGCCAGGGTGCTTCTAGGGTAAGGATAAAAGGAATGGAAGAATTCCTTGGCGCTGCGGCTGAGCCTTCGGATGTCAGCGAATCAGACGATGATGTCGGTGATGATGACAACAATACTGGTGCTGGTGGAGTTCCTCAGCCTGTTGTTAGTCGTTCCCTGAGTCCAACTCTCAAACGCCGCGGTACTTTAAAGAAAAGGCCGGGTAAGAAATAAAAACTGGCACAGGAAACTTTGATAGTCTCCCAAGAAGTGGCTATCAAGCTTGCTTCTGACTTGTTGGCTTCAGCTGTACCCCCAGCGTTGGCAAGGGAGGATGAACCTGCCAAAGCTCCAAGTGTTGCTGAGATTTTAGCTCCTTCGGCCGTAGAGCCTGTGGCAGAACCTGGGGCGCAACTAACATGTAGCGAGACGGGTATACTGCTGGAAACGACAATGGCTCCTCCTTCAAGTCCGACAACTGGACTTGTATCGCCTGGTATGGCCCTTAGCATTTTATCTTTTGCCCGTTATTTATTTTAACGTAACACTGCTTTTCTGGTCTTCTAAAATGCAGGTGATCAACTTCTTTCGCCAATACACTCGACTACCCAAGTAGAGTCTGACGATAGAATGAACCATTCCGGCTCCGTTGGTGGTGTGGGTAGCTCTGCTGGTGAGTTTGCTGCTGATTATTCCACACCGGCTCCTGCCTCTATTTCCTCTGCAATTCCCCCAATTGACGAATTGGGAAGTGACGAGAGAACTGAGATTATTATCGCAGCTGCTGCTAATGAGGCTACACCTTCTCCTAGCATGCCATCTCCAACGCCAGTCTGTTCCACTAAGACATTTCCCACAGTCGTTGGTGTGCCTTCTCAGTCAGCGATTTTAACGTCGTCTGTTGTCGTGGCTGCTGAGATACCTGCAACTCTTCCGATTCCAAGCCTTCCAGCAGGGGAGGAGAATAATTTGAATTTCTCATTCGAAGATGCTTCTCCCACCGGAGGAGCTTCAGGCGAAGTGGTCCCATCTTCTCTTCCTGTTGGTGGGGGTACCCAAGTGATTTGTACTATCGGTACTTCGTCTGGGGTCTCCAGTTCTTCCAGATCTGCACTGGCTCTACTGGTCCCCCATATTATGAATTTAATGCAGGGACGGGCTTCTTCTTCTCCAATTCCAGTCACTACTGCTCCCTTGCTCACGACACCTCTTTTGGCATTACCTACTTTGCCTACCGACACTGCAAATCCTCTTGAAAGACTTTTCGGCTTCACTGTCGAGGATTTTATGCATTTGTTAAGAAGATGTGTCGAGATGGTTCTTGCTGGCCACGATTTCTTCAACTTCGCACGTCCACTGTTACTCCGCTATTTAGGAAATATCGAAGAATTCGGTGGACAAGATCGAGCAGCTCCATACCGGGCCCGCCTTGCAGCCTTAGAAGAGCAGGTGACTACGCTACACACACTCCGTCAGGTGGATGTGGAGGCGATCACTGAGATAGAGCTGGCGCGGCTTCGAGCAGAATCCTTATCTCAAAGAAATATTTTAAGGCAGCAGGAGGAGATATGGTCTCAGGAGCTGACAGAGCTCCAGGCCAGTCGAGAATCTGTTATTGGCGACCTGCAGAGGGTAAACTTTGGAATTGAGGAAGGTCAGGCGGCCATCTCTAAAGCCCAGGAGACGATTGCGAGAGCTCGGGCCACCTTGATAGAAAATGAACTCCGATTAGGAGAATCTGTCAAGAAACGGGAGATGTTGCTTGTCCAGTAGGAGCAGATTCAGCAGGAAGAGATGGCCAGGAATCGTGCCATAGAAGAATCTCGTCAGCAACAACTTACAATAAGTGATGATGAGCTGCGTAGGTAAGCTCAGCAAACCGTGGAGGCTTCTCATCGTAGAAATTTGGACGAGACAATAAACCAATTGAGACTTCTGGGAGGCCAATAGTTTCATCTCTCTTTACACTTTTATCTTCCTTGTAATAAGAACTTCGTAAACAGGAGAGAGATAACCTTACGATGTTTCTTTGAAATTCTCTTTGTATTTTCACCTTTTTAATAAAGATGATTCTTTTGACTCTTTTATTTGCCGGCTCCAAAACAAATTTGCTTGCCCAACAAATAACCTGCCGTCAAAACGATTTATGTCGGTACCGTATATGCTAAATTTCTCGAGCCGAAGTAAAAATTAAAGTTTAATATGGGATTTTTAGCAAACCCCCAGCTATTAACGGATTTGATTAGCCTTTACCAACTACCGTTTGAGTTGGACTAGCCATGTTATTTCCCTCAACATGGTGAGTTGTCGAGGAGTACGTTTGGGCTTAAATGCCAAACTTTTCCTCTTCCCTTTACTTCATCGGTATTGGGCAATTCATACTTTTACCCCAGTATGATGGGTTGGCGAGAAACTAGTTCTCTTCCCATTGCCTAGTCGGCGTTGGGCAATTCATACTTTTACCCTAGTATGATGGGTTGGCGAGAAACTAGTTCTCTTCCCATTGCCTAGTCGGCGTTGGGCAATTCATACTTTTACCCCAGTATGATGGGTTGGCGAGAAACTTGTTCTCTTCCCATTGCCTAGTTGGCGTTGGCAATTCATACTTTTACCCCAGTATGATGGGTTGGCGAGAAACTAGTTCTCTTCCCATTGCTTAGTTGGCGTTGGGCAATTCATACTTTTACCCCAGTATGATGGGTTGGCGAGAAACTTGTTCTCTTCCCATTGCCTAGTTGGCGTTGGGCAATTCATACTTTTACCCCAGTATGATGGGTTGGCGAGAAACTAGTTCTCTTCCCATTACCTAGTTGGCGTTAGGCAATTCATACTTTTACCCCAGTATGATGGGTTGGCGAGAAACTTGTTCTCTTCCCATTGCCTAGTTGGCGTTGGGCAATTCATACTTTTACCCCAGTATGATGGGTTGGTGAGAAACTTGTTCTCTTCCCATTGCCTAGTCGGCGTTGGGCAATTCATATCTTTTAGGTCAGAGGCGCTTAATTACACATGCCTAAAAGAAAGATTGGGGGCTGTTCAAACATGAGAACTAAGCACACCAGGTTTGGGTCAGAGGCGCTCAATGCGCATGCCTAAGAAAAGACTGATGGTGGTTCAAACTTGAGAACCAAACTGGAGGCGGTTCAAGGCTCTCTCGCGTAACTTGAACTGGGTACTCCAAACACACCAGGGTTTAGGTCAGAGGCGCCAAACTGCGCATTCCTAAGAAAAGAGACTGGAGGTGGTTCAAACTTGATAACCAAACTCACCAGGTTTAGGTCAGAGGCGCACAATGCGCATGCCTAAGAAAAGACTGGAGGTGGTTCAAACTTGAGAACCAAACTCACCCGATTTAGGTCAGAGGCGCACAATATGCATGCCTAAGAAAAGAGAAGACGCGTATCTCCACGGGTACTAAGAATAGTATTTCTTTAGAAATTTGCCATTGATCGGCATCATCATCCTGTCGCCATCTTGATTCATTAAGCGATAGGCTCCACTGGAGTATACTGTCTCCACAATAAATGGTCCTTCCCACTTGGGTTCAAACTTACCCTTAGTTTTGTGGGTTAGCACCATTGGCCTTTTAACAGCCAGAACCAAGTCTCCTTGTTTAAAGGTCCTTGGTTTGACGTTCTTATTGAACGTTTGAAATATTCGGGCTTGATACAACTCAATTTGTTGTTGAGCCCTGAGACGTTTTTCATCTAACGCCTCTAGTTCTTGCAATCTTTGCTGATGGCGCTCTTCTGTCGTCATCTTTGTGGCTAAAGCCACTCTCAAGGATGGTATCTGGATTTCAAGAGGCAAAACAACCTCACTTCCATAGACCAAAGAGAATGGGGTAGCTTTGGTCGGGGTGCGAACGGTGGTGCGATAAGCCCACAAACATTCTCCCAACTTTTCATCCCAATCTCGTTTATTGGAGGAGATGAACTTCCGAAGGAGTTTGATGATCGTCTTGTTGAAAGCTTCGGCCAACCCATTAGCCGCAGGGTTATATGGTGTAGAAGTGATATCTTTGATTCTGAATTTATTGCAGAATCTGGAGAATCCCTGACTGATGAATTGCGGACCATTATCATGAATAATCCGTCGGGGGATGCCGAAGCGGTAAATGACATGATGCTTGACGAACTTGATCACATCTGTCGTTTTCACCTCTTTCATGGGCACGGCTTCGGCCCATTTTGAAAAATAATCGGTTATTGCAAGAATAAACTGATGTCCTCTGGATGACGGGGGAGTTATAGGCCCCACAATATCCATCCCCCATGCTTCAAATGGCCAACTTTCCACAGTATTGTGTAAGTATTCTTGGGGTTGATGAATAAAATTGGTATGTATTTGGCATGCATGATATCGTTTAGCGTATGCCATTGCTTCCGTAACCATGCTCGGCCAGTAGTACCCTAGCCTTCTTATACGGTCTCCAAGTTTAGGACCGGGCAGATGAGCTCCACATACTCCATCGTGTGTTTCTCTCAGCACTTGTTCTGCTTCTGCTTTCGATATGCAGCGTAGCAATAGACCACCTCTTGACTTTCTATACAAAGTCTGAAGTTTATGGTCATAATAAAATCTTTGGGCCTTCCTCTTTATTGAGGTGGCTTCCTTAGGATCTTCTGGTAATATTCCATGCAAGGCATAATCCACAAACGGAAATCGCCAATCACGGGGTTCTAACTTTAAGCCAATCTGGCATACCTCTTCGGCTTGAGATACCACATCTGGGTGGAGGAGTTCTCTACTACCAATGGTGATGCTTTTAGCTTCACCTGGTGGGATTGCCAGCGTTGCGGCTAATGCGGCAAGAGCATCTGCATAAATGTTCTCATTTCGAGATACGTGATATGTAGAATTGTTCAAAATATCCTGCTAGCTCAATAGCTAGCTGATGATAGGGGATGAGGGCTTCATGTCTGACTTCATACTCACCTGTCATCTGATTGATAATGAGTTTAGAATCTCCATATGCCTATAGGTGGTTCACCCCCAGTTGGAGAGCTATTTTTAAGCCGATAATAAGTGCGTTGTACTCCGCTACATTATTAGTGCACGGTTCTGTTAATGAGTAACCGTTAGGCAATATATATTTATGTGGGGATATTAGTACAACCCCCACTCCAGTAGCAGATCGTCTCGCGGCACCATCAAAGAACATTTGCTAAGGCTGTTCTTTAGTAACTGTGTTGACTTCTGATGTCTGCTTTAATTTGGACCAAATTGGATGGTCTGCAAGGAAATCAGCGATTGCCTGTCCCTTCATGGCCTTTTGAGGGACAAAATGTATGTCATAGGGCGATAGTAAGAGCGCCCATTTTGCCAATCGGCCATTCAAGGATCCTGGTTTTGTCATCAGAATCTTCAAGGGATTAACCCGTGATATGACATGAATTGTTTGCCCCGAAAGGTAGTGTCGCATTTTCTGAACAGCAAACACTAGGGCTAAACATTCTTTTTCAATCGGGGTATACCGCTGTTCGGCCTCAATCATTGATCTACTTAAATAGTAGAGGGCATGTTCATGGCCGTGCTCATTATATTGAGCAAGTAATGCTCCTAAAGCATTATCCATGGCCCTTACATATATAAGGAAGGGCTGCCCAGGGGCTGGTGCCATTAGTACATGAGGCTTAGTAAGGTACTCCTTGAGGTCATCAAATGCCTGCTGACATGCCTCATCCCATATGAAGGACACTCCCTTCTTCATAAGTTTGGAGAATGGTTGGCATCGTCCAGATAAGTTGGATATGAAGCGTCGAATATAAGCGAGCTTTCCTTATAATCCCCTTAATTCCTTAAGATTGCGGGGAGGCAGCATTTCGCTAATCGCTTTTACCTTTTCCGGGTCGAGGAAAATTCCTTTTGAAGTTATTACGAACCCTAGAAACTTCCCGCTGGATACCCCCATGAACGACTTGGTAGGATTCATCTTCAAGTGATGTTTCCGCATAAGATCGAAGACCACTCTTAAATCGTGAAGATGATCTTCTTTCTCTTTGCTTTTAACTGCTAAGTCATCCACATAGCACTCCACTGTTCTGCGTAGGTGTTTTTTGAATATGGCGCTCATTGCGCGTTGGTAAGTGGCACCTGCATTCTTTAATCCGAATGGCATCACCGTATAACAGTATACCCCCTGTGGCGTTCTGAAAGCTGTATGCTTTTCATCATCCGGGTGCATCTTGATTTGGTTATAACCTGAGAAGCCATCCATAAAGGACATCCTCTCATAACCGCAAGTATTATCGATCATCACGTTGGTGATGGGGAGTGGAAATTCATCCTTGGGACATGCAGCGTTCAGATCTCGAAAGTCAATGCATATCCGGATTTTGCCATTCTTTTTGCGAACTGGCACTATGTTTGCCACCCAGTCTGGGTGTTGTTCTTCATGGATGAACCCGGATTGTATAAGCTTGTTGACCTCAGCAACTATTGCCTCCATCAATTCCGGTCGAAAACGCCTCTGTTGCTGTTTAACAGGTTTGACATCTTCTTTTATATTTAACCGGTGTGTGGCAATTTGAGGGTCAAGCCCAGGTATATCTTCATAACTCCATGCGAACACATCTATATACTCTTTGATAAGAGATATAAGTTCCTCCTTTTCTAAAGGAGTTAGTGTGTCGCTTATGAAAATGGGTTTCGGATTTTCTTCCGTTCCCATGTTAACTTGTATTAATTTGTCTTCTGTGGGTAGGTCACGCTGTTCAAAGCGGACATCCCAGAGAGTATTCATATGCCTAGCCCAAGCATCATCTTGAACGTCGATTGGTTCCTCGTCGCTTTCTGGCGCAGCTGAAACCATATTGGCTGTCAAAGACTGAAACCAAGCACCGGTGCTTATATCCGAATCATGGTCGGGCGAAGATGTTTCTTCTTTATCTGAAGAACTCTCTTCAACCTTGGATGGCGATGAGGGTGGAGTAGACACATAGCCCAACCCCCTGCGGGTCTTCTGATAATAATCAGGACTCTTTCCTCTCGGTCTAAACGAGGGTATGAGATTCCGCCGCCCTTTTCCAAAGTTTAAGCCCGGCTTCTGGGTAAAATTATATCCCATTTTCTCCATCATTTGTCGGGACCTTTGCTCATATAAGTGAAATTGAGGTGATGTTTGTTCATCACTTTCACTAATTTGTCTCTGTCGAGGCGACGTGGCCACTTTGCCGAACATGATCGGCCTTTGGGACTTCTGTCGGGGAGGCACTTCAAAGAAGTGCCCTTGATCCTCGGTTATTTTTAATTGAGAGAGGAGGGAAGACCTGAGGGGCTAATGATATGCCGCCAGAACTTCAAGTTCGGTCAGGCCATCCGCTTCGGTGGAGGTACAAGAGGGTTCAGACTCAGTAGCTACAGCATGCTCGTAGACTAACTTTACATTTTCATTAATAACCCATTCACTTTCTATTACATCCACTATTTTATCAAGACCCAAGCTAAGATCTAGGTGAGGGTTGATTTCGTAATCACCCCCATCATCTTCTCCAAGGAGCTCGTACTCAGTGTCGGCTTCATTGCCACTGTCGTCGGGCTTTGGAGACTTGCTAAGACTGTCATTGGAGGCTTCATGTGCTGGCTTGTAGAGTGCAGCGTCTGTGAAGTAATTTTCCAACCCTTTGAATGGCTGCTTGTCAGCAATTAGTGTCCGGACCTCTCCTTCCTCATCGCAATATTTCATGCACTGGTGAAGAGTCGACGGAACTATCATATGAGAGTGGATCCAAGGTCGCCCCAATAAAATATTGTAGGAGGTATCAGCATCAATTACGTAGCATGTAACCTCCGTTTTCAAGTCTCCAATTTGACACGGCAATCGGATCTTACCAAGAGGATGGCTATTATTAGCGTTGAATCCATAGATGGTAGTGTGTGTAGGTGTCAAGCGATGAAGGGAAATCCCCAACAGCTGCATCAATCTACTGGGCACGACGCTAAGTGCAGAACCTGGATCAATCTGAATTCGGTCCACTTTTGTGGACCCGACATATCCAGTGAAATGTAAAGGCCTATTATACTTTATATTCCTCACCTGCATGTCTTCTGGAGAGAAGATGATTTGTGGGACTTGCTCCTCACTTGATGACAGTGGGGGCAAGAGTCCCGCTCTTCGATGGCCGGCTCGACAATCTGAGCTAGGAACGACTCAGAGTCTGCCAAGGCCTCTCTTAGAGCTTCACGTGTTGATTTTGATAATCTCAACAATTTGTAAAGCGTTACTCGCGCTGGGATGTTAGCCAACTGCGCAATTATGTCAAACTCGAAGGGGGTTTCTTTAGCTCCTTCATCTCTGGTAAGATTCTTCTGGAAACGAAGTCCTTTCTGCTTCGCAGGCTTTGCGAGTTCTGCATAGAATCTTTTGGATCCACTCTAGTGTAGTCCTTAAGATATGTCTTTCCAGATCGAGTACCGGAAGGGCCTGCCCCATCTTGATGGGTGGCCATAGTTTCGGGTTCTTCTTCAGAATCTATGAAGGCCCCCGAAGCTATATATTCTCCCTTTATATCCGCAGAAATGGCATTAACAGCCCGTTTCTTCCCTTGACTTCTTGAAGTAGTCCATTGTTCATCTTTCAGCAAGTCGGGGTGAACCCACATAACTCCCCCCTTTTGGGTTGTTACGGGGACAAGTCCCTCTTGGGCTTTATTGTGCTGATCAAGATTCTTCGTGACCATCTTACCCTTAGGGATTGGGGTCACTCCTGCGGGAAACTCGTGGGTTCCGACCATTATGGTTGCCATATTGGCAGCGACTTTCTTCTGCTCTTCCTTAAGCGTCAGAACTCCAGCCTCTATTAGTGCTTGGATTCTGTTCTTAAGGGAAAAACAATCCCTGGTAGGGTGCCCAACATTCCGGTGATAAAGACAGTAATTGGGATCTTTAGTCTTACCCGTATCTTCTGGCTTCTTATTCTCCGGAAGTTTTAGCATTCCCTTCTTCTGGAGCAGGTGAAAGAGGATATGCGTATGTTCCGCCTTGAAAGTGTAATTCCTTTCTTGTTGCGGTCTGATTTGCCTTGATCCTCGCTGACTTTGAGGCTTTGGCTCTGGCGGAGGACCGGTTTTCTGAGAAGCAGCTTCTGACGACATGACTGCTTTCCCTTTATTCTTATTACTGTTGTTTTGGGTATATGGCTTACTACCCCCAGAGTTTCTTGATCTGCGAGATTCCTCGACTCGGCGAATCAAATCTTCAGCTTGCTCTCCTTGTTTGAGCAGGTCCCTCCATGTCTTAGACTCTACGGCCCCCATTTTGAGGAGCACATTGGTCTTAAGGTTGTGTCGACATGTCTCGACTAGAGTTTCCTGGATCATTCCGTGTTTACAATGTACGGACTTCTCCCGAAACCTTTCTATGAAATCTTTAACCGTTTCTTGTTCTCCTTGCCTAGTTGCAAGAAGGGAATGAACCGTAATCTCGGTGTCATCCTCGAAGAAACGTGAGAGAAATAATTTCTCAACATCTAACCAGGTATTAATAGTACCTGGGGGCAACTGCATGAACCAGGTGAAGGCAGGCCCTCGCAAAGTACTTACAAATACTTTGGTCATGATGGGATCATTACCCATTAAGTTCCTGCTTGGGATAAAAAGTAATATATATGCTGACTGGGCGATCCTTTTCTGTCGTATGGCTCTAATTTGAGCGGCTTATACTTCGGTGGGTAAGGTATCATGTCCCATTTAGGAGGATACGGTCTTGAGACCCCTGCTTCTTTTAACTCCTTTTTACGCATTAAAGCTTCGAGTTGATTCTGGAGCTTTTCTATCTTCTCCCCATGCGGATCATGGAAAGAAAATCTATCCTCTTCCTCATGCATCGAGTGGGCTTTCTCTTCCTGTTCTTCTTCATTCAGAGTTTCTTTGCCCTTTTTGGTATTATCTTCCACGAATCTCGATAGCATGCTCTTAAGACCTTCAATCATCTTTTGCTGCTCTTGAATCATCTTTTCTTGAGCTTCAAATCTCTGATTGACATTGTCAGACTTATCTGCCATATGCGATGCTGACTTCTTTAGCCGAGACGATATAGAGGATGGGGGCGAGGCTATAGCGGAATTATCGCTGTCTTCATCGTAAGAACCCCCTGCGAGCTTCTTATAATTTCGGGACGGAACGGCTCCTGATCTTAGTCGAGTAATACGATGAGGTTCATCATCGCTCGATTTTGAATCATCATCCGTCTCTGCAATTTTCTTCCCTTTTCCCACCATGTTGGAAGTTACAGCTCTCCCTTGTTTCAGGGGAGTGGTTCTTGTCTTCTTAGCAGGATTCTTGTTTGACTCGTTTAATCGGTCGAACACAGATATCCTGTTCTTGCTGCAGCCACAGTTATCCATCACGGCTGATACTGCTGTCACAAGTTGCTGGCAATGGCAACTATGTTCAACTTGAAGTTGGTCTATGCCTCTCTTCTTAGAGAGATGCTCCCTGAGGTCAGTGCCTCTAGACATGGAATCAAGAGGTCCATTCAACTCTTGAGAGTGTTTAGGAATCCACTGAAGCTTCTTTGATTGATCAACGCTGACTCTGGGGTCGGACCGATCCTCGCGTGGCTTAGGAATAGCCTCGCGTTTCACATCGCGGGCCTGAAGAATAGCTCCGCGCTTATCCACACTAGCCTCGCGTTTCTCGCTGGCTTGGTGTGTCCTTGGAAGTTTAGCTTCTGGAATAATAGCCCCGCGTGAAGGGAAGTTCTTGCACGCTGACTTATCTTTGCGATTAACGCAGATCATAGCTTCGCGCTCAGCGCAGTTTTTACTACTGACAACTATCTGCCAATCATCCTCACGTTCCTTGTGGGTGTCAGAAGTCTTGCGTTTATTGCAAATATCACTGGCTTCGCGTCTCTCGCTAGGCACAGTAATAGCCTCGCGTGGAGAATCACACGCTGGCTTTGAATAATTTTTATACTCGCGTAACTCGCGAGTGTTGGGTATTCTGCGACTAGCGCAACCCTTACTGGCTTCGCGTCTCTCGCTAGGCACAGTAATAGCCTCGCGTGGAAAATCACACGCTGGCTTTGAATAATTTTTATACTCGTGTAACTCGCGAGTGTCAGGAATTTTGCGTAACTCGCCAGTATTACCAGCCTCGCGTGGAAAATCACACGCTGGCTTTTCCTTGCTTTTAAGGCAAGTTGTATCTTCGCGTTTAACGCGGTAGAGATTGGTCTCGCGGGTAGCGCGAGCCAATTTGCGAGGGACCATAGCCTCGCGTCCTCTAGAGTTAGCTCCGCGTCCAAGGCGGGCTTTGAGGGCTCTACGCCTCGCTCTCCGGTTCCTGTTCTGGAGTTGGGTCCTGGTCAGTCCAGTTCCCACGTCTTCTTTGGCAATCGGAAGCTCTTCCTCGGCTAGGATTTCTTGTGTGGACTCCGGCGCTATAACCGTAGTCTCCAAGGATCCCCGTCTCTCGGTGGATACCTTTCTACCCGTCACTCGGGCATTGGAGTACATGCGGCGATAGTGCCGTGTCTCATCCAAGTCACCTGATCCGGAGGAGAGGAACTCCTCAACTTCTGCTGGTCGATTTCAACGACCAGCGTGTCTACTTCGGATCCGATCAAGTCAACGTCTGATTGCGCCACAATCTCTTCATCAGTGAAAGAGATGGCTCCCACTGTGGTCGCCAGTTTGTTCGTCGCAAAAGTTCCTTCGCTTCCTCCCATTGAATTACCTTGAATTACAATAGAAGTGAACAAGAGATAAAAAAAGAACAAACGAGAGGATTTTATAGTTCAATCTCTCTCTTTTACAATATTTGTGGGATCTGTGGCGATGGGATCTGTGAAGCAGCTCCTTTTGACGATCGGTACGTTGAAATCTTCTCTTTTAAAGATATCGGCCGAATATAGATGATCTTCTCTGGTTTTGATTTGTTCAAGGCTCTCTCGCGTAACTCGAACTTCTCAAGAACTCCAGAAAGAAGATGGTGATTTTCTCTGATCTTTACGAACTCAAGGCTCTGTGCGTAACTTGAATTCTCCAAGATTTCAGAAGATGATCAACAAAGGCTTCAAGACTCTCTCGCGTACTTGAATTGCCAAAGGATCGATAGGAGACTTCCGATGCCAAAAAGAAGACCATTAGGGTTTCACCAGGAAGGTATTTATAGCCCCAGGTTAATGCAAGAGTTTCTATCTAAATAGAACTCGTCATTATCAGGGATTCCAATCAAATATCTTAGTTTTGATGGAATTCTGATTAGACTTGATTCGGGTATTTGGATAAGTCCAGAATCATTATCTCAATCAATTTGAGATTCTGGTTATCTGCTTACGCGGAGCTTTAATCGCATCAAAACGCGACGCTAAATAACCAAAATGCGGAGCTAACGCGGAGCTATTGATCATCTCCACGTTTTACTCAAACGCGAGGCTAATACAAGCCAAACTGCGGAATCAACGCGGAGCTATTAAACATATCCGCATTTTATTCAAACGCAGGGTTAATATAACCAAACGGGGGCTATTGAATTAGCTCCGCGTTCTGTTGTGGAAAATCCTTTTAACTTTGAAATTTTCACTGCCAACAATCGTATCACTCGACTTAAATCAGGTGCCGTCTCGCCTCAAAATTATAAGAGGCTTGCAAGGGGTTCCTATGACGAGGACAGTGATAACTCAGCTATAGCCTCGCCTCGTTCCTCAGCGTCGTCTCGACTATAGAAGTCAGCGTCTCACATGGCAGATAAATATGATGATATCAATCAGAGATTTGAAGCTCAAGAAAGAATGATTCGCGAGCAACAAAAGACGATTGAAGACTTTAAAGCCATGCTATCAAGATTCGTCGAGGATAATAATAAATAGGGCAAGAAGACTCCGAATGAAGAAGAAAAGGAGGAGAAAGCCCACTCGACGCATGACGATGAGGATAAATTTTCTTTTCATGACCCGAATGATGAAAAGATAGAAAAGCTACAAAGTCAACTCGAAACACTGATGCATAAAAAAGAGTTGAAAGAGTCAGGGGTCTCTAGACCGTATCCACCAGAATGAGACATGGTGCCCTATCCTCCAAAGTATAAGCCGCTCAAGTTGGAGCCCTATGACGGGAAGGGATCGCCCAGTCAGCAGCACATCTACTACTTCTTGTCCCAAGCTGGACATTTGGTGGGAAATGACCCCATTATGACCAAGATTTTCGCAAGTACTTTGCGAGGGCCTGCCTTTACTTGGTTCATGCAATTGCTCTCAGGTACTATTAATACCTGGTTAGATGTCGAGAAATTATTTCTCTCACGTTTCTTTGAGGATGACACCGAGATTACGGTTCATTCCCTCCTTGCAACTAGACAAGGAGAATAAGAAACGGTTAAAGATTTCATAGAAAGGTTCCGGAAGAAGTCCGTACATTGCAAACACGGAATGATCCAGGAAACTCTAGTCGAGACCTGTCGACACAATCTTAAGACCAATGTGCTCCTCAAAATGGGGGTCGTAGAGTCCAAGATGTGGAGGGACCTGCTCAAACAAGGAGAGCAAGCTGAAGACTTGATTCACCGAGTTGAAGAGTCCCGCGGGTCAAGAAGTGCTGGGGGTAGTAAGTCATATACCCAAAACAACAGCAATAAGAATAAAAGGAAAGCAACGATGTTGTCAGAAGCTGCTTCTCAGAAAACCAGTCCTCCGCCAGAGCCGAAGCCTCAAGGTCAGCGAGGATCAAGGCAAATTAGACCGCAACAAGAAAGGAATTACACTTTCAAGGCGGAACAGACACCTATCCTCTTTCACTTGCTCCAGAAGAAGGGGATGCTAAAACTTCCAGAGAATAAGAAGCTAGAAGACGCTGGTAAGACTAAGGATCCTAACTACTGTCTCTATCACCGAAATGTTGGGCACCCTACCAGGGATTGTTTTCCCCTTAAGAACAGATTCCAAGCACTAATAGAAGCTGGAGTTCTGATACTTAAGGAAGAGCAGAAGAAGGTCACTGCTTATATGGCAACCATAGTGGTTGGAACCCACGAGTTCCCCGCAGGAGTGACCCCGATCCCAAAAGGTAAGATGGTCACGAAGAACCTTGAACCTCACAACAAAGCCCGAGAAGGACTTGTCCCCATAACAACCCAAAAGGGGAAAGTTATGTAGGTTCACCCTGATTTGCTGGAAGATGAACAATGGACTACTTCAAGAGGTCAAGAGAAGAAGCGGACTGTTAATGCCATTTCTGCAGATATAAAGGAAGAATATATAGCTTCGGGAGCCTTCACAGATTCTGAAGAAGAACCCGAAACTATGGCCACTCATCAAGATGGGGCAGGCCCTTCCGGTACTCGATCCGGGAAGGCATATCTTAAGGATTACACTAGAGTAGATCCAAAAGACATCTATGCAAAACTCGCAAAGCCTGCGAAGCAGAAAGGATTTCATTTCCAGAAGAATCCTATTAGAGAGGAAAGAGCCCCGATTATTATCAAAAGACTCGCAGGGGGTTGGGTTATGTATCTACTCCACCTTCATCGCCGCCCAAAGATGAAGAGAGTTTTTCGGCCAAGGAAGATACATCTTCACCCAATCATGACTCGGATATAAGTACCGGCGCCTGGTTTCAATCTCTGACAGCCAACATGGTTTCAGCCGCACCAGAAAGCGACGAGGAACCAATTGATGTTCAAGACGATTCCTGGGCTAAGCATATGGACACTCTTTGGGATGTCCGCTTTGAGCAGCGTGATCCGCCCACCGAAGACAAGTTGGTACAAGTCAACATGGGGATGGGTGAAAATCCTAAGCCCATCTTTATAAGCGACACGCTAACTCCATTGGAAAAGGAGGAACTTATATCTCTCATCAAAGAGTATATAGACGTGTTCGCATGGAGTTATGAAGACATGCCCGGTCTTGACCCTCAAATTGCCACACACCGGTTAAACATAAAAGAAGATGCCAAACCTGTTAAACAGCAACAGAGGCGTTTTCGACCGGAGTTGATGGAGGCAATAGTTGCTGAGTTCAATAAGCTTATAAAATCCGGGTTTATCCGAGAAGAGCAGCATCCTGACTGGGTGGCGAATATAGTGCCAGTTCGTAAAAAGAACAGCAAGATCCGGATTTGTATCGATTTTCGGGATCTGAACGCTACATGTCCCAAGGATGAGTTTCCACTTCCCATCACCGACGTGATGATAGACAATACTTGTGGTTATGAGAGGATGTCCTTTATGGATGGCTTCTCAGGATATAACCAAATTAAGATGCACCCAGATGATGAAAATCATACAACTTTCAGAACACCGCTGGGGGTATACTGCTATACAGTGATGCCATTTGGGCTGAAGAATGCCGGTGCCACTTATCAACGTGCGATGAGCATTATATTCAAAGAACATCTGCGCAAGACAGTAGAGTGCTACGTAGATGTACTTGGCGGTTAAAAGTAAAAATAAAGAGGACCACCTTCAAGACTTAAGAACGGTCTTCGATCTCATGAGGAAACATCATTTAAAGATGAATCCCACTAAGTCATTTATGGGGGTATCGAGTGGGAAGTTCCTTGGATTTATAATAACTTCAAAAGGAATTTTCCTCGACCCTGAGAAGGTAAAAGCAATTAGCGAGATGCCGCCTCCCGGCAATCTTAAAGAGTTGAGGGGGTTACAAGGAAAGCTCGCTTATATTCGATGCTTCATTTCCAACCTATCGGGACGTTGCCAGCCATTTTCTCGACTTATGAAGAAGGGGGTTTCTTTTGTATGGGATGAGACATGTCAACGGGCCTTTGATGACCTTAAAGAATACCTCACCAAACCTCCCGTTCTTATGGCGCCGGTCCTTGGGCAGCCCTTCCTTATATATGTAAGGGCCATGGATAATGCCTTAGGAGCATTACTTGCTCAATATAATGAGCACGGCCATGAACATGCCCTCTATTATCTAAGCAGGACAATGATTGGGGCTGAACAACGGTATACCCTGATTGAAAAGGAATGTTTAGCCCTAGTGTTTGCTATTCAGAAAATGCGACACTATCTTTCTGGGCAGACAATTCATGTCATATTCCGGGTTAATCCCCTGAAAATTCTGATGACGAAGCCTGGGCCCTTAAATGGCCGATTGGCAAAATGGGCATTACTACTGTCACCTTATGATATGCATTTCGTCCCTCAAAAAGCCACAAAGGGACAGGCAATCGCCAATTTTCTTGCAGACCATCCAATCGGGTCTAATTCCAAACAGATGTCATAGGTCAACGCAGTTACCAAGGAACAAACATGGCAAATGTTCTTTGATGGTACTGCCAGACGATCTGCTGCTGGAGTGGGGGTTGTGCTTATCTCCCCACATAAACATGTACTTCCTAACGGTTCCTCATTAACAGAACCGTGCACAAATAATGTCGCGGAATATAACGCGCTCATTATCGGCCTGAAGATGGCTCTACAACTGGGGGTGAACTATCTAGAGGTATATGGAGACTCTAAACTCATCGTCAATCAGATGACGGGCGAGTATGAAGTCAGACATGAAGCCCTCATCCCCTATTATCAGCTAGCCATTGAACTAGCTAGCTATTTTGAGCAATTCTACATCTCTCATATATCTCGAAATGGGAATGTGTATGCCGACGCTCTTGCCTCGTTAGCAGCAACATTGGCGATCCCGCCAGGAGAGGCTAAAAGCATCACCATTGGAAGCAGAGAACTCCTCCACCCAGATATGGTTTTCCAAACCAAAGAAGTGTGCCAGGCAGGCTTAACTTTGGAACCCCGTGATTGGCGATTTCCATTTGTGGATTATGCTTTACATGGGATATTACCAGAAGATCCTAAGGAAGCCACCTCGATAAAGAGGAAGGCCCAAAGATTTTATTATGACCATAAAATTCAGACTTTATATAGAAAGTCAAGAGATGGTCTGCTGCTACGCTGCATATCAAAAGCGGAAGCAGAAGAAGTGCTGAGAGAAACACACGATGGAGTATGTGGAGCTCATCAGCCCGGTCCTAAACTTGGAGACCGTATAAGAAGGCTAGGGTACTACTGGCCGAGCATGGTTACGGAAGCAATGGCATACGCTAAACGGTGCCATGCATGCCAAATACATGCCAATTTTATTCATCAACCCCAAGAATACTTGAACAATACCGTCGCAAGTTGGCCATTTGAGGCATGGGGGATGGATATTGTGGGGCCTATAAGTCCCCCGTCATCCGGAGGACATCAGTTTATTCTTGCAATAACCGATTATTTTTCAAAATGGGCCGAAGCCGTGCCCATGAAAGAGGTGAAGACGACAGATGTGATCAAGTTCGTCAAGCATCATGTCATTTACCGCTTCAGCGTCCCCCGACGGATTATTCATGATAATGGTCCGCAATTCATCAGTCAGGGATTCTCCAGATTCTACGATAAGTCAGAATCAAAGATATTGCTTCAACGCCATATAACCCCGCAGCTAATGGGTTGGCCGAAGCCTTCAACAAGACGATCATTAAACTCCTTCGGAAGTTCATCTCTTCTAATAAACGAGATTGGGATGAAACGGAAGTTCATCTCTTCTAATAAACGGAAGTTCATCTCTTCTTATCGCACCACTGTTCGCACCCCTACGAAAACTACTCCATTCTCTTTGGTCTATGGAAGCGAGGCCGTCTTACCTCTCGAAGTCCAGATTCCTTCATTAAGAGTGGCTCTAGCCACAAAGATGACGACAGAAGAGCGCCATCAACAAAGATTGAAAGAACTAGAGGCGTTGAATGAAAAGCGTCTTAGGGCTCAACAACAAATTGAGTTGTATCAAGCCCGAATTTCTCAAACGTTCAATAAAAACGTTAAGTCAAGGACCTTTAAGTAAGGAGACTTGGTTCTGGCTGTTAAAAGGCCAATGGTGCTAACCCACAAGACAAAGGGTATATTTGAGCCCAAGTGGGAAGGACCGTTCATTGTGGAGACAGTCTACTCCAGTGGAGCTTATCGCTTGATGAATCAAAACGGCGATAGGATGATGATACCGATCAATGGCAAATTTCTGAAAAAAATACTATACTTGATATCCCTGGAAGTATAAACCTCTAATTTATCCAAGTTACGCAGATGAGCACTTGGATTTCTTCTATTTTGGTGATTTTAAACCAATAAATCTGGTGAGTTTGGTTCTCAAGTTTGAACCACCATCAGTTTTTTCTTAGGCATGCGCAGTTTGGCGCCTCTGACCTAAACCTGGTGAGTTTGGTTCTCAAGTTTGAAGCACCATTAGTCTTTTCTTAGGAATGAGCAGTTTGGTACCTCTAACCTAAACCTGGTGTGTTTGGTGTGCCCAGTTCAAGTTACGCGAGAGAGCCTTGAACCGCATCCAGTTTGGTTCTCAAGTTTGAACCACCATCAGTCTTTTCTTAGGCATGCGCAGTTTGGCGCCTCTGACCTAAACCTGGTGAGTTTGGTTCTCAAGTTTGAACCACCATCAGTCTTTTCTTAGGCATGCGCAGTTTGGCGCCTCTGACCTAAATCTGATGAGTTTGGTTCTCAAGTTTGAACCACCTCCAGTCTTTTCTTAGGCATGCGCAGTTTGACGCTTCTGACCTAAACCTGGTGAGTTTGGTTCTCAAGTTTGAACAACTATCAGTCTTTTCTTAGGCATGCGCAGTTTGGCGCCTCTGACCTAAACCTGGTGAGTTTGGTTCTCAAGTTTGAACCACCATCAGTCTTTTCTTGGGCATGCGCAGTTTGGCGTCTCTGACCCAAACCTGGTGTGCTTAGTTCTCAAGTTTGAACGGCCTCCAGTCTTTCTTTTAAGCATGTGCAATTAAGCACCTCTGACTTAAAAGGTATAAAAATACCCGGCGCCAACTAGGTAATGGGAAGAGAACCAGTTTCTCGCCAACCCCTTCATAGTAGGGGTAAAAAGTATGAATTACCCAACACCGATAAGAAAAAGGGGAGAGGAAAAGTTTGGTATTTAAGCCCAAACGAAATCCTCGACAACTCACCATGTTGAGGGGAATAACATGGCTAGCCCAACTCAAACGGTAGTTGGTAAAGGCTAATCAAATCCGTTGATAACTGGGGATTTGCTAAAAATCCCATAAAATCTTAAACACTTACCTCGGTCCAAAAACAAAATTGTGCATAAATGATGCCTGAGAAACAAATCATTTTGACGACAAGTTATTTGTTAGGCAGGCAAATCTGTTTTGAAGCCGACAAATAAAAGAGTCAAAAGGAATCACTTTTATTAAAAAGGAGTAAAAGTACAAAAAAGAATCTCGAAGAATCATTACGGAGATCTTAGTACAGAAAAAATAAAATAAAAGCATAAAGAGAGGAAACTATTGGTCTCCCAGGAGTCTCAATTTGTTTATGGTCTCGTCCAAATTTCTACGATGAGAGGCCTCCACGGTTTGCTGAGCTTGCCTACGCAACTCATCATCACTTATTGCAAGTTGTTGTTGACGAGACTCTTCGATGACAAGATTCCTGGCCGCCTCCTCCTGCTGAACCTGCTCCTGTTGGAGAATTAACATGTCCCGCTTCTTGACAGACTCCCCTAATCGGAGTTCATTTTCTATCAAGATGGCCCGAGCCCTGGCAATGGTCTCCTGGGCCTTGGAGATGGCAGCTTGACTCTCCCCGATTTCAGAATTCACCCTCCTCAGATCTCCGAGAATGGATTCCCGGCTGGCTTCGAGCTCTGTCAGCTCCTGAGACCATCTTTCTTACTGCTGCCTTAAAGCATTTCTTCGAGATAAGTATTCTGCCCGAAGCCGCGCCAGCTCTATCTCAGTGATCGACTCCACATCCGCCTGACGGAGTGTGTGTAGCGTGGTCACCTGCTCTTCTAAGGCTGCAAGGCGGGCCCGGTAGGGAGCCGCTCGATCTTGTCCCCCAACTTCTTCAATAGTCCCTAGATAGCAGAACAACAGTGGACGTGCGAAGTTGAAGAAATCGTGGCCAGCAAGAACCATCTCGACACACCTCCTTAGTAAACGCATAAAATCTACGACAGTGAAGTTGAAAAGTTCTTCAAGAGGATTTGCAGTGTCGGTAGGCAAAGCAGGTAACGCCAAGGAAGATGTCGCAGGCAAGGAAGCAGTAGCTACCGGAGTTGGAGAAGAAGAAGCCCGTCCCTGTATCAAACTCACGATATGGGGAACCAGTAGAGCCAGTGCAGATCTGGAAGAGTTGGAGACCCCAGGGGAAACACCACCAGTACCAATCACTTGGGTACTCCCGTCGGCAAGAGTAGAAGACGGAATAACTTCACCCGAAGCTCCTCCGGTAGGAGAAGCATCTTCGAACGAGAATTTCAAATTCTCCTCCTCTCCTGCTGGAAGGCTTGAAGTCGGAAGAGTTGCAGGTATCTCAGCAGCCACGACAACAGACGACGTTAAAATCGCTGACTGAGAAGGCACGCCAACGACCATGGGAAATGTCTCAGTGGAGCAAACTGGTGTTGGAGATGGCATACTAGGAGACGGTGTGGCCTCCTTAGCAGCAGCTGCGATAATGACTTCTGTTCTCTCATCACTCCCCAGTTCATCAATCGGGGGAATTGAAGAGGGAATAGAAGCGGGAGCCGGCGTGGAATAATCAGCCGTAAACTCGCCAGCAGAGCTACCCACACCACCAACGGAGCCGGAATGGTCCATCCTATCGTCAGACTCTACCTGGGTAGTCGAATGCATCGGCGAAAGGAGTTGACCACCTGCATTTCAAGAAACAAGAAAAGTGGTATTACGGTAAAATAATAGCGGGCAAAAGATAAAATGCTAAGAGCCATACCAGGCGATACAAATCCAGTTGTCGGACTTGAAGGGAGAGCCATTATCGTTTCCAACAATGTACCCGTCTCGCTACCCGTTGGTTGGGCCACAGGTTCTGCAACAGGCTCTATGGCCGAAGGAGCCGAAACCTCAACGACACTTGGAGCTTTAGCGGGTTTATCCTCCCTTGCCGATGCTGGGGGTAGAGCTGAAGCCAATAAATCCGAAGCAAGTTTGAAAGCCACTTCTTGGGGGGCTATTAAAGTTTCCTGAGCCAATTTCTGCTTCTTACCGGGCCTTTTCTTTAAGGTACCGCGGCGTTTGGGAGTTGGACTCCAGGGACGAATGACAACAGATTGGGGAGCTCCTCTAGCACCAGTATTGTCATCGTCATCACCGGCGTCATCATCGTCAGACTCGCTGGCGTCTGAAGGCTCAGCCGCGGCGCCAAGGAATTCTTCCATCCCTTTTATTCTCACCCTCGAAGCACCTTGGCGGCTAATGTAGAGAGCTTCAATCTCTTTGCAGCAACTGCGATTAAGAGAGAAGCCAGGAATATCAGCATTTGCAATGCTGAACCAGTTGCAAAATCAGAGTGTTGTGGCCAATTCTGGCGTTTTCTGGGGAAGGGAGAATTCAGCTTCAGTTCCACCAGCTGCAAAGTGAAACCATCCGCGGGCTCCCTCATACAAATTCCCCTCATAGGCAAGATTTTTATTTGGATTACCCACATAAAGTTGGGAATATCCAAACTGGCGAGCAAAGCGACTTGGAGTGTACGGCTCAATCAGACACCTACATCTCGCCGATATACCAAGTGCCCAGGTCGGATGTTGAGGAGCCACCAGAACGCTCCCGCAGATAGAGCAGTAAAATTATCTGCTCCTGCAGCATCCTTCAGTCTCAATCCATATCCTCCGCCGGGAAAGTCAGGAAAATACCGGAAGATCTCGTAATTCTGAAAGCTACGAAAAGTCTTTCGAATATGGGACATATAATTGTGCGTCCATGAAGAGCGTTCATATAGCTCCAAAAGAAGCACTTCTCTCCCGAATGGCGTTCTGGTGTGCTCATCAAAGAGGGACAGTGCAAGATGAGCCACGCCATTAAATAGGTGTAGGGCATCTCCACCCTAGGGTTCGGAGTCTTTGGCTGGGCAGTCTCTTTCGACTTGCCCTTTCCTTTCCCCTTAACCTTATCAGTGGGGAGGAAATCACGACAAAGCGCCCGCAGTCCTTGCTGTAAATTACACACCATGGCGGGAAGAAGTCCAAGGGGTCGGCCATATGCAAGAAGAACCGCTGGATATACCACGGTCATTGCAATTGCTTCCTTAGGTAATGACGGCACGACGCATCTCTTCAGCCACAGCATCAAAAACCCAGCGATGAGACCTCTGTTGGAGATCGGAGACTGGGCTTAATAGTGGTAGCTCTTGAATGAAGTGCCGGGACCGTATCCATTCTCATTGAATTCCGTGGTATAATACAAACGGTAATGGCCCCTGGCTACACATTGGTCGATCTCTGAAATGGGGACAGGAGGATGGCCATGGATAGTTGACGAGCTATCCTTAGAGTTTAAATTGGCGAAGAGATACTTGGCCCATTTCTTATGACCAATACCATTATTACGCGCACCTGTCAGGTCGGAGCAAATACGGTAATGGCACATCATCTCCCAGTATGTGGCATAAATGCGCTCATCCTTCGCCATCAATATGTTTAACTCCTCGGTGCAAGGGATGTATTCTTCATAGGGGACTTCACCCATGGAAAGCTCGGAAACCTCGAACATCTCATGGAGAGCGAACCCTAGCTCACCCACTGGTGTAAAGAGAGTGCAAGTCTCAGGGTTGTACATCTCCAGGAGGCAGTAGAAGTGATAAGAACTCTGGGGGAACCCGAATTGGGTATTTCTGATGGCTTTGTACAAGCCAATGTCCTTTAAGATGGGCTCGTGGGAATCCAACATGTACTGAACAAGACGAGCCCACCACATATTGCTAGAGGGTAGACCCAGCCAGGCATTCTGAAGTCACTAGCCGGGTACTGACCATCTCTTGCCAAGAACTCAGTTAAGAAAGTTCGCGCGCAGGATGGGACTTCTCCCACTGGGAGCTCCTTGCCAAATCGGCCTGGAAGCAAACCAGTAATGCATCTGGGGGAACCATCTTGATAGGGCCCTTGTGCGCCAAATTTGCCTGTTGGGATGCCATCTTGCTCCTGAGTTAGTCCCCACTTTAATTCTCGAGGCATCGCTAGTCGCTGAAGATAAACTAAGGGATAGCCATGATCTATTCTGGGCAGAAACATTAAAACTTCGCCCGAATTATAGAGCCATTCGCGCTCCTCTTCAAAGAGGATCTCATCTGATTGACCCATCTGGTCTCCAAAGAGGAATGCAGGCTTCTCCATCGCCTCTCTGTTCACGTTTTCAAAAGCAGCATCAGTTATCATTTCTCGCGCAGTGGTGGGATGATACTTGATCAACTTCTCCTTGCGATCCTTCGGGTCTGGTTTATATGAGGCCAGGATGGTGGTGAAACGAAATTGGTCTGAGGGATCAGAACCCCCAGCAAAGCCAAAGTAGTTCCTATGAGGGAAGGATTCCACCGAATACCCTACTGCAAGAACCAGAATTAGTATTAGAAAAATTTCTACAAGACAAAAAATTTTTCTAAGTATGGACGCACGAAACTAAAAATTAGAATGCGCGAAGCTAACAATAGCGCCGCGCGAAGCTAAAGATTAGACCGCGCAGAACTTAAAATAGCCTCGCGTTTCAACGCGATTGCTACTTAAAATAACCTCGCGTTTCAGCGCGATTGCTACTTAAAAGAGTCTCGCGTTTCAACGCGATTGCTACTTAAAATAGCCTCGCGTTTCAGCGCGATTGCTACTTAAAAGAGCCTCGCGTTTCAGCGCGATTGCTACTTAAAAGAGCCTCACGTTTCAGCGCGATTGCTATTTAAAAGAGCCTCGCGTTTCAACGCGATTGCTACTCAAAATAGCCTCGCGTTTCAATGCGACTGCTACTTAAAATAGCCCCGCGTTTTAAAACGCGAGGATGACGCGATAACTTCGTGTGAGAAGAAAGCCAGTGGCTTTTCTTCTTCTCCAAGCTTTAAAGCAGGAGTACGGCGATCTCGCCGATGAAAGAGATGATTAACCGGTTAAAATCAAACCAAATCACTCAAAAATGTTCTAAAGAGTCTTGATAGAGAGATTCTTACCCCCAATGGGTGAAATGTGGGCTGGCGCGTCGCCGCCACGGTCGTTGCCACCGCTGCTAGCGCCAATTGACGATGACGGAGCTGCGCGGGAGGTAGCACGAGTCTTGGGCGCCATTACTTGCGAGAATCAGGTGAAATCAATGGGAAATTGGGAGAAAATCAGTCGGAGAACGTTAGGGTCACCTGAGCTCTGATCGTCCGAATCTCTAGGGTTTCTGAAAAATTCTCGAGTGAAGTGAGAAGAAAAGGAATAGAGATTTCATTGAAATGAGGTAAACCGCTTCTTGGAATTCGGTGCGGATTTCGGAGAAAATGACTGGTCAGTTACTCTCCAAAACGCGGAGCTATTAGCCTCGCGTGATAAAGAAAAAAGTGAAGATATTAACTCTGCGCTACTCTGCGCAACTCTGCGAAACGCGAAGATAATTTGGTGCTTCAGCCTCGCGTTCCTATGAAGAACTTGGATTTTTTTTGGCCAAGTAAGAGGATCCTTACTCGATCATATCGGTACTAATGATCTAAGTTACGCAGAAGAGCCTTAGATTATTTTACCAGAATTATTGACCATCTATTTGTTGAGCAAGCAAAATTATTGAAGCCAACAGATAGAGAGGAAAATAATTTATCTTTATTCATGAAAGTAAGAGATTACAAAGAAGGAGTTATAGCTCTCCCAAAAACTTCTACATATTCATCGACTCATCAATAACTCAACGGTGAGATTTCTACGGGGTGTTGAAGCTCAGTTCCCTGGTTCACATGCAAAAGATCTCCTCTGCAAATGTCAATTTGGATCTGTCATCTGAAATGAAGCACGAGAGGAAAGAGGAGTGCTGCAAGCCCTTAAAATGATCATCTCTATCGCTTTGGAAAGCAACAGAGATTGTTATCTAACAGAAATGATCCTCAAGAAAACTTAATGGGCTGCCGCAGAGTTCTTGTAACTCCTTCAAAAGGAGCCAGAGCTTGAAACCTGCAACTATGTTGTAAAGCATATGCTTCTGGCTTCTTTAGAGTTACTTTCGTTGATGAAGATTGATGCATAACCTGCTTTTGAAGATATATCAGGGAGAAGCTACATCCCAAGTCATCAGATTGAACCCGGTTCACTGCAAAAGAAGAATCAGGAGTTCGACAAAACTTGAAAAATCTTTTAAGTATAAAAACGCGGAGCTAAACTAACTCCGCGTGCAGTTGAAGAAATAACCTCACGCTTCAAACGCAGAGGATGACGCGATAACTTCGCGTAAAGGAGGGTCAGAGTTTCTCTATGATGTTTTCTTCTCTTTCTAAAGCGACTGCTAATCAAAGATAGCCTCGCAGATTCTAAAGCGACTGCTAATCAAAGATAGCCTCATAGATTTCTCGCGACTGCTAATCAAAGATAGCCTCGCAGATTCCTCGCGACTACTAATCAAAGATAGCCTCGCAAATTCATCGCGATCGCTAGTTAAAATAGCCTGTGTTTCAAGCGCAGGGATGACGCGATAACTTCGCGTAGAGAAAGAACAGAGTTCCTCTCTGCCTTCTCCTTCTTCTTCAAGTCTTACGGCCGGAGAACGGCGATCTCGCCGGTAAAGTAAACAATTGGCCGGATTAAACGAAGCCAAAACATCTCCAGATGGTTCTTAGAGGACCAAGAGTTAAGATTTTTACCTTCAGAAGACGCTGCATAGACTGGTTCGCCGTCGCGTCTACTTCCACGGTCGCTGCCATTAACGCCGGCTAACGTGCGTCTAGCCAAACTCCTCTGGAGTGACATCCTAATGGTGAAAATTCATGAAGAATTAAGCAGGGATCAGTTGAAGATCACTCGTTGACATCGCTCACTCAGTTGCAGGAGTTGAGAACTCTTCAAAAATCTCCGGATGAAGAAGAAGATGAGCCGAAAGCTCTATTTAAACAGAATTTCCGTCGCTTGGTATTCGGCATAGAAATTCAGGGTAATTAATGACATAATTACTCATTTCACTGAAAACGAAGTGAAGCTGATTTGCTCCGCGTAGGTGAGCATAACGCGAGATAGACTTGGTATTCTAACTCCGCGTTTTCAGTTAGAAGATCCAAAGTATTTCAAAATTTGCTAAATTCAAAGCCATTTTGAAAACTTTGGAGGGGGTTCTGTTGGCAGTGAAAATTTCTAAGTAAATAGAGTTTTCCACAACAGAACGCAGAGCTAATCCATAGCTCCGCGTCTAGCTATTTTTAGCCTCGCGTTGAGTAAAACGCGGAGATGTTCGATAGCTCCGCGTTAGCTCCGCGCACTGGTTATTTAGCGCCGCATTTTGATGCGATTAAAGCTCCGCATGAGCAGATAACCAGAATCTCAAATTGATTGAGATTATGATTTGGGCTTATCCAAATACCAAATCAAATCCAATCAGAATTCTAAATCAAGAGATTTAAATCAATATTAAATATTTGATTGGAATCCTTGATGAGAGCAAATTCTATTCAGATAGAAACTCTCAAATCTTCCTAGGGCTATAAATACTTTCCTGGTGAAACCCTAGGGGATCTCTTTTGGATCTTTTGGAAGTTTTGGTAAAGTTCGAGTTACGCGTGAGAGCCTTGAACAAATCAAAACCAGAGATCAGAGGTCTTCTTCTTCCTTCGGCAAATCTTCTTCCTGATCCCTTTGGCAATTCAAGTACGCGAGAGAGCATTGAAGCCTTTTTGTGATCATCTTCCTCTTAGAGAATTCAAGTTACGCATAGAGCCTTGGATTCGTGAAGAGAAAAGACCAAGAAGATCGTCTACAGTCGGCCGATATCTTCAAAAGAGAAGATTTCAACGTACCGATCGTCAACAGGAACTACTATAGATCCCATCGCCACTGATCCCACACAACACATTGTAAAAGAGAGAGATTGAACTATAAAATCCTCTCGTTTGTTCTTCTTTATATATCTTGTTCACTTCTATTGTAATTTAAGTTAATTCGATGGAAGGAAGCAAAGGAAGTTTTGCGGCGAACACTACATACAAAGTAAGTATAATAAAGTTACCATCTTTAAAATTTTATAAATATATATAATGATCTGAATTGTATCTGGTAAAGCCTGAATCCAACATAAACTTGTCGAATTTCAAGTACCATTGCCTCGGCGATTGTTTCAACCCATACAAGCTCCTTTTCAGTCGACATACCAAATTCTCCTTTCCTTTAACTTCATATCACTCCGGTTGTTCCATATATATTTTCTCCTCCAAATCACCATGAAGAAAAGTAGTTTTCACATCGAGCTGCTCTAAATACAATCCTTTCACAGTCACAATACTTAGTATTGTTCTGATAGAAGTTATCTTGACAACATATACAAATATTTCATTGAAATCAATACCTTTTCTTTGACCATATCCCTTCACCACAAGTCTAGTCTTGAATCTTTGTGTCTCTCCTGCCTTGTGTTCACCCTGTATAACCACTTGTTATGCAATACTTTCATCTTTTCTGCTTGCTTCACCAATTTCCACGTGTGATTCTCCTCCAAAGAAGATATCTCATCACACATGACTTGCTCCCATTTAAGACGAAACTTATCCTGCATAGTCTCTTGGTAACTCTCTAGTTCACCTGTATCAGTATACAAAATATAATATAAAGGAAGACAAAGTTTTTGGGTTGGTTTCCTTATTCTCGTGCTCCTCCTCAAAGTGAGAACACTCTCCGATGAAGTACTGGAGCCATCTACTTCAGTCAGTGGCTCTCTCCTATTCGGTCTCATCTGAAACTTGTGTATTCTCAGATATAGTCATTTCTTCTCCTTCAGATATAGGTATTTCTTCCATTCTTTTATCCATAGGATCCATCCCATCCTGTGGCTCATCCAGCTCTAAGTGCTCTTTCTCAACAGCTTTCTCACTCTTACTTTCCATTCGGTTTTTATACATACAACCCTCATTAAATATTACATATTTGCTATGAATTACCTTGTTATGCACATAATCCCATAAGCGATAACCATATTTGTCGCCACCGTATCCAATGAATACACACTTCTGAAATTTAGAATCAAGCTTCTTTCTCATCTCATAATCCACAAGTGCATATACTATACAACCGAATACCTTTAAGAATGAATAATTCACAGTCTTACCAGACCACACCTCCTCGATCTGCAATTCCTCCATCTAAAGTACTAGCTAGACTTCTGTTGATCAGATAGACTGTCGTATCTACAGTGGCTCCTAAAAGTTGTAAAGGCAAATCTGCATGTAGTCTCATACTCCGAACTCGCTCTAAAATGGTTCTATTCATCCTCTCAGTCACGCCATTCTGTTGCGGTATCCTCGGTACAGTCTTTACTCTCCTGATCCTGTGGGTAGAGTAATAGTCATCGAACTCTCTATTGCAAAATTCCCCACCATTGTCTGATAACAGACATTTCACCTTCAAACCTATTTTATTCTCAATAAGAGCTTTCCATATCTTGAAGATCTTGAAGACATCGGATTTCTGCTTAAGTGCAAACACCCATGTTTTCCTGCTTGCATCATCTATGAAAGTGACAAAATAAGAATTACCTCCAAGAGACTTTGCCAAAGAAGGCCCCATACATCTGTATGCACCAACTCTAATCTCTTGGTTTTTTTCTCCTTACCATCATTTATAAAACTAACTCTTTTCTGCTTTCCAAACACACAGTTCTCATAGAAATCAAAATTAGCATCTTTCATATCTGTCAATATACCTCTGAATTGCAATACCCTCATGCCGCTCTCACTCAAGTGACTGAGCCTCTGATGCCATAAGGTAGCCTTCTCATTTTTCACGGTGGCTAAAGAAATAACGTGATCCACCGAGCTTAAGAGTAAATATAGAGTTTCCATTCTCTCACTCTTGGCCACTATCATTGCTCCTTTGCTAATCTTCCAGTGTTTCCTCTCAAATGAGATTTGATAATCTTCGCTATTCAGCTTGCAACAGATATCAAATTCTTCTTCAAATCTGGTATGTGCCTGACCTCTTGTAAAAGCAACTTTCCACCATTGTGCAAGTTCAACTGAATTGTCCCCTTATCGACAATCTTTCATTCCTGCCCATTACCAACAGTCACATGCCCAAAATCACCTTAAACATAATTCTCAAACCATTCGCTGCGAGAAGTACAATGGAATGAAGCCCCTGAATCCATAAACCACAGATCTGACCTTGATTATGTATGAGCAGACAAGCACAAGTCACCATACTCTTTATTTGGACTCACCACATTTGCTCCTTCCTTATCTTTATTTGGATAATCCTTCTTCATATGACCCTCTTTTTACATTCCAATACACTAACTTTTTTTAACTTCCCCTTAGATTTTGATCTCCATCTTTACTTTGACTCCCTGCTTAAATTTATACCCATTTTCTTCCTTCTATCATTATCAACAGACAGAGCAGTACTTGTAGAAATTGTGCTCTCACCCATACTCTTTTTCATCAATTCATCATTCATGATTGTACTTACAACATCATCATATTTAAGAGCAGTATTGGAAGCATTGCTGATGGATATAACAATATTACTCCAACTATCCGGTAACGAACACATAAACATCAAAGTTTTAATATCATCAGCAAAAAAAAATCTAAGGATTCAAGTTGTGCCCATAATGTATTAAATTCGTTCAAATGATTAATAACTAAACTATCAGAAGGTATTCTCAAGTTGAACAACTTTTTTTTATTAGAAACAGTCTATTTGAAACAGATGGTTTCTCATAAAATTTAGCCAATGCTGACATCAAACCTAAAATGGTTTTCTCCTTGGAGACGTTGAACATAATCTACTTTGTCAGGTACAATCAAATCTGCCCCAAAGCCCTCCTGTCGAACAATTCTCACTCCTCATCAGTCATCTTTCTGGCTTTTCTCCAAACAGTGGTTAATGTAACTTCTTTTGATATAAATAATTTTCCATCTGCAACTTCAACCATTGGAAATCTTTCCCATCAAAATTTTCAATCTTTTCCTTCATATCTTCTGCCATAATTCCCACTCAAAATCAACACCGATCTGAGTGAAATCTTACTCGAAATAGGGTTCTGATACCAATTGTTAGCAAAAATATAGGAATAATACTAATGCAACAACCAGCGAAATCAAATAATTAACCGAAGAGAAAAATAGCAAAAACAGAGAATACACAGATTTAACATGGTTCGGCAATTTACCTATGTCCACGGGGACACGATCGAAAACTTTCACTATATCAAAAGAGATTACAATACTCTAGTCTCAACTACAGGAGAGAAATAAATGGAATTATGCAAGAATTGAGATCAAATCTCAACCTCCCTGTCTTTGTGTTTCGGCTGCAACCTCAACCGAAGCAACAAACACAGCGGCACAAAGCAGCAGTGGCAGCAACTCCACAGCAGCAGCAACAACACAGCAGCAGTTGCACGAAATTCTACTTTCGGCCATATTTCTTTGGCCACAAATTAATGGCCTTCTTTCTTTTGCTTTGGCACACCAAAAACCTAGCAGCCACCGCCCAAATTATTTGCACTCTTGGCCAAAATCAATAGCAACAACCTTTGATATCCTTGGCCAAAAATAATTTCAGCCACCACCTTTTCTCTTGTTTTTTCGGCCGATCACAAAACCCTAGCACCACACCCCATATATAAATATATATTATATCATAATGGGTTTGGGCCGGTTTTGGACCCGGTTCGGTGTACCGAAACCTGTTGCGGAAATAGCGCTCCATTAGCAATACCTCTTTGGGACGTGCATTGAGACTCCCCTTTGGAATGTGGTGTCAAATAATGGCTCCATTTGGCGAGCCATAGTATCGGATGGCACCATGACATCTCCTTACTTGGTGCCATCTCCTTACTCGAAAATATACAAACTAACAAGGAGGGTAGGACGAGATCCGGCTTTATTAATATGGAATTCTTGAGGCTATCCTTTACTTAATACATGCATTGGAGAATTTACATAATTTCGGCTACATCAAACGGGCTTCCATACGTGATCCATGTCAGTAACACTACATCATTGACATCACTTCTGTTGTCATTGATGATGGTGCAACGTTGTATTTATAGAACAAGAACACTACAAACAGCTCTTCCTTCAATAATTCAGACTTCATAAATCCTATTTTAAATCCATAGCCGATCAGGTTCATGCACATATCCTTGAAGGCTTGTGAGCCTGTAGGCATGTGGGCTACCATGTCATTGAAAGAAGGTTCATTTGATGGAGTGGATTCAATCGGCAGAAAGATGAGCATATCTTGCTTTAAAAATTACACCGGCTACTCTTGAGCTAGTGAGCATGCTGAGAATTTGTCCTTTAGTGGTTCTAGGTTGATGTAGAACTCCCACACAATTTCGTTAACTGGAGGGGAATGGTTGTGCATCGTATAAGCTTCGACACCAGCATCTTTCACAATGAATCAGAAAGTAGTTCTTAATGATCTTTTTATAGTTAACCATATGCTCCGGTGACTTGATTTTCTGAAACTGCACATATGCCTTCTTATCATGCAAGCTTGAAATTCGTGGTTGGGTTTCTCCTGGGGATATTTGAGCTATTCTCTTGTCGATTTTAGCGATGTTGGTAGTCATTTTTTGGGTGCATGCTCCAACAACAAGGGAAAATCAAACATAATTAAACATAATTACATAATGATTCTAATAAATTCTCGTTATTAAAAACCCTCATAATTTTGAGTAAGTAGATATATTACGTCATTTATCCTACAAGTGCCGATAAGTTAATAATCATGATGGTGTTAATCGACAAGTTTAAATCCGAATTTACCCCTATTCAAGCAAAACTCAAAATAATTCATAATAAACATTATGCACAATTAACTGGGTAAAAATTATGAATCATCTATGAATCAACCTAGAAAGTCCTAAATCCAAAGTGCATGAGTGTATTTGTGATATTCCCCCACTTTTATGTCATGTTGAATTTTTTTCAGTTTAGCTCAATTTAATTCAATTAAGAAATTAAATGTTGAGGATGGACTTACTTGATTGAGTAAGTTAAGTTTTGAGATGATTTTACAAGATTGCATTGGATAGCCGAAGGGGGACGAAGGTTGTCGAACGGAATAGATGTTTTTCGGGTTTCGACGAGTTGGGTTTGGAAGAGGAGGCTCGAGTCAATATATACTGGTATGTTGTTGTGCTTTGCTATCTATAGTGGTTTTACAGTCGCTTCGGCAGTGGTGCAATGTAAAGAACAGTGCACATAGAATTTGAGCTTACTATTGACAGCGGCTTCGATAACTGCTTTGACAGTGGCATTCTTGATGCTACAATAAATGCGAAGTTTGGCATACTATCAACAACGACTTTAACAGCCATGCTTTGTCTAGTTCGGTAGTTCCTCTCTCTTATTTTATTATTCTTTTTATTTTTTAAGTTAGAACCTATATTACAAATGAGTTGGTACCTATTCTAAAAATAAAAATAAATTTTTAGTATCTCTTCTTATCATGAAACAAATAAAGAAAATATGATTGCTATACATGTGTAGATGTGAACTTACAAAAAACATTATTTGGATTAAACTGAGTGACAAATCATGCAAAAATTGCATAACCAACATAGAGTTATGCATTATCCTCAATGGATTGATATAACATGCAAGAGGACATGCAATTAATATTTAGGAGAGTGAAAGACACACACCTGATCTTTCTAAACTACAAGTTGCATTTATAAAACAAACAATTTTTAGAAATAAGAGGAGGACAAAAATGATACATAATGTACATATGTATAAAGAAGTGTAATGCTCAATCAATTTAAGCTGACAATAGAGGGTCCACTAGATCAGTGGATTTCTCCACATTTGACGAATCTATAGAATTGCTTCGCTCTCTTTCTATTTACTTTGAATACATGATTAGTAATGGGCTTTTAAATTTCAATTGCCCCATAAAGATACACTACTTTACAAATGAATGATCTCATCCAATGAGAGTACATTTTCTTTGGAAATATATGCAGATGTGAGTCATATAGTAGCACATTCTCAGACGGATTAGAGGTATGATGCGAGATGTTTTAGTCATGAGTCGCTTTCATATTCTCTTTGAAAAGTACGTGAATTATCATAGGTGTTGCGTCTGATTTCATCTTAACTTGTTTAAGTGAAGCTTATGAAGTAGGGTCTGCAGTGTTTAGGTCAAGATTTATGGTTTTTAAAGTCCAGTAAGCTTTATGCTCGAGTTCTAATGGAGATATGCCTTACCATATACTTAGCGATATGGAGGCATACCAAGTGGTGTCTTATAAGTGTGTCAATAAGTCCAAAGAGCATATATTAACCGTAAAGACCAATATTTGTAATTTGGGTTAACTGCTTTCAAGGATTTGTTTAATCTCCCGATTGGCTATCTCCCTTGTCCATTCGATTGAGGATGGTAAGGTGTCGAAACTTTGTGCATGATGCCATATTTTTACAGTAGGGCCATAAAAGCTTTTTTTTACAGAAATAAGAGTCTCTATCACTAATAATGGCTTTGGATATTCTAAATCTGACACTGCATATTCTTTTAAGAACTTGAGTACAATTTGTTAGTCATTAATTTTACAGGCACTAGCCTCTACCCATTTAGACCCATAAACAATGATGACAGGAATATAAGGATGTCTACCAAAAGATGGAAAATGATCCATGAAGTCAATGACCCAGTAATTGGAGACCTTAATTGTGAGGTCGGTGTTAGAGGTATGATATTACTTAGGGTCAAAGCACCCACTTTTTTTATACTTTGCAATGTTTACAAAGATCAAGGGTGTCCCTAAACGTGGGCTGAAAATAAAAATCACATTGGAGTATTTTGGAAACCATCTTTAAGACAACAAGTGATCCTCATAGGCTTATGTATGATAGAATACTATAAAGCTCTTGATCTCATCATCATGCATGAAATGCCTAATGATTAGATCTGACTAGTACTTGGAAAGATACGGGTGGCCATAAAAGAAATAACATACCTCATGAAGTACTTTTCGCTTGTCTTGTGTACTCCATGCTGTGGCACCTCTCCTGAAACCAGAAATTGACTATATTAGCAAACCAAGGAGTTAGATGTAAAGAAAATAGTTTATCATCGGAGAAAAAAAATTCTTAATGGCTAATTTATCTCTTTCAAAGATTAATTGAGAAAGGTGGCCAACAACCACTCAACTCCCTTTATATATTTTATTACAAGTTCATATTCCTGAAGAAGAAGTATCTATTGGATCAAACATGATTTAGCATCCTTTTTAAAAAGCAACTATTTCAATGCTGAATTATCTGTAAAAATAACATATAAGCTAAGAATATATGAATGAATTTTAACTAGTGTGAAAGCTACTATAGGAAGTTCATTTGAGTAGTTTTTAGTGTCATGTTAGCATAGTTGTCAATAAGGCTTTTTATCCTGACATTTTCCAAGTAGCTTAGATGACCAAGTCACATGCATCACATATAATTTCAAATGGAAGGAACCAATCTTGAGGTTGCATTATTGGTGCATAGGTGAGCATCTCTTTTAACGTGTCAAATACAGTCTAGCATGCCTTCATCCATTCAAACAACACATCTTGCACAAGAAGGAAAGATAAGGATCTAACAATATTACAAAAATCTTTAATAAACTGCCTATAAAAACTGGCATTCCCTAAAATGAATGTATTTGTTTGTTTGACAGTGTCTGGGGTTGGCATTATGGCGATTGTTTCAATTTTTGCCATATCGACCTCTATACCCTCAAATGATATGATATGCTCCAAAACTAAGCCTTTTTAAATGACATTGTGATGCCTCAAATCACACTTTGATGGGCTCAAATGTGTGTTCCAATACTGGGTAGGGTATACCGGCGGGCACTCTTTCCGTACTGGATTGCATGAGAACATTACACTATACAATCAAAGACAAGAAATATGAAAGCACATAAACATAATCTGTATACCACAGGTCTGAATCTATTTTCCGCAATATCATATGCATGAATATAGCAATATCCAAAAATAGATATAAGAAAATGATAAGCTATATGTACATTAAATGTTGCTCATATAAAGTTAAATACATTATCAGAACATATCAATATAAATACCGATCATATACAAAAGTGTCCGAATATTACAGACAAAACTAGGAAGTAGGATACATATGTATATATAACCCAAAATGATACATAAAAGGGATAAAGATTCTATGAAAAGTTGGTTACTGGAGCTGGATTTTCTCCTAAAAATTTAGATCCTCAAGAGGTGGGTCCTCCTTCTCGGGTACCGCTGTCTTAACTGTTGGACGTGGGGTGTGATAATCCCTATGCAGAATCCAAACAAGAATACAAAACCAAGCTTGCGCAATACTATCGAAACCATATAAAAGTTTGCATGTAGCATGCTAGTAGGAAACGATGTAAAAGATATATGCATATGAAGCATGAAGTACATAGTGTGCATATTATAACAAATATCATATATATTATATATATGAGAAAATGCAAAATTCACCGGCGGTGAAAAGAGTTCCTTCATTGCTGCTTAGATGGCCCAATACAATTATTACACAGGGCACCACTTAAGATAACAAATAAAAGAACTCTCTTAAACGCCATATGTAATAATTGTATGGGCCACCTAAGCGGCGGTAAAAGAACTTCCTTCACTATCAGTAAATTTTTCGTTTACTCTCTATATATAATATAATATAATATAATATAACGTGATCATGCATGTGAATCACTAAGTAAAGGTATGAATAATATAACATGATCAAGCAAATAGATGTATATTCTATCCTATTAGTGTGGAACTAAATGGTGGGAGTATTTACGTGTTCTAGGAGCACTTTGCATACCCTATATCATGACCTCAAGTACCAGTTTTCATGCGAAACGGATGATGTGCCACCAAGTACACAAGATATCTCATGCATATTCGAAATCATGGTCTCAGGTACTAGTCTCTATACTATCCAGATGGCACTACTAAGTACACAAGAAAACCGATGGTGTCAGTACACAAATCGGTGGATGGATCTATGTAGGACAAAAAACTCGCACAATACGAGTTTCATTACACCATTCATTTCTACCATACCCAAAATGTAGTATATGCTAAGTATCATTTTATTAAGGTGTCATATGTAATAAGGATATATATATATATATATATATATATATATATATATATATATATATATATATATATATATATATATATATATATATAAATATATATTAGGGTCTGGCGTTCTCATGATAGAAACTCAGTAACAACACTTCATCAGGTGATATGGAATTCCAGAGGTGACCCCATAGATTCTATAGGTGGCTCCCATGGATTCAAGATGTGGCTCCTATTTTTTGTGTGCACTTTATTCCGAGTAGCACTTACCTCTATGTGACACATAGTTCCGCACACAAGACATGTATCGATAACCATGTAGATATGAAATCACACGTACGGTGATACTAACAAGTAACAAGTACAAGAGTTATAAAACATGTTCACATGCATGTAGTATTATTTCCAATCATGAAAACCATGTTCCAGTAACAACATATATAAATAAACATCATGCATGTAATTGGCCAAGTGGTATATGCATGAACATGATATGTATGCCTAGATATGGTTATAACGGGTCTTAACTCACCAATAACAGGCAAGGATAAGAGTAATTAAATATATGAATCATATAATAAGTCAAGCGGTATATGTACAAACATATTACATATGCATATGTTGTTACAATTCAGTGGACATGTCAGACTTTCATGTCTTATTTAATTAGGGTAAAAATAGAATTAGAGGCCAAGTTTTTGTATAATTGAATAAAATTCAATTATTTCTCAAATAAATCTTAAATAAACATAATTGGAATTCTATAACAAAAGTTATAGTTGTTTTTTCATATATCTGCTAAACATAGACCTTGTATAGCAACTGAATCTTCCAAGTTATTTTTTATCAGGATAAAATTAAATTTAGATCATAAGATCTTAATAAGTTTCAGAATCTTGAATGAGCTCAATTAGAGTTCATGTGTAAAAATTATGGTTATTTTACTATGAAGCTACTATTATTGAATTGCAGACTTGGTTGGGACTTCTAGGTTATTTTTGTGTAGAAAAATGACTAAATTAGAATCTACTGTAGTTGAAAGAATTTTAATTTAGTGAATTATCTTTATAACGATAGTAGAATAAGCTCCATCAAAATTAACATAAAAAAGTCATAGTAGTTCTAAGATGGATTGTTGTGTATATCTAGAAAGCAATATGGTATGTGTACATATAACATGCACAATATGATATATGCAATAAGATAAATGCAAGTTTGAGAATATATCATCTTGAAAATGGATTGATAGTGTATCTAGTATAATATATGAGGATATTGCATCAATAAATCACAAATTTAAAGATTATGAGTGTATTTTTCTCTTGTTGAGTCCAATAAAAAAAGAACCAATATTGATACAATTACCCTTCAAAAGTTGAGAAATTATATCCAACTTTTGGGTTTATCCAAAGGACAGGTATTGAAGAAGCTTCAAAGGACACTATTGGAGAAGATTTTCTAATGTTGGTGGTGAACATTAGAGCTCATTTGAAGAGGTAGATTGAAGAACAAGTTCATGTAGCTATATAGTGAATTTTCATCCTATCCTCATGTTGATTATTTGGTGAATTATTTGAGAAAATTTAGAAAAGAATTAGGACTGGAACTCTAAAAAGATAATGAAGAGGAACATGAGGGGAATAAGTCTGATTGTTTTTATATTTTTTCTGAATTTATGAAAAGAGTTAAACAACTGTTAGAAAATGGGCATACTGCAATATTAAAAATCCCTGAATTTCACCTTAATTACCAAGTTACCATTGGGTCAAATTATATCCAAGTTTGTCAAGGAAGGCTGTTGGGCTGCTAGAGATAAAACTAAGATAGGAAAGAGGTTGAAATTGAAAATTAAGATTTAAAATGATTAATTTAATTAGATATTTGCCCAAAAACTAGCTGGTCCAGAATAATTCAAGAAAATTGTGAGAAAATCTAAAATAATAAAATAAGATATCTCTGCTCTGTGAAATTTGAAATTGATGTGTAGAAATAATGATATAACTAAATTTACTTAGTATCCACCCGTATTAGTGTCTGGACTTCAAGGCTGATAGCGATAACACTGAATAAACTAATATAAGGACTTAAAAATTATGGTCGTTATATTCTATCTACCTAAGAAAAAAATTCATCATCAAAATTCAAATAAAAAAGAAAGATAATAATAAGATAAATGGAAAAATTTTGATGGATAATAATGAATTTAAATCCTAGAGTGCTCAACATGTCACTTGAATACTCCGGCAAGCAGAGGAAGTTCTCGTTAAGTATAACGTGGCAGTATTATCATTGCAGAGTATTGTACTACCCTTTTCCCGAGAGATGTGGAAACGAAGAGTGGTATCGGCAGGTACATACAATACGACGTACATGAGGTCAAAAATATAATAAAATAAGAAAAACATAAATTCTAGACTAAGCTACACAGGCCCACAATAGAAGTATATGAAACTAAGAACTAATTGTCATTTAGATATAAGATTTATATGTCATAACAAGTTTAGCAGATAAAGTCTAAAACATACATTTATGGTTCGTAATTCAAAAACAAGCATAGATGGATAGCAATTAATAAAAAATAAGTATAAAGTTATATTTGATAATAAAATAAACATGTTGAGTACAAAAGAAGTCAAACCCTAGGATCACTGATATTCCACCTACTGTAGAATTATCCATTGGTGACTCTACCTTGTAGTTTTCTTTACCTAAGAATGTGGGATCAGATCCATCAAGTAACAAAATCGAGATCGTACAAAAAGCAATAAATATGATGTACAAGTATAAATGAGGTTCTATATAATGCAGGACATATAACGGATAACATCTAATATGCGAGGAAAATAATAAATGTAGTACAACAGTAATAACAATAACAATATCATAGAAACTAAGTAAAGGCAACTCTTAAAATTCTACCACACATATAATGTATACTTGAAAAAGAACCAGAGAGAACCCTGTTACTATGTAACATGTCGAAAATTCTAGAGGTGACTCTCACATACTCAAATGATGGCCTACTATTTGGTTATGCATGGCACTTAGCTATGAGTGTCACTTAAATCCCCTTCAGTATATAATCTCATTGTGGCACTAAAATCAAGTACAAGTTCTTACGTAGATTAATATTTGAAATTAAACAGTTCAATTATTACATGTATATAGGAGGAGACCTGTCCAGAGTTCGGGGTCACAACAATAATGATGTATATATAATATATAGTAATATCTTATTTCGAAGTTAGGACTACACCAACAATAATGTATATATATGTCATGTTCTAAGGCCAAAGCCATACCAAGAATGATACCTCTTATAACCATTAATTCTATTCGACTATGCAATTTTTTCAATACCTGTGGTTGATATTTACGTGGTTACATATCAAGTATGGTCTATAGTCACATGCTCCATCAATATGTCAATCCAAAATTCAAGTACGATGTCAATATAACTCAATGTAATCCAATTTTCTATACTACATCTCTAAGCTATGTATTCAAAATTCTAAATATGACAATTGTTCTTATGGTTACATAAGTAGATCATGACCTATAAAATTAAATGCCACATTACATGATAGTCAAATTCTCAAAGATGAACCACTATCATTCATATTGACTAAAGTAACATATAACACTAATCAAATTGCATCTCATGCAAATATGAGCTACTAAATAAAAAAAAAACATGTTACAAAATTAATCCATGTGTAGATTACGAGATGATATGTTAAAAAATTAGACCATATAAAGACCATAACATATAAAGCATTAAAATCAAACTACAAGCATAATCATTTTAAATACTACTAAATCAATTTAAAGCATTAATCAATTCAAAGAGATATACAACAACATAAATCAAGTATTAATAAATTTTATATACTTTTACATAATTTTGAAGGTCTAAGTATTAAATTATATTGACCTTTGGGCTTAGGATGAGTTTAATACTATTATTATTAAACAAATACTAATTCTATGTATTTACTATCATACCTAAAGTGTATGCATACTTGTCAAATCTATCTATAGAATTGATCGTATGCATGAACATAACAAATTACTCATATTTTCATGGATAGAGTTTAAATTATAATTAAACTAATTAATCTATGTTAACTTTTTAATCATGCATACAACTATTTTACTTTTGAAATATAAATCTTTAAATATTATAGTTATAATTAATTATGGAAATAATAGGCATAAATAAAAATCATCATGCAACATCATTATTTAGATAGAATATTAAAAACTAATGCAAGACTTGATTTCTTATTTAGTTCCATTAAATGTTAATCTAATAAATTAAGAGCTCCAATCCATTTATACTTCAAATTATATATGAAATGAGTACATAATACCATGATCTCTATATAAATTACCAATTTAAAACTTAGCATGATTTTATTTACTAATCAACTTATTAAACTATAAAATCTAATCATTTTTATGATAGAAAAATCTAAATAAACAAGTAAGCCTTAATTTCTATATGATTATAATAAACTAACTATTCAAATATAACCAATTTTTAATTAAGTCAGCAAATGCAAAAGTGTACATAGTTATTTGGATAAGTTCAAAGTTAAAAAGTTTCCATTTTGTATAATTTATATAAACTAATGAACATAATAAAATATGAAGATATAAAATAAAGTTTTAAATCCTAATATTTTTTTGTACTAGGTTTAGTGCAAAATGAGTGTGTATGATTTGCCTCTTAAGTTATGGATAACCATTATTTGTATAATCCTTCTCAAGATAAGTAATTTTAAAGTAAAATATAACTATCATATACAGGGTATTAATATAGGAAGTAAAGATTCATTTTAATAATTGGAACTTGGAATAATTAAGCAAATTAGATTTAATTTATACCATGACTCATTCAATGACATATCTTTTTAAGCATGAAAACCAAATTTCTGTTCGTTTTACTGAAACTAGTTTTAATGAAAAAAGAATGTGGAGTTACTTGCATGGATAATCTCTATATAGACTATAAAGTTACCATTATTAATATAATTTTTTTAAAACATCTTATTTAAATATAAAATAAATTCAATCCTAGTTTTTTAGTGCATGGTGTAAAGTTACTTGCCTTGCTAGGTTAGAAAAGATAAGTTTAACAAAAATCGAATATATTGCTGGTACCTATACTTACTCATTTACCATATATTGGGGTAGGGTGTGAAATAATTTAGTAATTTTTCAAGCCAAATAAGATCTGAAGTTTCAACATTTTTGTTGTACCTAGTCCATAATTCAACTACAACAGGTTTATCGTAAAACGACTATAAGTTTTATTCTAAAACTCCAGTTGAGCTCATTCAAAACTCATTGGAAAGAATTGAATTATTTGAAACTTTGCTTAGGAACTTGGACTCTAATTCCATTTTTATCCTTACCAAACAAGTTTTGGAATTTTAGACCTAAGGTACCAGGTCCAACCTATTATCAACCCATGCTTAGACATATATTCTATGTTCGTGCATATATTGTTTGACTTATGATATGATATACGTGTACACATGTTTAATTACTCATGTTCTTACTTGGTATTGCATGCACAAACTTAAGCATATCTTAGATACTAATCAATTCTGCATAATTTCGTTTATGCATACATGCTTATCCAAGCCATACATATAATATATTGTATACGGTTCTCTTACTCTTAAATGATACTTCACGCATGTGAATATATTTTATGACTCCTATACTCGTAAGTATCGTTGTACATATCTCTTCATATCCATACATGGCTATCAATATATGAATCCCTACTATATATGACATATTGATACCTTTATACTTAATATATACTACATTATGGATATGAATAAATTAATAGTGGAATGAAACACATATTGTGAGAGTTTCTTTTCTAGTTAGGTTGCATCTGCGATATTTGTACTGGTACCATCATTTTTTGTGTGCTTAGTAGTACATCATCTGGTTCGTGTAGAGACCGATACTAAAGGCCATGATTTCAGGTGTGTGCGGGATATTCATGGTGCCTAGCGGCATGTCATCTAGTTTGTATGGAGATCGGTACTTGGAAATGTGGTACCGATATATAAGTATACTCCTAAAATACGTGAATACTCCAACCATTCAGTTCCAAATTAATAGGATAGAATATATACACATTTGCTTAATCATGTCATATTTAGTATACCATATATTTCATGATTCATATAGATACATCATTTATATTGTTTCTTAGTAGCCTGCCACATACATAATTTTAAGTAGTTTCCATAGAACTGTACGAGCTTGACTTTGTATTCTTACTTCTAGGCGGAGGACTCACCTCCAGAGGATCTTTACTTCCAGGAGCAGACCGAGCACCAGTTATCCGCTTCTCTTAGTATCCTTATCTTGTTTGTGTATATATCATTTTCATTTGTATATGCATATGTATCCTGCTTCTTAGTTTTGTTGGTGATACCCACACTTTTGTATATATTTGGTACATATGTTGCTATATTTTGATTTTGTACTTAAATCTACATGAGCAACACTTTTATGTACACATTACTTATCATTCGTGTTCATCTATTTTTTGATATTACTATATTTATGCATGTCAAGTTGCGGCAGATAATTTTAGACATGTTGTATATACCATGCGTGATGCCCCAAATCACACTAATGGACCCGAGTGATTGTCCGAATAATTGGTGATGTGTCACTGACAGGTACTTTCAATATCAGAGTGCACGAGCTTATTATATCATATAATTACAAATAAGAGATATATAAGTGCACAAATATGATATATAAACTAGATGTTTGAATCTATTTGTCATAATATCACAGATATTAATATAACAATATACAAAAAAAAGTATACTGGAAAGATAAGAAATATGTACAAAAAATGTTGCTTATGTAGAGTTAAGTATATAGTATCAGAACAGAGTAACATAAGTGTTGAATATGTACAAGAGTGTCCGAATACCACAAACTTAACTAGGATGCATGACACATATGCACATATAAGTAAAAATGATAAATGCACAAAATGGTTAGAGATACTACGAGAGGTGGGTTATTAGCGCTCAACCTGCTCCTGGATATAAGGATTCTCGAGAAACGAGTCCTCCTCCTGAGGTGTCGTTGTTGTAGTTACTAGATTTGGAGTGTGATAATTCCAGAAGCCAAACAAGAATACAAACACAATCTCATGCTATGCTAAAGAAACCATATAAAAGTTTGTATGTGGTGTACTAGTAGGAAACAATGTAAAATATATATATATATATATATATATATATATATATATATATATATATATATATATATATATATATATATGAAGCATGAAGTAGATTATGCATAATATAACATCATCAAGTAAGTATAACACTTCACTAAGCGATGTCGGATTCTAGAGGTGCACTATGGGTTCTAGAGGAGGCTCCCATGGATTCAAGAGGTGATCCCTAGTTTTTGTGTGGTATTTTATCCTGTGTAACACTTAGTTCAATGCGACACTTAGTTCTGTACACCTACGACTAATGTCTGGCTCTTAGAAAATGTCAGATTCTAAATGTGGCTCCAGAAGTTCTAAAGTTAGCTCCCACAGATTCAAAAGGTGGTCACCACTCTTTGTGTGGCACTTTGTTTCGAATAGCACTTAGTTCCATGTGCCATTTAGTCTTGCATATTTCCGATGTCAGATTCTAGAGGTGCCTCCCACAGATTCAAGAGGTGGCTCTCACTCTTTGTCTGGCATTTTATTTCGAATAGCACTTAGTTTCATGTCACACTTAGTTTCACACATCAAATATGTATCAATAGCCATGTGAATATAAAATAGCATGCATGATAATTGGCAAGTACAAGAGTTATATACCATGTTCACATATGTGGGGTATAATTTCCAACCAAGAAAACCACGTATAGATAATAACATGTGTAAATAAATATGCATGCAAATATATCACATCACTAGTTAAATTGTATATGCATGAACACGATATGTTTGTCCATACATGAGATATAACAGGTCTTAACTCACCAATATACATGCTAGGACAAGAGTTATTAAACATGTATACATGTATATCATATCATAACGGATATATCATATATGCCTATGCTGCTACATTAGTGGACAGGTCAGTTTCCAAGGTCAGATTTAACAAGGGAAAAAATAGAATTAGAAGTTAAGATTTTATACAGTTGTAGAAAATTCAATTATCTTTCCACTAATTCTTAATTGAGCTTAATTAAAATTCTAGAATAAGAGTTAAGGTTGTTTTACCATTGACCTGCTGCTGCTACTATAGACCTAGTAAAGCTGAGACTTTTAGCTTGTTTTTTGACCAAGACAAAATAAATTTAGAGTCTAAAATTATAATCAGTTATGGACAGTTCAATTATTTCTATTGAACATGGAATAAGTTCAATTGGAGTTCCAAAGCAAAAGTTATGGTCATTTTACCATGTACCTATTGTTGTTAAGCTGGTGACCTAGTACAATAGCATTGGGTAAAATTTCATATTATTTTTTAATGGGAAAAGTTATTGGAAAATTGTAATTTAGTTAATCATCTTTCTTATGGTACTAGAATAAGATCAATAAGAGTTAAGATGCAAAAGTTATAATAGATATAAGATGGACAGTTGTGTATGTTTAGAGAACAATACAGTATGTGCACATATAAAATGCAACTATTATTTATATAAAAAAAATGGATATGATGAGAGATATAAATATACAATATATGACACTCATTATTAATATAGTCTCTGTACATCCAAGATCAAATCCACAGGGAAAGTTTGGTGTTGAAAAATACGAGATGATGGAATATGAGTACAGAAAAGAGCAATTATTTGAGAGTACAAAAATCAATAAGAAAAGTAATTAAGGAATCATATTCATCTTTAGTTCACTACTTTGTTGTCTAAGCATTAAAAATGATCTTCTTATTCTTTCTATCCATAATTAAATTATCCTAACCTTGAATACCAACCAATAATTTATATTCAGAATTTTGATCTGAATTCCTATTTAAAGAAAATACGAAGCATACCTCCAAAGATAAACTACTTTCAGTATGCACAAAAATTATAATCAACTAAATATTAGATTAAAAAAACACGAAATAAATAATATTTTTTTATTTCATGATTAGGTCTTTTTATTCCATGATCATATTATTACAATCCCACGTATCCAATCAACAAACTATATTTAGAATCATGATATAAATCTCTAAAATAAACATAAATCATGCCTTAAAAGATAGAATATTTCGATAGAATATTTCGAATACATGCAAAACTAAAATTAATTAACTATATAAGATAATGAGAGTCCAAAAATCAAAATTATAAGAGATATGAAAAAAAGTAATTTTAAAAGAGAGAGACAAAAGATTATTCATAGGGAGGTAAATCATTTCCTATTTATAGAATTTATGAGCACCTATGAAAACCCTAAACAATTCTATCTTTTAGTTTAGGAACTAATATATCTCAATGGCTAAGATTAGAGTCCAAAATCAAGCAAAAGGAGTCCAAATATGAGTAGGAAACAAGCACAAAATGGGTACAAATTGTCTGAGTTGCTATTCTACTGCATAGCGCTTCAGTTAAACAATTATAAGTTTTGCGTTTGAACTCTTATTGAGCTGATTTGCTATCACTGGAAATATAATTCAAAGCTCTACAATTTTCTCTACAAAAACTTTTCTAGTTTTGATAATATCTATATAAAATTTGATCTTGAAGTTGCAACTATTGTATTGGCTCGTCATTGGGTTTCTACAGTAACTTCAATAGCTGCTTCGATAGCTCTTCTCAGATAGAGATTATAATCAAAAACTTAGAGTGACTATTGACAGCAGTTTCAACAGCTGCTTCAATAGCCCTTTGGTGGATTTGCATTTAGATCTTTCGCTCATGCATGCATGCTCGTTTCATTTTCTTGCATTCAAAACATTTCAAAAAAATATAAAACACTTAATTAAAGAAATCAAACACTCAAGTAGAGAATTACAATAATATGCAAAATAATTTGTTAATTTTTCATATTAAATGTTAAAATCAAATTACAAGTGCATAAAATAGATACAAAATATAACACTTTTCACTCATAATCACACCCCCAACTTAAATTTTGCTAGTCTCTAGCAAAATTATCAAATTAAAAAAAAAAAATATCCCTAACTAAAAAGAAGAAAGAGAAATCATAACTCATATCTGTATGAATCATGGCTTTAGTTGGCAATTACAAAAGCCGTTAAACCCTTAGGTTAGTGATTACGAGTAAAAAGTGTTATATTTTGTATCTATTTCGTTCGCTCCTAATCCAATTTTGACATTTAATATGAGAAATTAACGAATTATTACGCAAATTATTCTAATTTTCTATAATGCTCAAATTTTTCAGTTGCTTCTCAAAATGGAGAACGTTACTTAAAATAATACTAGATAACCTAATGGTCACTGAATCTTAAAATAATCGTAACTACTGTCATAATAAATGAATAAAAAATATGTCTGAAACTAAAGTTATGTTTATAAAACATGGGGTTGATTAGATAAAAGGACATATTGTTCTAGAAGTGTGCAACAAAATAATAAAAAAAAGTAACAGTGCTCGATAAAAGAAATATGAACAATGTATACAAGATTTGAATAGATCACTTTTTATTGACATTCTATTTGATCAACATAGTATGGATCTCCATTTAATACAGGTTCTTTTTTCGCTTTCTCAATACCTTGGTTCAGAACGTAAGAAATTAAACGCAGCAAATAACACCTTAAGGAGAGAAAAAAGTTTACTATTATAGTACATGAGTATAAGTATATGTGGGCATGCTCATGCCAGTGTTGGTTGTAAACATATAAATTAGACATGTAAACAAGTATAAATAGATAAATAAATAAATATGACGAAACAATTACTCTATATATCTTGATCATGTATTTTATTTGTCTCAGTCATTTTCAAAATTAGTTGTAGAAAGTATATTAATGGATAAGATAGCGCTATTATCCATTGTTATATAAATGTCCATACATATCCAGGTCCCAATCTCAATAGCATGACACTGAACCATATTATACCGCTAGGTATTATCATTCACACCTCGTACTGCATTTTAGTAATGGATATACAACACTGGGTGTTAATTATCATTCGGTGATCCATTGTCATGCAGGCCATTTAGTAAGATATTCTTGGTATTAACATTATAATAATCCTTACAAGATATGTCTTTTATCCATTATATAGTTTTTTTCCTATCCTCGAGATTTTGATACATAGGACACATGATCTGTAAACACATCATGGCATGATTCATTCATTCACAAGTAGATGTCCGTTTCTATTATTCATGATATTATTAACAATTCATTACTTGATCATATATACATAATATCACTATATTTCATTCTCTTGTCATGTCACTATAATTACTATTATGTCCATGATGCCTCAGTCAGATTAGTACAATACATGTCGCAAATAACTGTTGCGTATCATGCTACACTATCGAGAATAAATTAGAAGTTTAGGCCATTAGCCCAACAAATCAGTTTACAAATTGTAATTTTTTTCATTTGATTTTGTACAATTTGAGCTATGTTTAATTTTAATCGGGCATAACAAACAATTTCCATGGCAAGGTGATGTACAAATTTTTTAATTAATTAATGAGTTAAATACTTTTCAATATTACCTACATGATATATATATTTTTTCTAAATTTTGGAACATTTTATACATTTTCCAAAAAAATAACTTAATCACAATATCAAGGATCTTCCAATATAAACCAATAACAATTATTCGTCCAATAAGAGCAAAACATCCTTTGGCTATGCATGTAAGCAAATGCACTAGAACATCACATGCATGTTTCTTATGGATTCTTATAACTTTTACTTCGTTTCCTTTCCTTTTTCCAATCTAGCCCACCAGAGCCCACTGCAATCCACTTACAAATATTATTTTTTTCCCTTTTCTACTAAGGCCCACTACATCCCGCATAATTTTTTTTCCTACTGCAGCCCACTTATTTTTTTTTTCCTTTTTTCTGTCAAGTACACTGCAGCCCACTTATTATTATTAATATTTTTTTCCTATTAAGGCCCACTACAATTAGCCTATTAGAGATTGCTCCCTTTTTTTCCTTTTTCTTTTTACAGCCCACTAGAGCCTGATAATATACATGCTTTTCTTTGCATTACTTGATTCCAAATTTGAAATATACAAATTTTAAGTCCCTACAATATACAATACTCACCCCAATTATCACAGTGGTTTTTTTCTCTTTCTCTTTATCTATTTTGTATTTTATTTTATTATTTTCTTTTGCGCAAAATATTTCAAGAGATCATGTAAGATTAATAATTCAAGACAAGGGTCCAAAAAATAAACTAAACATAACTATAAAATAAATTATATATGAAAAAATATATAATAAATTTTCAAAGAAAAGAGAGGAAGAAATCAGAGTGTTACTTACTTTGAATTCCATTTGATTTCTTAAATTTTCTTTCATTTTAATCTCTCTCTTTTTATTCTAAAAAAAAATAATTTTTCCTTTGCAATGCTACTATGGCTGTGAGAGAGTGTGCAGTGGAAAGTTAGGGGGGTGGAGGGGGTATGTTGAATGGGAGGAGAAAAAGATTAGCTAGATTCTTTACGTATAGGCTAATTAGTAATTTCATAATTTAATTGAAGTTCTCAATTAAAATCCCCTCCTCTTTGTGCCACCTATGCCCTCTCTTGCCACACAAAGCTCCCTCTTGACAGCTCAAATCAACATAATTCCTGTGACGTGCCCTTAGAAATCTATTTAAGGGTTAGGTGTGTAATTTTTTTAATTTATTTAATATTTTATTATTTATGGCTTCATAAACGTTTTGCAAATAGCACAAAATTAGTACAACACAGTGTTCAATAAGAAAAACAATAGAAAATTTTCTATTTATCATTTTGATATCCCAAATAAGAGAAATAAAATTTCAAAGTAATTAGAAGAATAATTTAATATTTTAAAATTAGCAAAATTCGAAAATATTTTTCAGGCTTCCAAGAATTTTTTTAAAAAATCATAAATATTAGAAAACTAATAATAATGAAGACCGATTATCATTTAGAGTTATAAATTTAAAATTATGCTCACCAAAACTCATTTTAGTATCCAAATTAACTCTCGGTACTCTTAATTTCACACAATCAGACTCAAAAGAAGGATACCTGTAGCACGAATTTTTGGGATATTATATCCACCTACCTAACAAAAGAATTTCATTCTCAAAATTCTAAACTAAAAAACATGTCAATATATATGGTTATGTGTGGATAAGTAAATGAATGAAATGAACATGCATATGAGAAAAGGTACATACTTCATCATAATATCACTCTCAAGCTGCCAAGTAAAATCTCCTAGTGATTATACATTCCACAAAATAAGAACTAATTGTATTACTTTGTTTTTCAAGAGTTTTTCCCGCCGGTTAATGATCACCACAGATTTCCTCTCGTACTTTTTAGGTCTAATATCAAATCCACCTTTGACAGATCTACTACTCTACTTTTTACCTAAGCATTTCCTTAATTATAGTACATGAAACACATCATGAATGATTTTCATCTCTGGTGGAAGTGATAATTTATAAGTAAGATTTTCAATTTGTTCTCAAAATTTTATTTAGGGTGGAGGAATGCTAAACTAAGAAAGATTTAATCAAAAATAGTTGTTATCAATTCGGAGTGCAATGCCACCTAGATTAATATGTGCAATGGATAAAATACAAGAGATAAATATCTTGAAAAGTCAATTCCTAAGGTCTTTCTATATAGTTGTAATAGACTTTAAAAGAGAAATAAATCTCAACTATTACTATGCCCATATAACATAACCGCGAATGATAGAGATATAAGGTCAAAAATGAATTCATGATTAATTACAAAATTTAATCACACAAAAATAATCTTAATGAGTGACTGCAATTGCCGGATCTAGAGAATAAATCTCTAAAATTATCTTGCCGACTCAATAAGACTTGTGATATATAAAATATTCAAAATAACCATATTAGGATAAAATTTAGATGGAAAATACGAACTGTCAAATGGAAAAAACTAATAAAAGTAATGGAGTAAGACAATCAACTAGAAAGGTAAAACTAAACTTGAGAAATAAGATGTAAATGTTATTCTCTGTTCTGATAAAATTTATCTTCTCCTAATATAGTTCATCAACAATATCTTGTCCACTGCTTTTCAACCTGATTAATTCTAAAAAAATTCTCAACCTTTTAAAATCTCCTGATGTCCCTTATATTCATTCTATCATCATAGGTTGTTCCTTATCTCCTAATTCATTCGTCTAGTTAACCTCGCCAACTATATCTACATTGCCAAGTCTACTGATATCAATTATTGTATTTCATCAATACTTTTATCTTAATCCTTTTTTTCCCTCAAAAATGTATACTGAAAGTCATATCTCCTATACTAATTCTCTACAATTTTCTTTCTAAAAAATTCAGGTATGACATTCATTCTCCTATTTCACAGAGAACTTAAGAATAAGGTCCAAATTCAATCATTCTTCCATTTTATGTCACACATTACAATCCCTGACTTGAAGCATCATTATAATTTCATTTCCGATATTTGTCTGAAATTGCCAATATTGGTGCTGTTATCAGCTACCGTTTAAATTTTTTTCCAAATGTCTTATCACACTCCTCCATCTAGATATATTCCACTCCTCTAGTCAATTTAGTCAAAGGAATACAATTTGCGCAAAGTTTGTAAAAACCTCCAGTAGTACCAGCCATTCCAAGAAAACTCCGAATCTCTGGCACTGATGTTGACACAGGCCAATCCATCATAAGTTATATCTTTTTAGGATCGGCTGATACACTATCTACAGAAACTATATGATCCAAGAAAGTAATTTTATTTAATCAAAATTCATATTTACTTAGTATTTTCCATATAAATTTCACTCTCTAAGAGTTTGCAGAACTATCCTCAAATACTTAGCATGCTATTCTCTATTTTTGAAATAGATCAAGATATTATCACTAAATACCATTCTTCACTCTTTTGGGAATATAACTAAAACCTGATGCTACTGGAATTATTCTTTCTCCTACTTCCATTACTTCCAAAATTCCTCCTTTTTGAGATACTTTAGATTTTGGTAGTTCTAAGGATTAACTTCCACCAACAAATTCAACTCTGGACGGTCAAGAATATGAAGTATTACTCTTCTTTTTTTTACAATCCATCATTGCATGGAAGGTACTTAACCAATCCATGCCTAGGATAATATAACTCCTCTATTTAAAACTAATAGGTTGACATAAAATTCTCTATTATTAATTACTAAGGGACATACTACAGAAGATAGGATCGATATCATTTACCAAAGGACCTGATAGAGATCAATAATGGAACTCCAACGATAGATATATTAAACAAATAGGATACGGTAGGATAAGCATGATAATGGACATGATAGATATCAAAGAATAAGGAACAACTATTAAGAATGAGTCACTTATATATTCGTTTGTGGTAGTAGTCTCATGGTCTTTCACTTGAACCTAGGCTCAATGTAATACCCTTGTTTTTCAAATTCTTCCCAAAACAGAGAATGCTACTTCAAATAATATTAGACAACCCAACATGTATAGGATCTTATAATAACTGTAACTACTACCATAACAGATGAATAAATAATATGTCTGAAACTGAAATTATATTTATAAAACATGGGTTAATTACATGAAGTGCATATAGTTCAGAATATGTACAAAAAAATAATAAAAAAGAAACAATTCCTAACCAAAAAAAATATGAACAATATATACAAGTTTATGATAATTGATCCACCTCTTACTTACGTTCTACTTGATCAACAAAGTATGGATTCCGATTGGTGCAGACTCTCCTTCTATTTTCTCAATACCTGGGGTTCAAAACCTAGGGATTAAACCCAACAAATAACACATTAAAAATAGAAAAATGTGTACTATAATAGTACATGAGTATTAGTGCTTGTGGATATGTTCATGCTAGTTTGGCTGTTAACATATAAAATTAAGTATGTAAACAAATATAAATAAATAAATAAATAAACATGATAAGATAATTACTTTATATATCTTCATCATGTATTCTATTAGTCTTAGCTAATGCCCATACATACATGGGTCCTGGCCTCAATCAATGGAGCTGAATTATGCTATATTACTAGGTATTATCATTCGCACCCTGTATAGTATTTCAGTAATGGATTATCACACTGAGTATTAATTATCACTCGGTGATCCAGTATTATCTAGGTTGCTACAGTAAAATATTGCCTTAACATTACAATAATTCTTATATGATATGACTCTTATCCATTCTATAGGTTCTCCCCATCCGTGAGATTTTGATACATAGTGCACATGACCTGTAAAGACATCATGTCATGATTCATTCATCACAAGTACATGCCCGTCTCTATCATCGATGATATTATAAACAATTCATTAGTAGATCATGTATACATAATATCACTATATTTCATTCCCTTGTCATGTCACTACACTCACTATTATGTCCATCATGCCTCAGTCAGGTTAGTACAATATATGACGCAAATAAGTGTTGCATATCATGCTACACTATCGAGATTAAATTAGAAGATTTAGGCCATCACCCCAACAAATCACCTTACAATCATACCTTTCTTCATTTGATTTTGGGCAACTCGAGCGAGGCTTAACTTTCATCGAGCATGACAAGATATGTCCATGATAAAATGATGTACAAACTTTTAATTAATTGATGAGTAAATATTTGAGAATATTCCCTACACAATATATATATATATATATATATATATATATATATATATATATATATATATATATATATTCTAAATTTTGGAACCTTTTTATACATTTTTTCAAAAAAATAACTTAATCATAATCTCAAGGACCTTCCAACATAAACCAATAATAATTATCCACCTAACAAGATTAAAATATCTTTTGGCTTTACGTGAAAGCCAATGCACTAGAAAGACACCTGCATGCTTCTTATGGATTCTTATCACTTTTATTTCTTTTATTTCCTTTTTTGTTTCCTTTTTCCAATCCAACCTACTAGAGCCCATGCAGGACACATTATTATTATTACTTTTATTGTTCTCTTTTCTACTAACACCCACTGCATCCCACCTTTTTTTCTACTAAGGCCAATTGCAACCCACTTATTATTATTTTTTTAATTATGGCCCACCCTAGTTAGCCCACTAGAGATTACTCCCTTTTTTTTTTTTTTTTTTTTCCATTTCTTTTTACAGCCCATCATAGCTAGCTAGCATACCTCCTTTTTCTTTGCATTACTTGACCCTAAATTAGAAATATTGAAATTTCAAGTCCCTATAATATTGCACTACAATACTCACCCCAATTATCAAAGTGGATTTTTTTTCTTTTTATTTGTTTATTTGTTCAATATTTTATTTGTATTATTTTCTGTTGCACAAAATATTCAAAGAGATCATTGATGTGATAATTTAACTGCAAGTGTATAGTATCAGTGTAGTACTATACAGATCGTCCCACAGAGTTCTCAAGTATTTTATAATTCATACTAATTGTATAGTTCTATCAAGTTAACTAAGAGTTTCTAAATTGAGAGGGTAGGTTATAAGTTCTAAAGATTAGCCTAGGATTTCGAATCCATTAGAATAATAACCTAACAATGAATTATCTCTTCCTTCCTAACCTTTTAATTATGCACGATCAAGTAGCACAATAAAAATATGATCTTTTTAATTTGATTTTAATTAAGTGCTCCTAAATATGACCTATCAAGTTATGTGCAAGTATAGACCATCAAAAATAACATCTTTCCTAAAAATAAATTATATCTAGTAGAAAATCTCATAAACAAAAGAAAAGAAATAAACTTCAAACCTTAATCTAAGCATAGGCTATCAAAAGACCGAATTTAAGTATAACCCATCAAAGAAATTTGATTTACAAGTTTATTCTCTTTGATTTATTTATAAGAAAATCTTATTAATAATTCTATAGATAAAAACAAAGAGTATGAATTCCAAATCTCATTTAAGTATAGATTATCAAAATATGAATTAAGCATAATCTATCAAAGAATTATGATTTACGAAATCTATCTTTTATTTATTTATAGAAAAATCATAATTTTATTTCTTTTTAGGAAGAAAATGAGATAAATCCATATTAGATCTATTAAACTAACTTCATCTACATCCTAGGACTAAAGCAATTAGTTACTCATAATTCTAGCTAGCAAAATCCTATTTTTATTCATGAAAGCAATAAAGTCTAGTCTAGAAAGCAAATAAATCTATACTAGAAAGTAATTAAAAGAGAATTAGTTAAGAAAAATTGATGAACAACAAATGTTACCTTTGGAGTCGATATGGCGGCCGTCATCTCTTTAGCAAACCCTAATTTTATTAATTAAAAATTTGAGTACAAAACTATATCCTATTTTCTTTATGATTAATCTCTATATACCACCCTGAATTACAAGGATACGACTAATATATAGGTTTTGGAAATTAAACCCTAATTTTGATACAACTGAAAAACTAAAAAAATTACATCGAAGCTCTCATAGTGAAATCACCCCGTGGGACCCACTTTTTACTGCCAATTGGCTGCTAATGCCGCCAATTATCAGCACTAACTTGGATTTATTTTCTGGTTTTTCTCCAGCATGAGTCTTTTGTCTTGATCTCTTGATTTTGCTGACTGTATTGGATTTTGACTCTCTGCAGTATCATTATCTTGTATTTTTGCTCACTTGAAACTCTTTTCTGATCTTGATTTCCTAATTCAACTCTAATTTTATGTCATCTCCTTATACGAATCAGATTACCTGAAAAACACACTAAAAATATCTATGCAGCATTATTTATATAAAAAAATAGATAATATGGAGGTTATAAATATATAATATATTACACTCATCACACCTCCACACCTATATTTTACTAGTCCTCGCGCATAACCTAAACCTAAAAAAAAAAAATCCTAACTCACTTTTGTAGGAATCACGATTGCACTTAACACATGCAACAAGCCTTTAAACACCTAGGTTGTCCTAGTAGACGAGTTGTGTCTCGTGAGGGTTTGCAGTGAATATACCCACAAAATTCATCAAGAAAATAGATTAAGGAATAAAAAAAGAAAAATAAAGATAACCAAAAATCAAGAAAAATAAAAAATTTATACAAAAGAATGAAAAAAACTTTTTTTAATGATATTTTCTTCAATTAATCTCACTAATATACAAATTCAAGAACGCATTTAGATTATCAATTTTCAAGTCAAACTTCATATCAGATACACTTATCATTTTAATTAAAAATTCAAATCCTATCTTTCAATACCCACTAATAGATAACTCATTGGCTCCTATACATTTACGTGCACGTGTGATAGTCTACTTCGGCCTTGAACTCTAACTCTAACTCATGATTCATCTCCTCTCTCATAAATTTTTTTTTCTTTTTTAAAGAATATTTCACCTTTTATGCAAATATTCAACCTTACTTAGGTGCAAAGTACTCGATTACTCGAATCATACTCTTTTTTTCTCTCTCTGAAGCTATTGCCTTAATACCAGGCTCACCCCTTTTTTTTTCTCTCTGAGACTATTGCCTTAATACCAGGCTCACCCCATTTTATTCTCACTTTTTTTCCATTTTTTATTTTTTTGTTTAGAGAGAGAAGACTTACTCAATTATTATTATCTTTGTTCTTAACCTAACTAACTATTGTGAAGTAAAAAATAGATGTATACTTACCTCAAAATTACTATTAGCGTATTTATTTTTCGGATTTTAATATTTCTCATAAAATTTTGAGTGTATCGTCCAATCAACTCTCCTATCAAATTTCAAATCTAAATTTGTCCCTTTATCTGTAATTTGGTTGATCTATTGATAAAAATATATAAGTTTTTGTTTTTTTAGTTTTTTAAATTTTTTTTAGTTAGTTACCCTAAAAACTACTTGAAGTGTAAAATAAAAAAAATTCAAAATCTAAAAATAAAAATTCTAAAAACAACTAAAAATCCTAGAAAAACACAAAGAAAATATCCTAACCCACTCTCCCACACCTAAACTCGTGTATGCCCTCATACAAAAACCAAGGACGGTAAAATAAATAAGAAAACTATTATACAAATACTATAAAAATAGTTAGAGCCATAAAAAGTTACAATCTCAATATCGTCACCCTATTAACGTATGAAAAGCGGTTACGACCTCTCGATTGCTTTCTACTTTCATAGTGTGTGCATTTTAAACATTAAGTGGGTACATTATTGTATCTCATTATCCTTCAACAACTCACGAAATTACCTGTGTGCTTCTTATGCCGTCCTCACTTTTTCTTTGTCTACATGTAAATATTAATAATTGGGTTAAAGAATTTTTCATTAAAAACCTGCTAATCATCGTTAATAACAAGAATACATGTAAAAATATCGTGAGGTAAGAAGAGTGCTATATCATCCAGTGAATGTGGTGGTGACCCTTCTAACTCAGGAAGTAGTGCAAGCTTCTCTACAAACAAATTCTCAAAAATTTGCTCATAAATCAATGGCACACTTACACAAGTATCATCATTCATAGAATCCGTATGTCCCAATTCATCTAATAATATGAGCTCATCTTCGAAAATTTGCTCAAATGAGGGTTCATCATCAGTGCAAGAGGTAGATGAGAGTGCAAACTGTGAATCATGTTTATCTCCATGAGGGAGCTCGTTGTGTGCTCATCCATATTGAATATGTTTAATACCATAGTCATGTTCCCAAATGATGGCTTCATGAGACCACTCCTGCAATCAATTAATGCATTTGAAGTTGCAAGGAATGGTCTACCCAAGATAACGGAAATTTGATTATGTGAATTGAAAATTGGCTCAGTTTCTAAGACAATGAAATCTACAGGAAAGATAAACTCGTCGACTTTAATGAGCACATTTTCAACCATATCAAGTGGTTTCTTGATCGAACGATCAGTTAGCTGTAATGTGATCTTGGCAGGTTGAAGTTTTCCAACTCTAGCTGCTGATAAACAGTGTAAGGAAGCAAGTTGACACTTACCCATAAATCAAGCAATGCTCTATCAAATGTTGTGTTCCAAATAGTGCATGAAATTGTGGGGGAACTTGGATCTTTGTATTTTACAAGTAAGGAATTAGAGAGAATTTGCGATATATTTGCAGCAAGAAAAGCTTTCTTATGAACATTTTTTGCTCGTTTCTTAGTACACAAATCCTTGAGGAACTTGGCATAAGTAGGAACCTGTTGTATAATGTCAAGTAGTGGAATATTAACCTTCGCCTGCTGAAATATTTCAAGAATTTTCTTTACTTGCGGTTAAGGCTTCCTAAGCCGATTGGGATATTGTGCTATCGGCTTAGGAACAGGTTCTTCTAAATGAGTATGTGACGGTGATGGAGGCAATGGAGATAGTGGTGGAGAAAGAGGTGGAAAAGATGGTGTAGCCTGTGAAATATTATGAGTAGGATCACAGGGCATGGCAATATTATTGTCCACTTTCTTGCCAGATCTGAGTGTGTGAATGACATTGCATTAGTGGACAAGCGACTGATTAGAGTTTGAGGAACTGACATTAGGGTTCGTTAAGGGTTGACTTGGGAACATACCGCTGCCATGTTCACTCATTTGACTCGCTAATTGTCCAACCTGCCGCTCTAAGTTCTTAATAGATTGAGAGTTCACAAGCAGTTACTGATCTGTTCTTTTGATACTTTCATAAGATTTTGCATGTGCAAGTTAAGGTTGGACATATGCGTGTCAAACTTGGATCAAACTTGAGAAGATTTTCAACGTTCTTCTCAAGTGACTACAGTCACTTTTCTTGATCATTATTAGACCCCTATTGTGGATGTGAGTGATTTTGTGCAGGTAGTCTATTCTGATTGTTCCCATGATTTGAAGCATTTGGGTGTTGATAAGTATCCACATTTGGTCTTGGGAACTGACCATTGGCTGGAAGCTGCATGTTAGGGTTAGGGGCTCTCTGATATTGCCCTTGACCCATGAGAGATTTGGATGGTTCCTCCAGCCATGATTGTATGTAAGAATGTATAGATTGTTCATGGGTTGTTGATACAAGGCGTTAGCCTGTTCAGGTGTGGGACCCATGGGATTCATTAATAATGAATACTCCTTCATAACATGATTTGGAGTTCCGCAATTAAATCATGTGGGACTTTGGATTTGATTCACTTGACCCACTTGTGGAGTTCTAGTAGTCTCCAATGCCTCAATTCTCTTTATAAGGGCTGCAATCTTAGTTTCGGCAGTTATAGAGTTATCGACGTTATGGATCCCACCCTTATGTGCAGAAGTTGATACACTGGGCTTCTAAGCGGAACTCTCTCACTGCATAGTCTTCTACGATAGGTCCTAAAAAAGGTCCCATGCTTCATTCTCGTTCTTTCTCATGAGCTCCCCCTGACACATAGACTCAGGAAGAGTTTTGGATATGTAATCGAGTCCTTCATATATGATTTGACATAACTGTCACTTTTCTATCACATGGTGGGTCACTCAGCTAACAGATCCTTGAACCATTCTAAGTATTTCTAGAAGGGTTCTCCCAGCACTTGACAAAATTGATTAATTTGATTCCTAATTCTTGTCGTCTTGTGCGTGGGATAATATTTCTTAAGAAACATCGTAACGAATTCATCCCAAGTAGTGATTGAATCAATAAGCATACTGTACAACCACTTCTTGGCATTATCCTTGAGAGCAAACAGGATGAAGTGGAGTTTAATTGCGTCCTCTGATAAGTGCTGCAGTTTAATCATCATGCATACTTCCTAGAATTCACTGATAAAGAGATATGCATCCTCTGAATCAGAACCAGTGAATTTAGGAAGCATGCTAATGTGCTGCAATTTCAATTCATAGTGATTACCCATTTCGTGTGAAAGTTTGATGCATGATGGTAATGATGTGCGTAACGGGTAATATCGATCCTGAAGGATCGGGATCGGTTGCTCCATCTTGTCACCCATGAACGAATCTAATCTTACTAGTCAACAAAATTGATAATGGGTCCAATGTGGCATGAACCAGCGACCGTGAGTATATGCATGAATTTTCTAAACTAATGTAAGAAGTGGGGTGTGGTGGAGATAAAACGGTGGAATAGATATGATCAAATAACAAAAATTGTGATGTCCTACAGTTTCTAATTTTTTTATTTTTTTTGTATTTTTTTACAGAACCAGGGATACGAAATACAGAACTGGAGAAAAATTGGTGGAGTTTTTTACCTGAGCTGCCGCCAAATGGCGGCAATTAACGCTATTTGGTAGCAAAATCAGGTAATCTGGGTCCCTGCACACTCAACACACACTGTTAACCCGTAGAATGTTAGAAAAATAAGATAAATATCATTGATCCCCGGCAACGACGTCAAAAACTTAATGTGATAATTTAACTATAAGCGCACAGCATCGGTGTAGTACTATACAGGTCGTCCCATAAAGATCTCAAGTATTTTGCAATTTTTACTAATTCTATAGTTCTATCAAGTTAACTAAGAGTTTTTAAATTGAGAGGATTGGTTATAAGTTCTAAAAATTAGCCTAGGATTTCGAATCTATTAGAATAATAGTCTAATAATGAATTATCTCTTCCTTCCTAACTTTTTAATTATGCACGATCAAGTAGCACAATAAAAAGATGATATTTTTAATTTGATTTTAATTAAGTGCCCCTAAGTATGACCTATCAAGTTATGAAGATAACATCTTTCTTAAAAACAAATTATATCTAGTAAGAAATCTCATAAACAAAATGAAAGAAAAATCCATTTAGTTATTTATTTATAGAAAAATCATAACTTTATTTATTTTTAGGAAGAAGATGAGATAAATCCATTTTAGTCTATTAGACTAATTTCATCTACATCCTAGGACTAAAGTAATTAGTTACTCATAATTTAAGCTAGCAAAATCCTATTTTTATTCATGAAAGCAATGAAATCTAGTCTAGAAAGCAAATAAATATATACTAGAAAGCAATTAAAAGAGAGTTAGCTAAGAAAAATTGAAGAACAACAAAGGTTACCTCTGGAGTCGGTATGGTGGCCGTCACCCCTTTAGCAAACCCTAATTTTATTAATTAAAAATTTGAGTACAAAATTATGTCCTATTTTCTCTATGATTAACTCTATATTCCACCCTAGATTACAAGGATACGGCCAATATATATGCTTCGGAAATCAACCCTAATTTTGATACAACTGAAAAACTAAAAAAATTACATCGAAACTCTCATAGAGAAATCACCCCGTGGGGCCCACTTTTTGATGCCAACTGGCGGCTAGTGCTGCCAATTAGCGGCACAAACTTGGATTTATTTTCAGGTTTTTCTCCTACACATGAGTCTTTTGTCTTGTTTTTTGATTTTACTGACTGTATTGGATTTTGACTCTCTGTAGTATCATTGTCTTGTAGTTTTGTTCATTTAAAACACTTTTCTGAACTTGATTTCCTAATCCGACTATGATTTTATGCCATCTCCTTGTAGGAATCGGATTACCTAAAAAACACACTAAAAATATCCGAGTAGCATTATTTATATACAAAAGTAGATAATATGGAGGGTATAAATATGCAATATATGGCATTCATTAATCATGCAAGATTAATAATTCATGATAAGGGTCCAACCCATGAACTAAGCATAACTATAAAATAAATTATATATGAACAAAATATATAATAAATTTCCAAAGAAAAAGGAGGAAGAAATCTGAGTATTACATACTTTGAATTCCGTTTGATTTCTTAAATTTCCTTTCTTCGTCTTCTCTCTCTATTTTTTCTTAAAAAAATAATTTTTTTCCTTTGCAATGCTGACATGGCCGAGAGAGACTGTGCAGAGGAAAGTGGGGAAGGGTGTTGAATGGGAGGAGAAAGAGATTGGCTTGATGCTTTTTATATAGGCCAATTAGCAATTTCATAATTTATTAAAGTTCTCAATTAAAATCCTCTCCTCTTTGTGCAACTATTCCCTCTCTTACCACACAAAACTCCCTCTCCACAGCTCAAACTGACTTAATTCTTTTGGTGTTCCCTTAGAAATATATTTAAGAGTTAAGTGTGTAAAAAGAAAATTTAAATTTATTTAATATTTATTATTTACAGATTCGATACACGATTTCCAAATACTACCAAATTAATACTAGATGTACTGCTCAATGAGAGAAATACTAAAAAATTGTCCATTTATTATTTTGATAACTGGAATGAGAGAAATAAATCCAAAGTAATTAGATAATGCATTAGTATTTTGAAATTAGCAAAATTTGATAATATTTTTTGGGCTTTGAAGAAAATTTTTAAAAATTATAAATATTAGAAAACTAAAAACCATGAAGACCGACTGTTACTTGGAGTTACGGATTTAAAGTTACGCTCACCGAAACTCATTTCGGTGTTCAAATTTGCCACTAGTAGCATTAATTTTGTGCGTTTAGACTCATAAGAAGGATATAAAACACAATTTTTTGGGATATTACATCCTACCTAACTATCAAAAGAATTTTATCCTCGAAATTCTAAATTAATGTACATGAAAATATATACAGATATGTGCAGATACGAACCGATTGAAATGAGCATACACATGAGAAAAGGTACATATACTTTATCTTGATGTTACTCTCAAACTCCCAAGTAAATGTTCTTGGTGATTGTACATCTCAGGAAATAAGAACCAATTATATTATTTTAATCTTCAATACTTTCTTCCGCTGGTTAATGATCACTACAGGTTTCTTTCGCACTTTTAAGTCCAGTCTCAAACCTACATTTGACAAATCTACTGCTCTATACTCTTAACCTAAGCACTTTCTTAACTATGATATATGAAACACATTATGAACGGTTTCTATCTTTGGTAGTAGTGATAATCTGTAGTTAAGATTTCCAATTTGTTCTTGAAATTTTATTTTGGGATGGAGGAATGCTAAAACAAGAAAGAGTTTAATCAGGAATATTTGCTACCAATTCAGGTTGCCATGCTACCAAGATTAACATGTGCAATAGGTAAAATATAAGTGATAAATATCTTGAAAAGTCCACTACTAAGGTCCTGGTATACAGTTGTAATAGAGTTTAGAAGAGAAATAAATCTTAACTATTACTATACAGATGTAACATAACCACAAATGATAGAGGTACAAGATCAAAAATGAATTCATGATTAATTAAAAAAATTCAATTGCATAAAAATAATCTTACTGAGTGACTGCAATTGCTAGAGCCAGAGAATTAATCTCTACAATTACCTCGCCGACTTAATAAGACTCATGATATATAAATAATTCAAGAAATGAATCATATTACAATAAAATTCAAATGAAAGATACGAAATATCAGAAGGAAACAACCAATAAAAGTAATAGAGTAAGACAATCAACTGGAAAGATAAAATTAAACTTGAGAAATAAGATGCAAATGGCATTTTCTGTCCTGATGAAATTTGTCTTCGCCTAATATTGCTCATCATCAATGTCTTGTCCCCTATTTTCCAATCTGACTAACTCTAAAAAAATTTCTCAGCCTTAGAAGGTCTCCTGAGGTCCTTTACATTCACTCTCTCTGGTTGTTCCTTATCTTTTAATCTATTTGCCTAGTTAATCTCACCAACTATACTAACTTTGCCAAGTCTATTGACATTGATTATTATAATTTATCACTATTTTTGTCTTAATCTTTCTTTTCCCTTCAAAAGTATATATTCAAAGTCATATCTCCTATGTTTCTTCTCTACAATTTTCTTTCTAAAAAAAACATTCAAGCATGACATTAATCCCTCTTTTTCACAAACAACTTAAGGATAATATCCAATTCAATCAATCATCTATTCTGTGTCACTCATGCCAATCTTTGAATTGAAACATCACTATAAACTTTCATTCCTCTATATTTATCTAAAATTGCCAATATTAGCGCTATAATCAACCTTCTTTTCAATTTTTTTTCAAATGTCTTATCACACTCCTCCATCCAGATATATTCCACTCCTTTCCGAGTAATTTTTGTTAGAGGGGATTCAATTTTACAAACTTTGTAAAAACCCCCAGTAGTATCAGCCATTCCAAGAAAACTCCAAATTTCTAATACTGATTTTTTCACAGGCCAATTCATTATAACTTCTATCTTTTTATGGTAGGCTGATACATCATCTCCAGAAACTATATGATCCAAGAAAGTAATTTTATTTAATCAAAATTCACATTTACTTAGTATTTTCCATATAACTTTTGTTCTCTTTGAGAATCTACAAAACTATCCTCAAATGTTCAGTATAATCTTCTATATTCTTGGAATAGGTCAAAATATCATCATTAAATACAACCACAAACCTATCTAGATACTTAGCAAAAATATGTTTCTCAAATTAACAAATATCACCGGTGCATTAGTCATTCCAAATGGTATCACCAAATATTCATTCTTTCTACTCAGCATGATGATGAACAAAAGAAGTGCGTGTACTCTTTCCGAGCGTTGTTATGTAAGAATGGTCATGTCTGGATCTAAATGTAATTTTTAGAATATCTTCTGTTCGAATTCGTATTTGATGGAACCCCGAACAAAAATCTATTCTCGAGGATACCTTAGCTCCTTCCAACTGATCAAACAGATCGGTTATTCTTGGTAATGAGTACTCATTCTTGTTATTACAACATTCAAACCTTATTGTCCAAACACAATCTTTGATTCCCATCCTTCTTTCATGTAATTAATACTAGAGTTCTCCTAAGGGAAGTCCTACAAAACCCAGTTTCAATAGCTCACCTACTTGCTTCTTAACTTCATCTAATTTTGCAATTCTCATTCGATAAGGTGGTTTACAAACTAGTTTACTCTAGGATAATATATCAATAATAAATTTTACTAGCCTTACTAGCAGTAGTCCAGGTTCTCTTCTGGAAAAATATCTAAATCTAGATGCTTCTTTCGCTTACTTCCATTGCTTCCAAAACTCATTCTTTAGGGGATAGTTTAGATTTTGGTAGTTCTTAGGATTAACTTACACAAACAAACTCAACTCTGGATGATCAAGAATCTGAAATATTACTCTTCTTCTTTTTCAATCCATCACTGCATGGAAGGAACTCAACCAATCCATGCCAGAATAATATTATATCCTCCTCCATTTATAACTAATAGCTTGATATAAAATTCTCTATCATTAATAATTAAGGGACATACTGTAGAAGATTGGATCGATATCATTCAGCAAAGGACTGGATAAAGATCAATAATGGAACTCCAACGATAGATATTTCAAACAAATAGGATACGGTAGGATAAGCATGAAACTGGATTTAATAGATATCGAAGAATAAGGAACAACTATCAAGAATGAGTCATAGATATGTTCGCACGTCGCAGTAGTCATATGGTTTTACAACTAAACCTAAGTGTTGATACACCCTGTAACACCCTCATTTTTTTAGTTAATTTTAAAAAAAGAGAACACTACTTAAAATAACATTAGACAATCCAACAGTCATAGGATCTTGGAATAACTGTAATTGCTGCCCATAACTAATGAATAAATAAAATATCTGAAACTGAAGTTACATTTATAAAATATGAGGTTGATTACATAATAGGGCGTATTTTTCTACATATGTACAACAAAATAATAAAAAAATAACAGTGCCCGACAAAAGAAATATGAACAATATATACAAGATTACGATAGTAGATCCATCTCTTACTGACATTCTGCAGGATCAATATGGATCTCTGATTGGTGAAGGATCTCATTCCACTTCCTTAATACCTGAGTTCAGAACCCATGGGATTAAACCAGTAACTAATACTTTAAGGCGAGAAAAAAGGTGTACTATCATAAATTAAGCATGTAAACAAGTTTAAATAAATAAACAAATATGAAGAAATAATTACTATATGTATCTTAATTATGCATTTGATTGCTCTTAGTCATTGTCCAAGTTAGTTGTAAAAACTATATTGATAGTTAAATAGCGCTATTTTCCATTGTTATATAAGTGTCTGTACATACCCGGTCCCTGCCTCAATCGTTTAAGAGTGAACCATTCCATACAGCTTGGTATTATCATTCACACTTGTGCTATATTTTAGTAGTGGACATACTACACTAGATATTAATTATCACTCAGTGATCCATATCTAGGCTGCTCCAGTAAAAGATATTTGGCCTTAATATTACAATAATACTTATACGACATTGCTCTTATCCATTATATATCTTCTCCCCATCCTTGAGATTTTGATACATAGTACACATAACTTCTTCCCATCCCCGAGATTTTGATACACAGTACACATGACCTGTAAAGACATCATTGCATGATTCGTTCATTCGGAAGTACATATCCATCTTTATCATCCATGATATCATTAACAATTTATTACTAGATTATATATATGTAATATAAATATATTTCATTCTCTTGTCATCTCACTATATTGACTATTATGTCGATAATGCTCAGTCATGTTAGTACAATATATGTCGCACAAGTGTTGCATATCATGTTACACTATTGAGATTAAATTAGAAAATTTAGGCCATCAGCCCAATAAATCACCTTATAAATCATACTTTTTTCATGTGATTTTGGACAGTTTGAGCTATGCTTAACTTTAATCGGGTATGACAAGACATGTCCATAACATAGTGATATACAAACTTTTAATTAATTGATGAGTTCAAATGCAAAATTTGTGATCATTTTACGGAAGCGCTACGTAGCAGAACAACAACTCAGACGATTCGTATATGTTTTGTACTTGCTCCCTACAAGTATTTCAGCTCCTATTGTCATCAGTTTTGGACTCTAATCTTAACCATTGAGATCTATTGATTGTGGATATGATTGTTTAGATTTTTTTTAGGAGTTTATAAACTCTATAAATAGGAGAGGATGTGCCTCCCTATGAATTTTTTTTTTGTCTCTCTTTTTCTTTTAAATAAAAATTACTCTTTTTCAATGATGATTGGCTAAATTCTTGGTGAAAGGTGGATGAGAATTCTCTAGTTCTTTAACAATGGTTTATCTATATCTCTTATAATTTTATTTTTAGATCCTTATTATTCCACATGGTTAATTAATTATAGGTTTGCATTTATTCAAAATATTATATCTTTTAGGGATGATTTGTGTTTTCTTTTAGAAATTCATATCATGGTTCTATATATACTTTATTGATTGGCATAGGATTATAATAATATGATCATGAAATAAAAAGATCTAATTTTTCCTTAGTTCTTATCCAATATTTGGTTGATTATAATCTTTGTGTATACTTAAAATAGTTTATGTCTTGGGATATGGGTCGAATTTTTTTTAAATACGGATCCAAATCATGATTCTGGATATAGATTATTGGTAGGTATACAAGGTTTTGATAATTTAAATATGGATAGAAAAATCAAGAAGATGATTTCTAATACTTAGACAATCAAAGTAGAGAATTAGAGATGAATCTGATATCTTAAACACTTTTCTTATTGATTTTTCGTACTCTTAAATAATTGATCTTTTCTTTGCTCTTAATCCATTGACTCGTGTTTTTTAACACCAAACTGTCCCTATGGATTTGACCTCGAACTTATTGAGACTATATCACTTATTGATCTCTTGTATTTGCGAGTATACGATTTAGATCGTGATCAAGTTTATGGTGTCATTGCTAGGGATAGCTTATTGATATTTATACACTTCTAATCTATCTAAGGCGTAGGAATAAGGACTTATTTGATTTTTATTTTGTATATTACCACTTGGCATCGAGATTCTGTGGGTAGATTAATCAGGATCTCTTCTTAGACTTTCTTCCATAGACTTTTCGATACTTCATTGCCTTTACCTTCACTTGCAAAATTTCAAACATCATTACAGATAATGAAAGTAATCATGGTGGAAGTAGACATGTACTTTAAGAATGTTTACAGCCTGATAAGATCAACCAACCATCTTGCATTATCTTTACACTTTCTAAATTGATTAGGCTCATCAACAATATCATATGTACATTTATTGCAAAACTTCTCTTGCTTTTTAACAGTACTTAAAACTAGCTCATCGACAACCTTACCACTTCTTAAAATTATTGTTGCATTAGAGTTAGTCTTCTCGTCCAAATTACAAGATATAAGATTAATGCCTTTAATCCTATTCTTGTTGCTCCACTCTTGTTGCGATGGGAGCTTACCTTTCTCCAGTATTCAGAACACAGAGATGAGGTTATTTACCTGAGCCTTGATCTCACTAAATATAGTAGCATTCTAGTTATTGATTTGTTGTTGATTTTGCATGAATTGATTTTACACTTGTAACATTTGAATATCTGCTATTGAGATTGCATCACTTGATTGATATTTTCTTCAAGATTTTTGATCAGGGATGATGGTGCGGAGAGCTGTAGATTTACAAGAGGCAGAGATGTATTTGATGTTAAAAAAATTGTTGAGAAGTTGTTGGATTCCATCAATAATTTGGATAATTTTGCCAACATGAATTATACATATCTGAATATAGAGTGTTGTTAGGATGAGAAAAGTATTAAGCTCACTAGCCTGCTTGTGAAGAGCTTCCCTGAAAGTTGGAAGAATTGGACAATTATGATTAGTATGTCCTTTTAAATCCCAGATGTTGTATGCATCATCTACATGTTTTATTGCTCTAACAGATTCAGACTTGGTGGATATCAGATCTCCTACTTTCTTGGTAAGATAAGTCAATTGGGCCTTTATATCATCATAAGATGAGATATCCCATCTCGATCTATCACGGTAATTTTTGATTGATCTCTCTAAATTGCATCCTCTATTTTCCAATCTTTGGAATTTTTAGCGAGCCAATCCAAATGGTCCCATAGTATCCAAAAATTGTCTTGAAGTTGAATTTAGACTCTAGTAGAATGTGATAACAGTTGTCCATGTCTCATACCCATGATGTGGGCAAGATAACAAAAGTTCTTTAAATTTTTTCCATCACTCAAAGAATGTCCCTTTCTCTTTCTGCCAAATGGTCACAATTTGTCTTCGTACGTAATTATTTCGCTGTGTTGGATATAATTTTTTTAGAAACTTCTTTTGCATCTTGGCCCATTGGCTAATAGAATTTGGAAGTAAGGAGTGCAGCCAAGTTTTCATTCGGTCTTTCAAAGAGAAAGGAAATAATTTGAGCTTTATTTATTTTGCAAAAATATTTTGTAGGTTCGTGATTGCACAGACTTCCTTGAATAATCGAAGACATAAGTAGGCTATTGTTCTCCAATCCATGAAATTTGGGCAGTAGCTAAACTATCCTAGATTTAATCTCAAAGCGGCCAATATTTAGTGAAAAGATAATGCAAGATGGTTGGATGTAACTACCCAAAACCAGCATATATATATATATATATATATATATATATATATATATATATATATATATATATATATATATATATATATATATAAAATTTATTTATGACATTTTAGTATGGTTATTTTAAGTAACAAATGTTGTCGTTATGATTTTAACTATTATCAAATTATTATTTTCTCGATTATTAGTCTAATAAAATATTTTTTATACTAAAGCCCATAACTACTTTCCAAAAACAATTAATAATACTTGAACATCTCATGAGAACCCAAACCCATTCCCTTGACCCAAACTCAAAATAATAATAATAATGTAATGCCCCATTTTCCGGAGAGATACGAAAACGGAGTGCGTTACCGGCGGGCACGTGTAAGTCGACGTGCACGAGGCCTATAAATATGTAAAAGAAGAAATGAATGGAATTGAATACTAGTAATCAATCAGGATCTTGGAAGTTAGTCTACTGCCATATAAAAGAGAAGATATACATGTCTAAGATAAGCAGCAACAAGTACAATACTGATACAAAAGTTAGAAATAAAGTCCCAAAGGAGTGATACATACCAAACCAAAAATACAAAAGCGGAGGCCTATAAATCTATTGCTGCTCGGTCTGCTCTAGAAAGTACGAATCATGCAGTAGCAGATCCTCGCTCACATCTTCAGTATCTGAGCGTGTGGGGGAGCTCATGGTCAAACCCGGCAAGTAAAATAATAAGAAGTACGGAGCGTGTAATATAAATAAGTAGGTAAGATATGGGTGTGGATATGAAACTATGCGCATGTGTGGAAAATATTAAATGATCAAGTAATGATATTAAGAAAGAATGTACATGCTATCAAGTATGGAGACTAATGGTGAATAAATAGACTTGTATGGTAGAGAGCATGCAATATGTATTAACAAGTAAAATATGAATTGATGTAAAAAGCATATGCACATGCATGGTGAACTAATTGGTGAAGAAATAGATCTGTATCGTATGTGATCGATATCAAGTACGGAGACTAATACATATCAAGTCTAGGTTAATATCATATTTTATCTTATATTTTGAACTAAGTGGTGAAGAAATGACTCGTATCATAGGGAGTGTGCAATATGCACTAAAAAAAAGTAAAATATGACTTGATATAAAAAGCATATGCACATGTATGAAAACAGTAATGATTAAGTAGCAATATCAAGTAGGGATATACATGCATATTAAGTCTAACTTAATATCATATTTTATTTTATATTTTGAACTAACTGGTGAAGAAATGACTCGTATCGTGAAAGTACCCGTGCATACCCGGGACCCGGCCAAGATGCTGGCGCTGAACCAGCCGTGCCGCTAAGCACTCAAGCAGATACCGATTACTGAGTAATCGGTCGTCCCATCAACATGGACTAAACAAGAGATGATGGCTCAGTACCACCCGGGCGCCCCCGCGGATGGGCCCCTATTTCGGTTGCGCAACCTATCCTAAACTTTTCACGATACAATATTTGTCCACCCTTTAGTTCTCCCATAACCCAAGATTTCAAGATATATTACATGCAAATCAATCCGGAAATATGATAAACTAATCATGTCAAGATTAATACATATACATGTCTAGTAACAAGCAAGATGTGATCCATGTCAAAATCAAGTTAACAGGCAAGTTAGAATCCATGGCACCATCAAGACATGTGTATATACTAACAAGGAAAATCCGGAATATTTTCATGTATCTTGTACAAGTAATTAGTATGTATATGTCGAAGTAAATATGATGGAATGTCAAAATCAAGTTAACAGGCAAGTCAAGATCCATGGCACTATCAAGACGTGTATGTACTAATAAGGAAAGTCATGCATAATTTCGTATATGCTGTACAAGTAACTAGTATGCATGTGTCAATGCAAGTATGATGGAGTATAGAATGTTAGAATGAATGTTATGAAAATGATCATGTATGTAAACTACACATAAATACAAGTATACATATAAATACGTATGTGAGTATTAAGATGTAAAGATACCTAGGATGATCATATATGTGAACCATGCATATACAATTATGTATATAAACACATATATAATTTCATGTATATTGTACAAGTTACTAGTATGTATATGTTAAGGCAAGCATGATAGTCATAGAATATTAAAATGTGTTATGCAAATAATGATTATGTATGTAAACCACGCAATACAATTATGCATATAAACACATTAGGCAAGTGGGTACTAAATTTGTAAGGATAGGAATTAAATAGACTTAACGCTTTTATAACAATTAGTTTAATAACATATTGATTTTCTAAATTCTAGTATGATTTCTTAGTATGGAAAGTAGCAAATTTGTTAAATCTTAGATATATATATATATATATTTAAATATGGATTAGCATAGAAAGAATTATGACCTAACATAATATCTCGTATGAAAGAAATATTTTAACAATTTAATGTAGAAACTTATTTATTTGAAATCTTCTTTTTAAAACATGATTATGAATACATACATATATATATATATACCTATGATCTAATGGCAAGTGAAAAATTATTTAAAAATCATTGCATTATATGTAAAGAACTTATATGGAAAATTCAAATGTATATCCAAACATGATGAATATTCATAAAAGTAGTATTTTTATAATTTAAAAATAAAGCATATAGTTTAACTTTACAAGTTGTAATTTAAGAATGAGAGATTATAAATAAAATGATAAATTTGATATATAAACATAGGGTAAAGTATAAAAAATCATATTTTTATTTTTCTAGAATAATCATAGAGATTTTTGTATAGAAATGTTATGTTTTTAAGTTTTAACAAATCAAGATTCTAAGTTAAGCATAAACAATTAGAATTAGAAATAAAACATGAGAGGGGATGTGATTTTACTTGCCTTGATTGGTTAGGGAAGGTAAGCCTATCCTGAGGCTAAAGAACTTCTCTTTTTATTCCTTTTCTCCTCTTTTCTTCTCTTTTCTTCTTCTTCTCTTTTCTTCTTCTTCTCTTGAGTTGAAATAAAAAAAAATATAAAGGAGAGAAAACAAATGAAAGGAGGTGAAGAAAAAGATATAAATAAATGAGAGATATAGGGTAACATGATGGTTTGTCATTCTTGACCAAAGGACAAGTATGGTGAAGGAGGTATGGGTGAATAAAAACAAAATAGGAATAGGACAAATGATTAAAAATAATAGGTTATTAAACTTATTTAAAGTTATAATTTTAAATTAAACTAATCCAAATAAAATCAAATTTCATCTTTACAAGTCAAAAGAAGAGAGACTAGTAAAAATATGTGTAGGACCCACCGGTGATTAAAATAATATTATTTTAAGTGATTATATTAAAAATTTCAAGAAAATCACAAAAATATAGAAAAATGAGACAAACACAACGTATTCACTTTGGGATTAATCTGATATTAAGAATGTAAATTATGATGAAATTAGGTTGTTACATTCTACCCTCCTTACAAAAAAATTTTGTCCTCGAAATTTAATTTTTTAACTAATTGGAATAATAAGATATCAATCAATTGATATGAATGTGGTTATTGAGAAAATTGTTCCAATCAGAATATAGCTGAAAACTAACTAACTTGTCATACTATCTAAACTAGTGGGATAAATAATCAAAAATATATGATGGAAAAAATATCATAAGTCTCGCTTATTAAGGTCCTTGCGAATAGCTGCAATAATTGCCTGCAAATCAATTATTGCCACGCCAATAGATAAGACTCATTATAGCGAAAGCATATGATTTTAGTCGAAAATCAACTATGGAGTATCTCATAAATCCGCTTGTTATAGTTCTAATGAATGGCTGTAATTGTTGTCGACTGAGAATAAAGCTCTATAATTACCACGTCAACTCAATAGGACTCGAACAGCAGAAGTACAAGACTAGGTACATAGAAAATCAAAAGATATATATGGTATGGATAAAAAAATAAGGCAAGATAGAAAATTAACTAATAATAGGACCAAGATAAGATTTCAGATCAAAAAAAAATTTGGACATATTTATATATGGCAGTAGTCCCTAAGAAATCCTAAATTAACCTAGATCTCTGATACCACTCTGTAACGCCCCATTTTCCGGAGAGATACGAAAACGGAGTGCGTTACCGGCGGGCACGTGTAAGTCGACGTGCACGAGGCCTATAAATATGTAAAAGAAGAAATGAATGGAATTGAATACTAGTAATCAACCAGGATCTTGGAAGTTAGTCTACTGCCATATAAAAGAGAAGATATACATGTCTAAGATAAGCAGCAACAAGTACAATACTGATACAAAAGTTAGAAATAAAGTCCCAAAGGAGTGATACATACCAAACCAAAAATACAAAAGCGGAGGCCTATAAATCTATTGCTGCTCGGTCTGCTCTAGAAAGTACGAATCATGCAGTAGCAGATCCTCGCTCACATCTTCAGTATCTGAGCGTGTGGGGGAGCTCAGGGTCAAACCCGGCAAGTAAAATAATAAGAAGTACGGAGCGTGTAATATAAACAAGTAGGTAAGATATGGGTGTGGATATGAAACTATGCGCATGTGTGGAAAATATTAAATGATCAAGTAATGATATTAAGAAAGAATGTACATTCTATCAAGTATGGAGACTAATGGTGAATAAATAGACTTGTATGGTAGAGAGCATGCAATATGTATTAACAAGTAAAATATGAATTGATGTAAAAAGCATATGCACATGCATGGTGAACTAATTGGTGAAGAAATAGATCTGTATCGTATGTGATCGATATCAAGTACGGAGACTAATACATATCAAGTCTAGGTTAATATCATATTTTATCTTATATTTTGAACTAAGTGGTGAAGAAATGACTCGTATCATAGGGAGTGTGCAATATGCACTAAAAAAAAGTAAAATATGACTTGATATAAAAAGCATATGCACATGTATGAAAACAGTAATGATTAAGTAGCAATATCAAGTAGGGATATACATGCATATTAAGTCTAACTTAATATCATATTTTATTTTATATTTTGAACTAACTGGTGAAGAAATGACTCGTATCGTGAAAGTACCCGTGCATACCCGGGACCCGGCCAAGATGCTGGCGCTGAACCAGCCGTGCCGCTAAGCACTCAAGCAGATACCGATTACTGAGTAATCGGTCGTCCCATCAACATGGACTAAACAAGAGATGATGGCTCAGTACCACCCGGGCGCCCCCGCGGATGGGCCCCTATTTCGGTTGCGCAACCTATCCTAAACCTTTCACGATACAATATTTGTCCACCCTTTAGTTCTTCCATAACCCAAGATTTCAAGATATATTACATGCAAATCAATCCGGAAATATAATAAACTAATCATGTCAAGATTAATACATATACATGTCTAGTAACAAGCAAGATGTGATCCATGTCAAAATCAAGTTAACAGGCAAGTTAGAATCCATGGCACCATCAAGACATGTGTATATACTAACAAGGAAAATTCGGAATATTTTCATGTATCTTGTACAAGTAATTAGTATGTATATGTCGAAGTAAATATGATGGAATGTCAAAATCAAGTTAACAGGCAAGTCAAGATCCATGGCACTATCAAGACGTGTATGTACTAATAAGGAAAGTCATGCATAATTTCGTATATGCTGTACAAGTAACTAGTATGCATGTGTCAATGCAAGTATGATGGAGTATAGAATGTTAGAATGAATGTTATGAAAATGATCATGTATGTAAACTACACATAAATACAAGTATACATATAAATACGTATGTGAGTATTAAGATGTAAAGATACCTAGGATGATCATATATGTGAACCATGCATATACAATTATGTATATAAACACATATATAATTTCATGTATATTGTACAAGTTACTAGTATGTATATGTTAAGGCAAGCATGATAGTCATAGAATATTAAAATGTGTTATGCAAATAATGATTATGTATGTAAACCACGCAATACAATTATGCATATAAACACATTAGGCAAGTGGGTACTAAATTTGTAAGGATAGGAATTAAATAGACTTAACGCTTTTATAACAATTAGTTTAATAACATATTGATTTTCTAAATTCTAGTATGATTTCTTAGTATGGAAAGTAGCAAATTTGTTAAATCTTAGATATATATATATATATATATTTAAATATGGATTAGCATAGAAAGAATTATGACCTAACATAATATCTCGTATGAAAGAAATATTTTAACAATTTAATGTAGAAACTTATTTATTTGAAATCTTCTTTTTAAAACATGATTATGAATACATACATATATATATACCTATGATCTAATGGCAAGTGAAAAATTATTTAAAAATCATTGCATTATATGTAAAGAACTTATATGGAAAATTCAAATGTATATCCAAACATGATGAATATTCATAAAAGTAGTATTTTTATAATTTAAAAATAAAGCATATAGTTTAACTTTACAAGTTGTAATTTAAGAATGAGAGATTATAAATAAAATGATAAATTTGATATATAAACATAGGGTAAAGTATAAAAAATCATATTTTTATTTTTCTAGAATAATCATAGAGATTTTTGTATAGAAATGTTATGTTTTTAAGTTTTAACAAATCAAGATTCTAAGTTAAGCATAAACAATTAGAATTAGAAATAAAACATGAGAGGGGATGTGATTTTACTTGCCTTGATTGGTTAGGGAAGGTAAGCCTATCCTGAGGCTAAAGAACTTCTCTTTTTATTCCTTTTCTCCTCTTTTCTTCTCTTTTCTTCTTCTTCTCTTTTCTTCTTCTTCTCTTGAGTTGAAATAAAAAAAAATATAAAGGAGAGAAAACAAATGAAAGGAGGTGAAGAAAAAGATATAAATAAATGAGAGATATAGGGTAACATGATGGTTTGTCATTCTTGACCAAAGGACAAGTATGGTGAAGGAGGTATGGGTGAATAAAAACAAAATAGGAATAGGACAAATGATTAAAAATAATAGGTTATTAAACTTATTTAAAGTTATAATTTTAAATTAAACTAATCCAAATAAAATCAAATTTCATCTTTACAAGTCAAAAGAAGAGAGACTAGTAAAAATATGTGTAGGACCCACCGGTGATTAAAATAATATTATTTTAAGTGATTATATTAAAAATTTCAAGAAAATCACAAAAATATAGAAAAATGAGACAAACACAACGTATTCACTTTGGGATTAATCTGATATTAAGAATATAAATTATGATGAAATTAGGTTGTTACAAATAATAATAATAATTTGAACCTATACAAATCACATTCAATCACTAAGTCAACTTTAACCTTTAATATTGAAAAATAACTTACATTTTTTGAATTTTCAAAATTAATTATATTATCCAATTCCTAAAATTGATCATTAATCAATTCTATTAATTAGCCCATTTGATTCATTTGAATTCCAAATTAAAATTTATCATTAAAACTCTGTAGTTAACTACAATTATGAGCATGTGATCAATTTTAAATTTGTCCTTAAAAACTTTATAAATTAGTCATTTTTATGAGCCTTTAACCCTATTCAAATTTCACTTAAATTCTCCTTAAATTAAGCCCTCTCTAAATGTTTTTTAACCCCTCCATCCATCTTAGTCTTTCTCCCGCAAAACCAAACTCCCTCCTTTTTCCATCTTCCATTTTCGCTTATTATCAGAGCCCTGGCAACCGTAGAAATGCTATTGACCGTTGGAGCGCCACCAACTATCGACATTGTCACTGCAAATAATAGTTTGCTGACTGCCAAAATACTGTCGACTGTCAGAGAGTCGTTGATCCCTAGATTGCCGTCAACCACCAAAGGAGCTGTCTAGCGAACACTTTTTTCTATCCGGACAAGCACCACACCATCTAAGCCATCCCACAGGTGTTTCCCATGGAAATCGTACCTCCTTTCATTGCCATGGATTTATAAAGACTACAATAAAAATTATCCAAATTACAATGAAAAGAAAAAAAAAACAAATTAGAGGACTTATAGAATACGTCTATCTCTTTTTACAGAAGTTGTGGGTTCTAACGTGGCTATGGAGCATCACACTTATACTCCATTGATGATCTAATGCCCAAAATCGATTTTGAACGTGGAGATTATGATGAAGAAGGTTCTGGCCGGCGGTTCTTGCTGCTAGTCGGTGTGCTTTTTGTAGAAATTAATTTGGTCTCCAATTATCTCTCCCTAAAAGATCCTAAAAATCCCCCTCTTGGCCTCTATTTATAGTTTTTGGGGTTTTCTTAGAGTTAAGAATGTAATTCCTATTAAATCAAATCTCTAAATTGATATCTTGATATGATATCTTTAATTCCGAGTAATTGGATATGATTAGGATCAGAATTCTGGTGGAAATTTAGAAGGAAATCCTATTTAGAAACATGAATAACCCCGTGCGCGAGACTAACATCCATGCGAGAGGCTATTAGCCTTGTGAAGGGCAATTTGCCCCGTGCGAGGCAGTTAGCCTCGTGTACGCGAGGCTTTGCCCTGTGTGGCCTTTTTCTCTTACTTTCAAAATTTTCTCTGCCTACAAGACCCTCTCAGAAGTTTTTAAAATCTTTCTTGCTGATTCCTAAGAAGTTTTGAAATACTTTGGACTTCAACTCCTCAAGGTTCTGTCACCCAAGTTTCATGAGGATTTAATTACGAGAAGCTAATAGCCTCACGAAAAATAGCCTCGCGAAAAAAATAGTAACTGCCTTGCGAAATTTTAGCCTCTTTAGGCCTCATTTCTTCCTTTAAATAGCCCCTTCATCTTCTTCTTTCCTTTATTTCAAAAAAACCCATTCTCTCTCTTCAAATTCCTTCGAATTTTCTTCGAATCTCTTCGGATTTCTTCATTTCCTCACATCAATTTTTGTCAGATGGCACCAAAGAAGACCCTGATCAATCAGAGCGGTGCCGTCTCTCAGCCCCACGGCCGTCGGTCGCTGGCGTTGGAAGAGTTCCTCCCATTCTTGGAAGTAAAAACTTCTCCAAACCTCATTTTCTCCTTTCTTTTGAGTAGAATCTTGGTATGAGGCCTTAATAGAGGATTTTAACCATAATGTTTGGGCAAATTTGGGGTTTAGAACCTCATTTCACTATCGATGGTGGCCGAGCTGTCTTCGGGCATGGTGACGCGAGGCGGCGTAGCCTCGCGTATAGCAACACAAGGCTACGACCTCGCGTGAATTTTCTCAAGGCAACGGCCTTGCGCGAATTTTTGCGAGGCAACAGCCTCGTGTTTTGCTGCGTGAGGCTGTTAGCCTCACTTTCTGCTTCTCTTTTGCGACAGCCTGTGTTTCTTTACTTAGAGAAATTTTCCAAAATATTCAATGATCCTCTGACTGCTTATTTGCTTGCATTGGCAGTGAACTATACGACTTCTTTATCGAAGCGCCATCACTTCGGCTTTCGAGGAGGTCCTGATGGTAGAACTCGACCTGGATTTCGTGGACCAATTCCCTCGTTCACTCTAGGTAGCAGCGATTTTTGCAGGGACATATTATCTAGTTGCAATTCATCTACTCTGCGGAAGTTGATAAGTGATGCCCCGCTTGAAGGTGTAGATAGGGAAGAACTTGAGAAGCCGGTCTTCCTCTTCAGCGATTCCATACTCATTTCAGAGGAGTCCTTTTCAAAGATGAGTGCAAGTGGCTTCGTCAGATAGGCGACATAAGAATGTTCATCCTGGAGATGGCGAGGAGTTGCTCTTTGACCTATTTTCAGAACATCTCCGTACCTCGCCAAATGGAGTGGAGTATCACCAAAAATCAAGACGGTGTCCCCATTAGTAATTTTGGCAACGAGGGTCCTTACCAAAATGGTCCCGGTAGGTTCTTTACTGGCTTGCTACCGAGAGGAGTAGGGATGGATTTCCCTCTTGGAGAATCACCTCAACTAGTAGGCACCTTTCTCAATGATTTCTTAAAGTCAAAGGGACAATACCCAATTCACAACTTTCGCATTTCTGGATGGGTCCATTCTACAGACAGAATGTAGTGGAGCAGAATGATTAGCTTCGTTCTCTCTAAATTCGAAGTAATATTGAAGGATATAAGGCTATACGAGGTTATCAGAAATGTGCAGTATGGTCTTTTGCACAGCACTTACCATCTGTTCAGTATCTTAGAGATGTATAATCCCAAATTTGTGGCACTTTTCACTCCCATAAGTGAGATTGGTCTTGTTCTTCACGAGATGTTTGAAGTCTCCTTATTGTCAACGGGAGAGTTGCCATATAAAGAGATAGTTCTGACAATATAGGAGCTAAGTGGATAAAGAAGCAGGATCTCTAGGTTTATAAGACATACTAGGAGGTGATGTGTCACTACTGCATCTGCTAAGAGGTCTCTGGCATAAGGAATCAGGGTGTTAGCCAAAAGTTGTGGGCTAAAACTTATTTTAAGATGTCGATCATCTGATGGTCATGGTAACAAAACTGGATCCTCCCAACCAAGCAAGTATCGAAGCTAGGATAGATCACTTGGGTGCCACCTCTTATGTAATGGAATCAGATGAAGATGGGTTTAAAACAAGCACGAATTTTGAGGGTTTTCACTATCAAGCACAGACTCCCATTTTTGACAGGAGATTAATAGCGGGCTTCCTCATGCTCTAGTTGAAGCGTTGTGTCATCCCGTCCATTCTCCATGGCGCTATGGCTATTGAAGTTGTGTACCCTGCCATCCTCCTGGCTCATGGAAAGCCTCTCAGACTCCTGCCCGCGATGGTCTGCAAGTTATAGAGTAGCCCTTGGGAACTTGCAATCGAATTTTGCCTAGGGAGCAAGAAAAAGAAGAAGAGTAAAAGCGCTGAACCCAAACCTAAGCTGCCAATTCCCATCCCTAGAGTGGAGCTGCCTTGTGCCTACCTCATGGCATGGTTCGTGATGCACTGTCCGAGTCTTATGACTTTGCCTCTCAAAGACAATAGCGGGGACTCATTCAACTAAATACATGAGGGCTGTGACTGGAGAAACCACTATATGCGTGCCATTCAGAAAACAGTACGTAGCCACCAAAACTACCATATTTATCGTTACTTCCCCGACTTCTCTGGAGGAGCTTACAGAAAAGAATTCCAAGATACTGCTGGTCCTGATGGCTACACCACCCTTTCCTCGGGTTGCTTTTGGCGGCAGTTCAACATTAGGTCAGGGCATCTGCTATATCGTCAAGGGTCAATTTGCTTTCTTGAATCGTATTTTCCTAGTAGATTTGCTCGCCAGTTTGGGTATTCGCAACTTTATGTTGGCAGCCCAGCACTTCATTGCAATACTAGGGTAATTTGTTCGAGGGTGCCAAAGGATGGTACCACTTCTCTGTTGGCTGCACAGGAGCTCATTTTGCCTTGCCTCAGAAGACTCCCAACCTTTACACGTCGCTTGGATTCTGCTCTTGGTATCATAGTGTCAGCACTACGGCCGTCTCTTTTTCGATCAACCACTAGTGTATGAGGGAGATCGAGGTGTATTATTTCCAAAAGAAGGGTGCCAAGGTCGTCCGAGTATGAGGTATGGATGAGTTCCTTTCAGTTATTGACGATGATGATGATGTTGTTAGGGCCGCGCCTGCATTACCCACTCCAAATGATGTGCCAATTCAAAAAGATGCTCTAGTCTAGGCTACTATGCCAGTCCAGATTGACATTCTTCCATCGGTTGACGTGCCCACACAAGCTAATGTGTGCGCACCAGTTCCATCCCAACCTACTGCATTCCTGGATCTAAGGGACGTGCCTGCTCGAGGAGATTATGAGGCTGTGGCGAAATGCACTAGGTCAGCGAGCTCTCGTAGTTTTTCTCGCCTAATAAAAAAGTCTCGTCATTCCCTTACCAACGAGTTGGCCAAAGAGTTATCATCTCCTTAGTGTGCTTCGGAGGTTATTGGAGCAGCTATGGAGATTCCTGTGCCTGTAGCGGCCACTCATGAAGTCACTTCTGACATTGTTGCGTCTGTGGCGGTCACTCTAGAGACCGTTTCCGAAGCTACTCCTACCATCTTTGAGCCAGACATTTCTATTGTAGCTGGTTTGGGCACCGGTACTATTCCTTCACCATCGGTTATGATGCTTGGAATGGCAACTCCTCCTTACAGTCTGACAACTGGATTGGTGTCTTCTTGTGAGTCCAATCCCCAATATTTTATCTTTCTGCCTCTTTTTTCCTTCTATTTTTATGTAATGGGTTGTATTTCAGGTGTCGATTTACCGCGGCCCTGTTCTGCCTCTGATCAATTGCACTCATCTAAGCATGTCGATTATTCGGGCACAAGTAGCCATGGTAGTGGTGGTGAAGCTACTTCTGACTTAGATGCCTATGAGGAGGGTTACTTTGCTCCTGCCCCTAATACAAGCAAGCATAGTCACTTTCGTCCTGAGGAGCTGGAGACAGTCGTTTCCGAAGGTGTTCCTCCTCCAACTACATTGCCTGGTCTTGCAGGTATTCTTTTGTGTATAGTCCTTCTCAATGACTTACGCTCTACTATATTTCTATTACTCATTTATTATGTTCATTTTGCATATGTTAGCATTCAACCAAGTAGTGTGCCAGCCGTTACAGTCGCAACTTTGTCTCCACCTATGGCGGCAAGCATAGAGGTCATTGATACCTTATCGTCCATTAATCCTGGCATGGGACTCTCGATCGAGATGCTTGCTCTGTATGAACCATCATTGATGTTTTCTTCTGAGGGGGCAGGATCTAGTACTGGAAATATTTTGGAAGAGAGTCCTCCTTCAGAGTTTGCTCCCATTACTGCCATCATAGTAACCCTAGGGGGCCTCCATCCAAGATTCCAGAGTCAGCTCGTCCATTGTTGCAATTATTGGCGCTACACATGATGGTGGTATTAAGCGGCGAAACTTCAGCTACCATCTCGACACCTCTTCCGTGACTCTTGCTCTAACATTAGGTCCGGCCTCAACCCAAGTTATTCCTTACGACGATCCACTTGAAGAGTCTTTCCAGCACAGCGTTATGGATTTCTTTCGCTTGTTACGATAGTGCGTGTCTATATTCTTGGATGATCGTCATTCCATGAGCTTGGGCACCTGATGTTGTTGAATTATTTGACCGACATTGAGAACATTGGTGGTTCAGAACGAGCTGCTGCTTATCGGGCCTACCTGATTGCTTTAGATGAATAGGTTCAAGCATTGGAGACTCTTCGACGAGCTAATGTCACTGCTATAACAGAAATTTAAGTTGCTCATCGCAGGATGATGAGTATCATATATTGTATTTTTTCTCTCATACTTTATCTATTTTTGTATATAAATAAATGCTACTCGGGTATTTTTAGTTTAACTTTCAGGAATTTTATTCGTACAAGGAGAGCATGAAATCAGAGTTGGAGTAGGAAATCAAAGTCCCAAAAGTTTCTAAAGTGAGCAAAACTACGAGACTACGATATTGCAGAGAGTTAAAATAAAATACAGTCAGATGAAACAAGATAACAAGACAAGAGTTTCACGTGAAAAAAACGTCAAGAATATTTCACATAATATGACCGCCAATTAGCGGTATTTACCACTAATTGGCGGTCCAAATGTGGTCGTTCCAGACGATATTTCTTCGAGGGCTTAGAAATAATTTTGTGGTTTTTCAGCTCTGTTAAAATTAGGGTTTGATTTCCGAAGCCTATATATTGGCCGTATCCTTGTATTCTAGGAAATCCAGTAAGTTTTGTACTCGTTTTGAATTTAATAAAATTAGAATTTTGTTGAAGATGTGACAGTCACAATATCGTGCTCTAGAGGTAAGCCATTGGTTTTAATTCTTTATTCGCTTTTTAGATAGAGTTAATTGCTTTCTAGTATATATTTATTCGCTTTCTAGATTAGATTTTATTGTGTTCATGAATGAAAAAAGAATTTTGCTTACTAAAATTATGTATAGCTAATTTTCTTTAGTTCTAAGATGTAGATGAAGTTAGCTTAATATATCTAACATGGGTTTACCTCATCTTCTTTCTAAAAAGAAATAAATTTATGATTTTTCTATAAATAAATAAAAGATAGACTTCACAAATCATAATTGTTTGATAGATTATGCCTAATTAATATTTTAATAATCTATACTTAGATGAAATTTGGAATTCATATTCTTTATTTATTTCTAGAATTATTAACAAGATTTTTCTATAAATAAATTGACTTGAATAAACTTGTAAATTTGATTTCCTTGATAGGTTATACTTAAGTTTGGTCTTTTGATAGCCTATGCTTTGATCAGGGTTTGAAGTTTATTTTTTTTCTTTTGTTTATGAGATTTTCTACTTGATATGATTTGTTTTTAAGAAATGTGTTATTTTTGATGGTCTATACTTGCACATCACTTGAAAGGTCATACTTAGGGGCACTTGATTAAAATCAAATTAAAAAGATCACCTTTTTAATATGTTCTTAACTGTGCATAATTAAAAAGATAGAAAGAAAGAGATAATTTATTGTTAGGCTATTATTCTAATGGATTTGAAATCCTAGGCTAATCTCTTGAACTTAGAACAAATCTTTCCTCAATTTAAAAACACTTAGTTATCCACTAGAACTAAAGAAATAGTAAGAATCGCAAAAAATCTGAGATCTCTGTGGGACGACCTATTAAGTGCTACAACTGATACTATATACTTGCAGTAATTAATCACATCAAGTTTTTGGCGCCGTTGCTGGGGATCGATGGTGTTTTACTTGCTTTTTCTAAAGTTTTACGGGTTAATAGTGTGTGTTGAGTGTGCAGAGACCAGATATTGCAGATATAGGAAGAGAAAAAGAATTAGGGATGCCCTAGAACTACGTAGGAGAAACCAGAGAGTCAAACTCTCTTGTTTGACCGCCAATTAGCGGCCAGAGCCGCTAGTTAGTGGCTTTAGAGGTATCTTATGAACCAAACTTTTCTCCAGTTCTATAGTTTTGGTCCTTGGTTCAGAAAAAAATATTAAAAAAATATTAGGCACTTTAGGAATCACATTTGCTATTTGATCATATCTATTCCACCGTTTTATCTCTCCACCACACCCCACTTTTTGCATTAGTTTAGGAAATTCACACATACACTCACGGTTGCTGGTTCATGCCACATTAGATCCATGATCAATTTGGTCGATTAGTGAGATCAGATTTGCTCATGGGTGCCAATATAGACCAACCGATCCCGATCCTTCAAGATCGATATTACCCGTTGCGCACATCATTACCATCATGCATCAAACTTCGACACGCAGTGGGTAATCACTATGAATTGAAGCCGCGGTACATCAGTATGCTTCCTAAATTTACTGGTTCTGATTCAGAAGATGCATATATCTTTATCAGTGAATTTCAGGAAGTATGCGTACTGATAAAGCTGCAGCACTTATCAGAGGACGCAATTAAGCTCTGCTTTATCCCCTTTGCACTTAAGGATAATACCAAGAAGTGGTTGTACAGTATGCCTACTGATTCAATCACTACTTGGAATGAATTTATTACGGTGTTTCTTAAGAAGTATTATCCCACGCATAAGACGGCAAGGATACAAAATCAAATCATTCAATTCCGTCAAGTGCCAGGAGAATCCTTCTGGAAATACTTGGAATGGTTCAAAAATTTATTAGCTCAGTACCCCCACCATGCGATAGAAAAGTGGCAGTTGTGTCAAATCGTGTACGAAGGACTCGATTACACATCCAAAAGTCCATGTGTCAGAGGGAGTTCATGAGAAAGAACGAGGATGAAGCATGGGACTTTCTTGAGGACCTATCGTGGAAGACTATGTATTGGGAGAGTCCCGCTGAGAAGCCCAGTGCATCAACTTCTATACATAAGGGTGGGATCCATAGCGTCGACAGCTCTATAGCTGCCGAAGCTAAGATTGCTGCCCTTATAAGGAGAATTGAGGCATTGGAGACTACTTGTAATCCACAGGTAGGTTAAGTAAAACAAATCCAAAGTCCCACATGCTTTAATTGTGGTACTCCAAATCACGATATGGAGGAGTGTTCATTATTAACGAATCTCATAGGTCCCACATTTGAACAGGTTAACGCTTTATATTAACAGCCCACGAACAATCCTTACGCTTCTACATACAATCCTGACTGGAGGAACCATCCAAATCTATCATGGGTTCAAGGGCAATATCAGGGGACCCTAACTCTAACATGTAACCTCCAGCCACTGGTCAGTTTCCAAACCAAATGTGGGTGCTTATCAATACCCAAATGCATCAAATTATGGGAACAACCAGAATAGACCACCTACACAAAACCACTCACATCCATAACAGGGGTCTAATAATGAACATGAAAAATGACTTCAGTCACTTGAGAAGCACGTTGAAAATCTTCTCAAGTCTCATTCCAAGTTTGACACGCATATGTCCAACCTTGACACACACATGCCAAATCTTATGAAAGTGTCAGCTGATTTTATTCTAAGTACAGTTCAACAACTGCTCGTGAACTCTCAATCTATTAAGAATGTAGAGCAGCAGGTTGGACAATTAGCGAGTTAGATGAGTGAAGGTGGCTAGGGTACCTTTCCAAGTCAACCCATAACGAACCCTAATGCTAATTCCTCAAACTCCAATCAGTCGCATGTTCACCAATGCAATGCCATTAACACGCTTAGATCTGGCGAGCAAGTGGACAATAATGTAGCCATGCCCCTTGATCCCACTCCTACTATCTCACAGGCTACACCATCTCTTCCTCTCCTTTCTCCACAACCATCTCTATCACCTCCATCACCGTCACACATTCATTTGGAAGAACCTATTCCTGAACCGAAAGTACCATATCCAAATCGGCTTAGGAAGCCTTCACTGCAAGTAGAAAAGATTCTTGAAACATTTCAGCATGTGAAGGTTAATATTCTACTCCTTGACATTATACAACAGGTTCCTACTTATGCTAAGTTTCTCAAGGATTTGTGTACTAAGAAACGAGCAGGAAACGTTCGTAAGAAAGTTTTTCTTACTGCAAATATATCGCAAATCCTCTCTAACTCCTTGCCTATCAAGTACAAAGATCCAGGTTCCCCTAAAATCTCATGCACCATTGGGAACACTACATTTGATCGGGCGTTGCTTGATTTAGGGGCAAGTGTCAACTTGCTTTTTTATACTGTTTATCAACAACTAGGGTTAAGAAAACTTCAACCTACCAAGGTCACATTATAGTTAGCTGATCGCTCGATCAAGAGACCACTTGGTATGGTTGAAGATGTGCTCATTAAGATCGGCGAGTTTATCTTTCCTGTAGACTTCATTGTCTTAGAAATTGAGCTGATTTTCAATCCACGGAATCAAATTCCTGTTATCTTGGGTAGACCATTCCTTGCAACATCAAATGCATTAATTGATTGTAGGAGTGGCCTCATGAAGTTATCGTTTGGGAATATGACTGTGGCATTGAACATATTTAATATGAATGAGCACACAACGAGCTCTCTCATTGAGGTCAAAATGATTCATATTTTGCACTCTCATTTGACCTCTTGCACTGATGATGAACCCTCATTTAAGCAAATTTTCACAGATGAGCTCATATTATTAATGAATTAGCACATACTGATTCTATGTATGATGATAAGTGTGCCATTGATTTATGAGCAAATTTTTGAGGATTTGTTTGCAGAGGAGATCGCATTACTTCGTGAGTTAGAAGAGCCACCACCATATTCACTTGATCATATAGCACTCTTCTCACCTCATGATATTTCTACATGTATACTTGTTACAATGATGATTGGCAGATTTATAATGAAGAATTTTTTAACCCAATTATTAATACTTACATGTGGACAAAGAAAAAGTAAGGACGGCATAAGAAGCAGACAGGTAATTTCATGACTTGTAGGAGATTGATGAGATATAATAATACACCCACTTCATATTTAAAATGCACATACTATGAAAGTGGAAAGCGATCGAGAGATCGTAACCGCTTTTCATGCGTTAATAGGGCGATGATATTGAGATCGTAACTTTTACTACTCTCATTATTATTTGTATAATAGTTTTCATATTTATTTTACGACACTTGGTTTGTGTATGAGGGCACACACGAGTTTAGGTGTGGGGGAGTGGGTTAGGATTTTTTTTTTGTGTTTTTCTAAGATTATAGTTTTTTTTAGAGTTTTTATTTTGGGTTTCTTTACTTTATATTTTGGGTAGTTTTTAGGGTAACTAACTAAAAATAAAATTAAAAAACTGAAAAAAATTGAAAAATAACTGAAAAAATAAATAAAAAATTTAAACAACAAATTTATGTTTTTTTTATCAATAGATCAACCTAATTACAGATAAAGGAATAAATTTAGATTTGAAATTGGATATGATCGTAGATTGGACGATACACTTTGAATTTTATAAAAAAATTAAAATCCGAAAAATAAATACTGCTAACAGTAGTTTTGAGGCAAGTATACATCTATTTTTTACTTTATAATAGTTTATTAGGTTAAGGACAAAGATGATAATGATTGAGTAAGTCTTCTCTCTCTAAACAAAGAAAAAAAAGTGAGAATAAAATATTGGGGTGAGCCCGGTATTAAGGCAATAGTCTCAAGAGTGATAAAATAATGGGGTGCATCTAGTATTAAGGCAATAGTCTCAAGAGTGAAGAAAAGAGTATGATCCAAGTAATTAGATACTTTGCGCCTAAGTAAGCGTGAATATTCGCATGAAAGGTGAAATATTCTAAAAAAACAAGAAAAAGAAAAAGAAAAGAGTATGAACCGAGTAATCTAAAACAACAAGAAAAAGAAAAAGAAAAGAATATGAACCGAGTAATCGGGTACATTGCGCCCAAGCAAGCATGAATATTCACATGAAAGGTGAAATATTTTTAAGAAAAAGAAAAAAAAGAAAAAAATTATTATGAGAGAGGAAATGAATCATGAGTTAGAGTTGGAGTCTAAGACCGAAATAGACTATCACACGTGCACATAGATGTATAGGAGCCAATGGATTATCTGTTAGTGGGTATTGAAAGATAAGATTTAAATTTTTGATTAAAATGATAAGTGTATCTGATATGACGCTCGATTTGAAAATTGATAATCTAAATCCATTCTTGAGTTTGTACATTAGTGAGATTAATTGAAGAAAATATTATAAAAAAGATTTTTCTTTCTTTTGTATAAAATTTTTATTTTTCGTGATTTTTGGTTATGCTTATTTTTGTATTCCTTAATCTATTTTCTTCACGAATTTTGTTGGTATATTCACTGCAAACTCTCATGAGACAACACTCGTCCACTAGGGTAACCTAGGGGTTTAAAGGCTTGTTGCACGTGCTAAGTACAATCGCAATTCCTGCGAAAGTGAATTTGGATTTTTCTTTTCCTTTTTAGGTTTAGGTTTTGCTCGAGGACTAGAAAAAGGTAGGTGTGGGGGTGTGATGAGTATCATATATTGTATTTTTTCTCTCATACTTTATCTATTTTTGTATATAAATAAATGCTACTCGGGTATTTTTAGTTTATTTTTTTATAATTTTATTCGTACAAGGAGAGGGAATAAAATCAGAATTGGAGTAGGAAATCAAATTCTGAAAAGTTTCCAAAGTGAACAAAACTACGAGACTAAGATGTTGTAGAGAGTCAAAGTGAAATACAGTCAGACTAAACAAGAGAAGAAGACAGGAGTTTCACGTAGAAAAAACGTCAAGTATATTTCAAATAATATGGCCGCCAATTAGCAGTATCTACCGCTCATTGGCGGCCAAAAGGTGGTCGTTCCAGACGATATTTCTTCGAGAGCTTCAATGTAATTTTGTTGTTTTTAAATTCTGTTAGAATTAGGGTTTGATTTTCGAAACCTATATATTGGCTGTATCCTTATATTCTAGGAAATCTAGTAATTTTTGTACTCGTTTTGAATTTAATAAAATTAGGGTTTTGCTGAAGGGGTGACATCCATAATACCGTGCTTTAGAGGTAAGCCATTAGTTTTAATTGTTTATTCACTTTTTAGATAGAGTTAATTACTTTCTAGTATAGATTTATTCGCTTTCTAGATTAGATTTTATTGTGCTCATGAATAAAAATAGGATTTTGCTTACTAGAATTATGTGTAGCTAATTTTCTTTAGCCTTAGGATGTAGATGAAGTTAGTTTAATATATCTAACATGGGTTTATCTCATCTTCTTTCTAAAATGAAATAAATTTATGTTTTTTCTTTAAATAATAGAGTTCACAAATCATAATTATTTGATAGATTATGTTTAAGTAATATTTTGACAATCTATACTTAGATGAAATTTGGAATTCATATTCTTTATTTATTTCTAGAATTAATAACAAGATTTTCCTATAAACAAATTAACTTGAATAAACTTGTAAATCTGATTTATTTGATAGGTTATACTTAAGTTCGGTTTTTTGATAGCCTATGATTAGATCAGGATTTGAAGTTTGTTTCTTTTCTTTTGTTTATGAGATTTTCTACTCGATATGATTTTTTTTTAAGAAAGGTGTTATTTTTTATGGTCTATACTTGCATATCACTTGATAGGTCATACTTAGGGAAACTTGATTAAAATCAAATTAAAAAGATCACATTTCTAATATGTTACTTAATCGTGCATAATTAAAAAGATAGGAAAAAAGAGATAATTTATTTTTAGGCTATTATTCTAATGGATTCGAAATCCTAGGCTAATCTCTAGAACTTACAATAAATCTTCCCTCAATTTAGAAACTCTTAGTTAATCCACCAGAACTAAAAAAATAGTAAGAATCACAAAACACCTGAGATCTCTGTGGGATGACCTGTTAAGCACTACAACTGATCTCTAGAACTTACAATAAATCTTCCCTCAATTTAGAAACTCTTAGTTAATCCACCAGAACTAAAAAAATAGTAAGAATCACAAAACACCTGAGATCTTTGTGGGATGACCTGTTAAGCACTACAACTGATACTGTACGCTTGCAGTAATTAATCACATCACTGGACAGAGTTGTCCGCATGACGAGAAGAGTTTCACTACCAAGAGGAAGCCTAGACTGCATAAGTTAGTAACCTCCAGGCAAATCAAGAGGCTATTAATAGAGAAATAGAGCAGGCGAGATTTGAGCTGGATGCCAATCAGGCCACTATAGATCATGCCCATGAAACGATCACCAAAGCTCAAACCATTCTCGTGGCCACTCAAGCGAAGCAGGATGAAATACTAAAGAGGCAGGACGAACTTGTTCTTCCCACGGCCAGCTTCAACATGAAGTTAGCATGCGGAACAAGGCAATTGAAGATGTCAGGGTGCAAGCTACCCAACAGCTAGCCGTCAATGACGACGAATTACGCCATCAAGTGGTATCAACAATGGAGGAGACTCCGTGAGCGGCTTTTGAGGAGGTAGAGTCAAGTTTAAGGAATTTGGGCAACCCTTAAATCTTTCTTCCTCTTTCTTTTCTCGTCTTCTTTTGCTTTAGATGAATAATAGGACTGTTCATACTGCCTTATTTTCTCTCCTTTGTTTTGTTGAATAAACAACCATTTTCGAAACATATTGCCTTATTCTGAAATTGCTGTGTGATATACTTGTGGATGCTCCAAGGGTTTCAGAGTAAATCTTTTGAAAGAAGGGGATATGTTGTACATGGAGTTTTGTTAAGATTACATTACTTCCATAGCCACTTTTTTTTGGGCTCATCTGGAAAGCAGACAGAGCTGATGTGAAAATTGTGGTTGTGGATTTGTGGATATTTGAAAGATATAGTTGAGGAAGATGGAATTTATTCTGGGTATGGTGGGACCATAACAAGCTTTTAATTTCGAAATTTCTTTTGGGGTGACTTGCTTGGAAAGCAGGCAAAGCCAGGGTGATTCACTTGGATAATAGTCAAAATTGATGATCAGGTCAGGATCATAGGTTGACTCGCATGGAAAGTATACAGAGCTGGGGTGATTCGCTTGGAAAGCGGATAGAATCAATGATCTGATCACGATCATAGATTGACTCACATGGAAAGCATATAGAGCCAGGGTGATTCGCCTGAAAAGCAGACAGAATCAATGATCGGGTCAGAATCATAGGTTGACTTTCATTAAAGCAAATAGAGTCAGGGTGATTCGCTTGTAAAGTAGACATAATCAATGATTGGGTAAGGATCATAGGTTGACTCACATGGAAAGAATATAGAGCTGGGGTGATTCGCCAGGAAAGTAGATAAAATTGATTATTGGGTCAGGATCATACGCTGACTAGCATGGAAAGCATATAGAGCGAGGGTAATTCGCATGGAAAGCATAAAGAGCCAGGGTAATTCGCCTGAAAAGCAAACAGAATCAATGATCGGGTTAGGATCATAGTTGACTCACATGGAAAGTATAAAGAGCCGGGGTGATTCACCTAGAAAGTAGATATAATCAATGATCGGGTCAGGATCATATATTGACTCGCATGGAAAGCATACATAGCCAGGGTGATTCGCATGGAAAGCAAATTTAATCGATGATCGGGTCAAGATCATATGTTGACTTGTATAGAAAGCATATATAGCTAGGGTGACTCACTTGAAAACCAGATAGAATCGATGATCGGGTCAAGATCATATGGTCGGTTTGTTTATTGAAGTACGTAAGGGGTAATTTGTGAGATAAGTGAGATGATTCAAATCTCATTGTCAGAGATAAGAGTTTAACATGACAAGTTTGCGACAAGTGTCTCTTATGTAGTGATACGGAAGAGATGGTTCAACTCTCACTATCAAAGATAAAAGCTTAATATGACATATTCATGGAATTTTTAGCATATCTCCAGCTATAAATGGATTTGGCATGCCCTTACCAACTGCCATTTGCGATAAACTAGCCATACTATTCCCTTCAGCATGATAAGTTGTTGAGAGTTTTGTTCGGACTTAAATACCAAACATTCCCTCTTCCCTTTGCTTTTCGGCTTTGGGATGTTTGATTTCATATTCTTTCCCCTAGTATGATAGAGTTGGCAAGCCTCTTCTCATTGCTTTAGCGGCATTGGGTGGTTCATGCTTTTTTACATTAGCATAATGGGTTGGTGGGAATTAAGTTCTCTTCCTGTTGCCTTTGCGACATTTGGGAAGCAAAATTGGCTATTTGCACATGCAAATTTTTTTTGGAGAGAGTGACAATATGTAGTATCTATTCAAGAATGTATCATTGATAGGCATCATTATTCTATCTTTGTCTTCGTTGATCAGGCGATATGCTTCGTTTGAGTAGACAATTTCCACAACAAAGGGGCCTTCCCACTTGGGCTCAAACTTTCCTTTAGTTTTGTGAGTAATGATCATTGGTCTTTTAACAGTTAGGACCAAGTCTCCTTCTTTGAAGGTTTTTCGCTTGACTTTTTTTTTGAAAGCCTTAAAAATCCATGCCTGTTACAGCTATATTTGCTTTGTGCCTTTAAACACTTTTCATCTAGCATTTCGAGCTCTCGCAATCGTCGCTGGTGTTGTTCTTATGTCGTCATCTCTGCAGCCAATGCGAATTGCAGGGATGGTATCTGTATTTCGAGTGGCAAAACCACTTCACACCCATAAACTAAGGAGACCGTAGCTTTTGTTGGAGTTCGGATTGTGGTTCGGCAAGCTCACAAACATTTTCCTAACTTGTCATCCCAGTCTCGCTTACTGGAGGACACAAATTTTTGAAGAAGCTTGACGATGATCTTGTTGAAGGCCTCGGCTAGCCCATTTGTTGCTAGATTATAAGGTGTCGATACAGTGTTCTAGATTCTAAATTTACTATAGAATTGCGTGAATCCTTGGCTAACGAACTAGGGACCATTATTGTGGATAATCCGCCTGGGTACGCTGAAGCGGTATATCACGTAATGCTTAATAAACTTGATAACATCTGTGGTTTTCACTTCTCTCATAGGGACAGCCTCTGCCCACTTAGAAAAGTAGTCGGTTATGGCAAGTATAAATATGTGTCCTTTAGATGACAGTGGGGGTAATCAAACCGATGATATCTATGCCCCAGGCTTCAAATGGCCTGCTAGCGACGAAATTATGCAGATATTTCGACGGTTGGAAAATGAAATTGGCATGTATTTGGTAGATGTGGCAGCACTTGGCATAGTTCACGGCATCTGCAATTATCTTTGGCCCAAAATAGCCAAGTCTTCTTATACGGTCCCAGAGGTTTGGTCCTGGCTGATGGGCCCCGCAGGTACCAATGTGCATTTCATAGACTACTTCGTCAGCCTCTTTTTTTGAAAGGCAACGTAGTAGGATGCTGTCATGCAACCTCTGGTACAATGTATGCCACATTGCATTGTAGTAGTATTTGGATATCTCTTTTCTCATTGAGGCCGCCTCTTTGGGGTCTTCCGGGAGGATTTCATATAATGCATAGTCTATAAAAAGAAAACACCAATCACGAGGTTCAAGATCCAGGCTTACTTGGTATACCTCCTCTTCTTCAAATAATGTCCTTGGATGCAAGAGGCTCTAACTCCCTATTTAGATTTGTCTGCTCATTCCGGGTGTCACAACTAAGGTTGCGGCTAGGCAAGCAAGAGCGTCTGCATACACATTCTCGTGTTTGGAAACATGATTGATGCAGAATCTTTCAAATTTGTTGGTTAACTTAATTACATACCTCATATTCTCCAGTCATTTGGTTGACAATGAGCTTGGAGTCTCCATATGCTTCAAGGTGCTCTACCCCAAGTCGTCGAGCTAACTGGAGGCTGACAGTGAGTACGTTGTATTCTGCAAAATTTGTTTATGCACAATTAAGTGAGTGAATATCCCCTAGGTATCATATGCTTGTGGGGACTTGTTAGTACAACCCCCACTTCGGCTGCGGTTCTCCTTGATTTTTTGTCAAAGAAGAGTCGCCAGGTCTATTCATTGTTGACCCGGTTGACTTGAACATTTTTGTCAGTGATGTTGTTCTGGAGTTTTAGATGCTCTGGTATATGGTGTTTTGTAAGAAAGTCTGCTATCGTTTGTCCTTGTATGGCATTTTGAGGGACGAAGTGGATATCGTACGGTGATAGGAGGAGTGCCCACTTTGCTAATCTCCTATTTAGTGCATCCAGTTTTGTCATGAGAAACTTCAATGGGTTAACTCAAGAGATGATATGAATTGTCTGTCCAGTTATGTAGTTTCGCAATTTTTGAATTGTAAATACTAAAGCTAAACATTCTTTCTCGATTGGGTTATACTTGTGCTCGGTGCCAATCATGGTGCAGCTTAAGTAATAGATGGCCTACTCTTGACCTTGTTCATTATGTTGTACTAATAAAGCTCCCAAGGCATGGTCCATTAATCTTACGTAGATGAGGAAATGTTTCCCCAGAACCGGGGCTGTTAGAATGGGTGGATTTATCAGATACCTTTCCATGTCGTCGAAGGCCTGCTGGCATGCTTCATTCCAACGAATGACATCCCTTCTTCATGAGCCTCGTGAATGGTCAGCATCGTCCTGACAAGTTGGCGATAAATCGCTGAATATAAACCAGTCTCCCTTGCAACCCTCTAAGTTCTTTCAGGTTACGAAGTGGCTACATTTCTTGAATCGCCTTAATTTTGTCGAGATCAAAGTGGATTCTCTTCGAGGTCACAACGGATCCTAAGAACTTGCCACTCGATACCCCCAAAAAAGATTTGGTGGGATTCATCTTCAATTGATGCTTCCTCATGAGCTTGAATATAATCCTCAAGTCATTCAAGTGATCCTCTTTTTTCTTACTTTTAACCGCCAAGTCATCCACATAGTAGTAGGCAGTCTTCCTTTAATGTTCTCAGAAGATGATACTCATTGCTCGCTGGTAGATTGCGCCAGCATTCTTTAATCCGAAGGGCATCACTATATAATAGTATATCCCTAACGGAGTCCTAAAAGCTGTGTGTTTTTCATCCTCGGGGGTGCATCTTGATCTGATTATACCCTGAGAAACCATCCATAAAGGACATTCTTTCATAGCTGTATGTGTTGTCTATCATGACGTTAGTTATGGGTAGTGGGAACTCATCTTTAGGGTAGGCAGCACTAAGATCCCAGAAATCTATGTATATCTAGATCTTACCATTCTTTTTAAGTACGGGAACAATGTTTGCCACTCAATCGGGATGTTACTCACAGATAAAACGCGAATCAACAAGTTTCTTGACTTCGGCTTCTATTGCTTCCATTAATTCGAGGCAAAAGCGCCTTTGTTGTTGTTTTACCAGCTTCGCTTCCGGCTTGATATTGAGCCGGTGGGTTACGACTTCCGGATCTAAGCCCGACATGTCTTCATAATTCCAGGCAAAGATATCTATATACTCTTTTATCAGAGCTAATAGATCTTTTTTTCAGATGAGGGCAAGTTCTCACTTATGAAGATGGGCTTCGGATTATCCTCGTTTCCCATGTTAACTTGGATTATCTTGTCTTCGGTGGGCGGTTCTTATTGCTCAAACCGTTTGTCCCATTAGGCTTCCATCTGTTGGACCCATGGATCTTCTAATGAGGGAGGTGGATCCTCTTCTTCTGTTTTAAAGGTTGCAGATGTCATGTTTGATATAAGAGCTTAGAATATGGCCCCAGTACTTATATCCGAATCTATTGTGGCTTTGTTGCCTTCTGAACGGGTTGGTTGTTCTCATTCTTCTTTTGAGGGCGTAACATAACCCAACCCCCTGCGGGTCTTGTGGTAATAATTGTGGTTCTTTCCCTTTGATACGAACGAGTGTAATAGATTCCTCCTTCCTTTTCCAAAGTTTAAATTTGCATGGAAGTTAAATCATAACCCATCTTTCTCATCATTCGATGAGAATTCGATTCATAGGATTCGAACTGTGGTGATACTTGGCCATCACTGTCATCATGTAGGTTTGGATCGGGCCAGACTCAACTCCTTCAAATGTTATGGGATGTTGGTCTAGCCTTTGTGGAGCTATTTCAAAAACAGTGCTGTTTGGATTAGCAATTTTTGACTGTATGGTGAGTGATGATGACATCGGTAAGTGAAAGGTTGCCAATATCTCTAACTCAGGCAAGCTATTTACCTCTATGCCGTGCAGGAGGGTACAGAATCTGAAGCAACAATAGACGAGTAAGCAAATCCTATGTTGTCATTAATGACCCATTCGCCTACCTCATCGGTGGCACTAAATACATCCATATTGTCTAAACTAATTACAAATGGATTTATTTTGAATTCAAAATCGTCGTCCCCATTAGGCTCAGGTTTTTTATCTACCTAATTATCATTGTCATAACTTTTCTCTGCTGGCTCCACGGAGGTCCCATGGGCCTTTTGGTATAGTATGTCATCAGTAAAGTAGTTTTCTAACTCCTTGAATGGTTGCTTATCTGTTATCAATGTATGCACCTCGCCTTCTTCATTGGTGTACTTTATGCATTGATGGAGTGTCGATGGGACCACCATATAGACGTGGAACCAGGGATGCCCGAGCAAGATGTCATATGATGTGTCTGCGTCGATGACGTAACACGTAACCTCTGACTTTAAGTATTCCATTTGGCATCAAAGTTATATCTTTCCCAAAGGATAACTACTATTGGTATTAAACCCATGGATGGTGGTGTTGATGGGAGTCAAACGACTAGTAGAGATACCGAGGAATTGCATAAATCTTCGAGGGATGATGATTAGTGCAAAACTAGGATCAATCAGGACTCGACTCACCTTGGCTGAACCAATATACCCCGAGTAATATAGAGGTCTGTTGTGCTTTTGGTTCTTCACCTACATGTCTTCAGGTAAGAATGTTATATGTGGGATCGTCCTCACTATTTGATGGTAGCTCAGGTGAGGATCTTCCTCGTCAGTAGATGGTTCTACAATTTGTGCGAGGAGAGTTTCTGAATCGGCCAAGGCTTCTCTTAGGGCATCTTTTATTGTCTTCGATAGTTGCAGAAGCTCGTAGAGAGTAATTCGAGGAGGGATGTTGGCTAACTGGGCTAGCACATCAAGTCAAAATGGTACCCCCATTGTCTCACTATCCTTTTTCGAATCTTTCTAATAGCAAAGTTCTTTTTTGTCTAGCAAGCGGTGCTTTAGGTGTTTCTGCTGACTTACTTGGCCTAACCTTCAAGTATTCTCTAAGGTAGTTCTTTCCGGATTGAGTGCCTAATGGCCCTGCCTCATTTGGATGAGTGGCCATTGTCATCTTCTCCACTTCTCAATTAGTGAGTGAAGTGGTACTGGATTGATCTTTTTTGTCAATGATGGATACTGGATTAGATGTTCAAGTCTTCCCCCTTGGTCTTTTTTGAGTCGGTTGGAGTGCTCTATTGTTCGTCTTTTAGCAGATCTGGGTGCACGCACATGATCTCCCCTTTCTAGGTAGAGACTAGAGAGAGCCCCTTTTTCTTCAAATCATGCAGTCAAAGTTCTTTACTATTAATTTTCCTTCAGGGATTGGGGTCACACCAGCTAGAATTTGTAAAGACCCCATAGTGATTGTAGCCGCATTTGCAGACACCTTTTTTTGTTCCGGTCTCAATTGGATCACCTTCGCATCTATGAGTGACTGGATTTTATCTTTGAGAACGTAAATATTTGTGGTCAGATGCCCAATATTATGATAGTAGAGGCAATATTTGGGATCATCTATTTTCCCAATATCCTCTGGCTTCCGATATTTGAGCAATTTGAGCATCCCCTTCTTAGTTAGTAAATAAAATAAAGTACCTGTTTGTTCATCTTTGAAGTCGTACGTTCGCTGTAATATGAAAGAGTCCTAGTTATTCTGTGGCTTTTAACTTGCAGCAGGCCTAGTGGTCATTGCCTCCTTACCCTTAGAGCGGGTTGCTTGTGCTTGTGGCCTGTTCGTGGATACTCTCTTCTAGGAATGACTTTCATCAATACAATAGATTATATCCTCCGCTTGCGACTCTTACTTAACCAGATCCTTCCATGTTTTGGATTCCACTGCTTTCATCTTTATGAGGATATTAGTTTCGAAGTTATGCTTGCATATTTTGTCTAGCATTTCTTATGACATGCCATGTGGATATCGCAGTGACATCTCTCGGAAACATTTTATAAAACTTTTAATAGTATTGTTTACAAAGACATGTGGACAAGCATTTCTTATGACATGACTATCGTTTTATGCATGTTCTGCGTGTTTGTGAGGAGAGCATGAACCGAAATCTCCGTATTGTTTTCGAAGAAATGGCACAGAAATTCCTTCTCTATAACAGACTATGATTTAATAGTCCCTAGGAGCAACTGTATAAACCACATAAATGCGGGCCCTCTCAAAATACTTGCAAAGACCTTAGTCATTATGGCATCATTTTCTATGAGGTGACCTGTTTGTGACAAGAAGTAGTACAAATGTTGATTGGGAGAAACTTTTCCATCGAAAGACTCCAGTTTTAGAGGTTTGTATCTCTTGAGAAAAGGAGCCGATTCGCACTCTACTGGATACGGTCTAGTAACTCAAACTTCTTGCGGGTCCTTTTTCTGCATCAAGACTTCTAGTTGGTCCTACTTTTTCTACATTTTGTTTCGCATGCGAGTCTACTTCATAGTGAAATTCTTCTTCTTTTTCTGATTTCCCTCCATCTTCTTTTGGTGGCTTGTCAGATAGTTTTTCTGATTTGTCTTCAGTATTCTTTTCCATCATTTTGAGAAGTAATGTACAGAGTTCATCAAGACTCTTTTGTTGCTCTATGATTAGGCGTTCTTGTGCCTCCAGTTTTTTATTCACTTTGTTGGAACTTCCTATCATATGGACCGCTGTAGCTTCAATCCTGAAAGACTTGTATGATTGTGGTGTTGCGATAGTGGAGTGATCACTATCTTCTTTGCTTTCACTATCTGAACCCCCAACCAACCTTTTGTAGTTTGATGGTGCCATAATTCCTGACTTGAGCCGAGTAAAATGGCAAGCTTCCGCATATGAGGAATGTCTATCGCTTCGTGGCTTCTTTCCTTTATTTACCATATTTGAAGTCACGAATAGAGGTTCTTCACTATTGTTGGTCCTTCTTCTATGAACATGTGTTCTTTTAGCGGGTTGTCCTTTGGTTCGGTTATTCGACTAAAAACTTAGGGCCTGGGACGACATACTATTGGTAAGTATTGCAGAGATTAACTACTCACAACTGCATAATAGACGAGATTGGGCCATCCTCCTCTTGTTATTGAGGAATTCTCGTAAATCAGTCTCTTGATGAGTCTCTTCATTGCTACAACCTATGGAAGACCCTCTGCTGTGTTTATGGCAGCCAGTAGGTGTAGAAGACTAGAATTTCTAACCTGAACAAGGTTCTATTTTAGTCTTTACTAATACTTCATGGAACTGGGACTTGTCTTATGTTTTGAACTTTTTGCGCTAGGCTGAACAGCCTGGCACTTTACTCTTTGTGTGTGGGGCTGATGAGCTTCGCGCAGCGTCATGCTGGGCTGATTAGCTTCGTGCTTGTAATTAGCCTCATGAAGAGTTGCGCTGGGCTATTTAGTCTAGCATTCTGAATTAGCCTCGTGCAGAGTTACACTGGGCTATTTAGCCTGGCGTTTTGAATTAACCTCACGCAGAGTTACGCTGGGCTGTCTAGCCTGACATCTAAGACCATATTCATCTTGGACTTGATTTTTGAAAACTCGTTGCCGCGCTTGACGGTTTCAATTACGAATTTGAGACCTGATTAATCCAGATCTTGGCTATCCTTTAGTATTTGCGCAGCCATGATAGGAGAGGATTTTTTCTTTTCTAAGATCTTGGAATCCAAAGATCCAAAGGGATCCTGTTCGGGAGTTCCTTTGTCATTCGAATTCATAATTTTGACCTTTTGCTGTTTAGAACTCAAAAATCCATGAAGTTCCTGTTCAACGGGAATTATCTCGTCATTCGAGTCTATCGATTGGACTTTTTTCTTTTCTAAGATCAAAGATCCAAGGGGCTCCTGTTCAACGGGAGTCCCCTTGTCATTCGACTTGTGCCGTGAGTTTCCAAGCAGCGATGGAGCTGTGTTTGGACCGGACTGACCGATCTAGAGGACAGTACTGCTCATATTTCTTTTCATCAATTTCTACGATCAGCATCTCTATAGACTTACCAACTTATCAATTTTATGGGTATCAGATTGGGCCACGATCTTCTTATCAGTGTAGAAAACTTCTCCCACTGTTGTCACCAGTTTGTTTCCCGTGAAAATTGCACCTCCTTTCATTGCCATGGATTTATAAATATTATAATGAAAATTATCCAAATTACAATGAAAAGAAAGCATAGAAACAAACGAGAGGACTTATAAAACACGTCTCTATATTTTTACAGAAGATTTGGGTTCTAACGTGGCTATGGAGCATCGCTCTTGTACCCGTTAACGATCTAATGTTCAAAATCGATCTTGAACGTAGAGAATATGATAAAAAAGCTTCTGGCCGGGGGTTCTTTCTGCTGGTCTACATACTTTTTGTAGAAATTAATCTGGTCTCCAATGAGATCTCCCCAAAAGATCCTAAAGAATCACCCTTTTGGTCCCTATTTATAGTTTTTGGGGTTTCCTTAGAGATAAGGTTTGAATTCCAGTTAAATCAAATCTCTGAACTAATATCTAGATATGAAATCTTTAATTCCGAGTGATTAGATATCATTAGGATCAGAATTCTAGTCGAAACTTAGAAGGAGACCCAATTTTAAAACTGGAATAACACCGTGCGCGCTAGGCTATCATCCCTGCGCAAGGCTATTAGGCTCGCATGGGGCTATTTGTCAGGCGTGGGGTAGTTAGTCTTGCGTGCATGAGGCTAATAGCCTCGCGTACACGAGGCTATTCGCCCCATGTGGCCTTTTTCTCTTACTTTCAAAATTTTCTCCGTCTACAACAGGCAACCATCGTATTTGAACACCCCTTGTAGGAGCACCACTCAATGAGGCAACTCCTTTCCCTCTTTCTCGCTTGGAATATGTCAAGAGATGTTGATTTCGATAAGAAAATTAAATGTCAAGTTATTTGGCGAATGCTTTTTCAGGCCAAGGTGAGTTCATTCTCGAACTCAATATTCCATGCACCGTTCTTATTTGATAGGAATGAATTATATTTTAATTTTATACAATTATTTATTTATGTCATGATACAAGTTATTATTTATATCGACAAGAATTGTTTATATAATTTATATTTTATTTCTAAGAATTATTTCACATGCAATTTAATTATTGTACAAACTTTATTCAAATGAAGTATATGTTACAAAATGACTAAAAATAGCAATTGAAATATCAATTGATAGTGATGATGATTGTAATATTGTATGTCTACGGTCTCTAGAAAAGGTTCTAAAGAAAAGTGGTTATTTAATTAAGGAACGTGACTACATGAAAAATCTATCACTTCTTTACTCTTACTTGGCGGTATGTTATTATGATATTATAGTCAGAAATCCATAATATTAGTGGTTAAAATTTCTCTAACATGTAACAAATGAAAATATTTCTCTAAAAATCACTGAACTATAATGAATTTGAACTACATTGGAACTTAAACTAAATTAGGATCATAGTGATTAGAAATATATTATACTGGACTTGATACGATCTTAATAACTGTAAACACAACTAGGTTGGGAAAGATACTTATTGATGTAAAAACTAGGTTTCGGCTGTATTGTTAAGTTCTACAACTAATTTTCCGCACACCACGGGTGCGTGGTGATTTGTTGGATCACATCTGAAAATTTTTCTTCGTTATTATGCAGGTCTGGGTCAGTTTCAGACAATCCTGGTAATCATTTTCTCGGGTCAGTACGTGAGATAATCGAAACACGGATATAACATAAGTTAGATTCTCCAGTAATATATTGATGTGAATTGTCTAACTGCAAGTACACAGTGTAGTTATAACACTTTATAGGTCGTTCCCACAGGGATATGCAGTGTTTTGCTCTCTTACTATTCCTATTATCTTAGTGAGCTAACTAATGAATTCTAGATTGATTTTAGTCAATTTTAATTAGTCTAAGATAGAGAATCCACTAATTCACAACCAAATATTATTTATTTTATCTTCTTCCTTTCATAAAATGTGATCTTTTAGTTTAATATTTATTTAAAGTACACTAAGTATGAGCTATCAAGTTGTGTGCAAGTATAAACCATCAAAAGTGTTACTTTTCATAAGAACAAAATAAATCATTAGATAAATCTATGAAGCAAATAAAAACTAACAACCCCAAACACTAATTAAGCATATGCTATCAAAATATTTAAATTAAGTATAACCTATCAAAATATTAACCTATGAGTTCTTGTATTTTAATCGTTCCATAGAAAAATTATGTCTTTTTTATTTTTATTTGAGAAACAAGATAATTAAAATTAATATTTGGTCGATTCCTACCTTTATCTACATCTTAAAACTAAACTAAATTGATTACACGTAATCCTAATTAACAAGTTTCTATTTTATTCAGGAAAGCAATATAATTAGTTACACATGCTCCTAGTTAATAAGTTTCTATTTTTATTCATGAAAGCAATAAAAAAAGTCCTATTTTTCCTCGGAAGCAATTTAAAATATATACTAGAAAGCAATTAAACTATACTAGAAAGTAATTAAACTAAACTAGAAATCAATTAAACTATTCTAGAAAGTAATTAAACTAAACTAGAAAGCAATTAAACTATACTAGAAAGTAATTAAACTAAACTAGAAAGCAAATAAAAATTTATTACCGACTAGAAAGCAATAAATAGCAAAGGATCACCTCAAGAGCTAAGGTATTGTGGCCGTCGCCCCTTCGATTAATCTCCTAATTTTATTAATCTCCAAATTGAAAAAAACTCTAATTTACAAGGATAAATCCAATATACAGCCTCGACCTACCAAACCCTAATCTTGTTACAACTGAATGACTAAAAATTACAACAAAACCCTCATAAAAATTTTAGTTACAGATTCAAAAGTCTTACTGCCCAATAGCGGGCATTTAATTTTTTTTCCAAAGGACTCCTATCAGTAAATGACTTAGCACGAAAATGCGCTGATCGGAGGCCCACTATTGCTGCCAAATGGCAGCTATTGCTACCAGTTGGTAGCAAAAGTCTAGTCAATTGTGTCTAGCTTCTGTAGTTTTATTGTTTGGTTCTGTTCTTCTCTTTTGACTGACTGGATTTGACTTTAGTGCTTTGTAGCCTTGTGTTCTTCTAGTTTTATTCTTTTTTTTTTTTTTAACTCTTTTTAGACTTAATTTTCTAATCCGTCTCTAATTTCCTGCTGTACCTTGTAGAAATAGTTTTAACTTGAAAAACACACTAAAAATACCCGAGTAGCATTATTTATATATGAAAATAGATTAATTCATGTAGTATATCATTATGACGTATATGAAAATAGATTATTTATAGGCTAGAGCCTCATTATAATTAAAATAAACATTATCAAGAATATAGTCAATAAATTAATTCATGAAGTATATCTAAATTCATATATACTATTTATCGTTATTTCAGTTACTTTTGTCCTTTATCTTTTCACAGTGTTATTATCTTTATATTTGGTCGTGATTTGATGACCTGGGTGTAAATGCTCAAATTTTGAAATAGATCCGAAGGAGTAAAATAATGATCTGATGTAGTAGTTGAAGCCAACAGACGTTGTTCCTTTCTTTTCATCTTGTATTTTTTTTGTTTCCTCTTTTAGAATTTTATTTTTGTCCTAAGTTATTTCTTTATCCTATTACGTCATTATCCATTGTAATCTACATTTGTCCTTCAAATAAAATTTCTATTTTCCATTAAAATATTATTGTGACATGAGGCAATCATCGATATTATAAGCTACCCACTAACCTACCTCAATAGTACGTCCAACCTATTAATCAACCTTCGGTGTACCAACCACCACCAAAGGAAAATTTTGAGGATAATTTCTTGTAGATACAACAAATAATGGATTAGATGATCCAAGCGCAACAGCAGTTTATTTAGTCGTAGTAAACGATCAAAGTCAGAATGTGATAGCCTTCAGCGGTATATGCTCACAGATAAGCCACCTCAATTCTGCATTGCAAATAAAGGAAAAAGGTAAGCTAGCATCTTAACTGGAGGCCAATACTTCAGATAAAGTCGAAGGTTTAAATACTATTACTTCTTCCATTAATAATGATATAGATTAGATTGAGAAGTGGTAAAGTGCTTAATGAGCTCATTTCAAAAGAAAATACTGAGGAGAAATAGGGTAATAATTCAACACAACAATCTAAAAATGATAATTCTAAAGAACCTACTTTTACATATTATAAACCACCTGTATCGTTTCCTCAAATATTAAAGTCTAAAAAAATTAATACATCTTATACTGATATTTTAAAAATTTTCAAACAGGAATAGATTAATATTACTCTACTGGAAGCGATTAAACAAGTCTCCTCATATGCAAAGTTTTTGAAGGACTTGTGCACTATTAAAAGACATCACAATATACAGAAGAAAGCATTTCTTACAGAGCAGGTAAATGAATTATTCCATTTTGAAATGCCTCTTAAATACGAGGATCCTAGATGTCCTGCTATTTCTTGTGTAATATGTCAAAATAATATAGAAATGTCTTTGCTAGATTTGGGGGCTAGTGTAAATCTTTTACCATTTTTGGTTTACAAGCACCTAGAACTAGGAGAATTTAAATCTACATCAGCCACATTATAGTTAGCCAATAGGTCAAAATGCCTTCCTAAGGGCATTGTGGAAGATGTTCTACTGCAGATTGAGAATGTTTTCATCTCTTAAAATGTCAAGGTTGAAGGTTGCCATCAAGGACAAAAAATATAACAAAATTTGGAATTTGAATAGCAAAACTTGAGATTTACTTTCTTTATAATTAAAGCAAGGTTACAATTTCTTGATTCTAAGAAATGTGACAGTGGAAGTATGATCAGAGTGATCATTCTTTACTTCCATTGACGATCCAGCAATAACTTGAAGAACTCAAATTCTGATTTTCTCCGTCAGTTTTTGATGCCTTTCTTTGGAAGCTTGGCTTCATTTTTATAGTTGGAGGGTGTCATAACTATTCTCTCAATTTGTAGAGATTGTAGTAGTTATTTGCCTATAATCGGATGTACTCGAATCTCCTCTGGCGAGATTAATCGATAAAGCTGGTTGGTTGCTTCTGGCGAGGTTAACTTTTTTTTGACAGAGTTAATCTAGTCTGGCGAAGCTAATTTTCTTCTAGTTTCTGGTGAAGCTGGCTAACCTAGTCTAGCAGAGTTAATTCTCTTTTAGCTTCCGGACTCTTTTAGCTTCCGGAGAATCTAACTAACCTGGTCATGTAGAGTTAATTCTCTTTTAGTTTCCGGTGAAGATAACTCATTGGCGGGGTGAACTTGGCTTCTGGCGGGGCTATCTCTTTGGTGGGGCCAATTAGCTTTTTTATTAGCTCTTAGCCTTTAGATTTTAACAAACTTTACCGGGTACAATTATGATAGCTTACAAGACCCCCTTCAAAATTTTCAAGAGAAATTGTATTTAAATCTTAAAATACTTTGAATCTTTAAATATAGTACATATCATATCTATTTTGACTGAATGCTTCTGGTAGAATTAGCATGACCTTGCTTTAGGCTAGCTATTTGGAATGCTTCTAGTGAAACTAATATGTGAAGTTGGTCTGACGGATCTAAACATCTTATCACAATGATCACCGTGCAGCTAATAATGTCCTCTTTAAATGCTCTGGATAAGGATGAAAACTGTTCCAGGTAAAGGTGAGAAACTGCTTCACCTATATTTTCATCCTAGCCTTTGTTTTAAATATCTGGGCTCTTGTTCCCTCTTCAAAAATCTCTCCTCTTTAGAAATCTTCTTTCCCCTTACTCAGAGATTTTCAGATCTATGGCACACAAACAGGTGATGCAACTAATGAATGCACAAGCGGCAGGGACGAACAGCCCTTCTTCGGCAGCAACTTGCCCGCCTACAGTCGGTAAGCTTTACTCTCACCAGTGTCAATGGATATGCCAATTTATTTTCTTTCTTGTTATAATATCGACATCAAGCAGACTGGATCTTCGTATCCTCTCTCTTTTGTATTTCTTGAGGGTAAAGGAGAATCAAGTCTTTGCATCTGTTCTTCTTCTAGGTTTATCTCAAAATTACCTTTACGATGTTTTTTGATGACGATGACAATGATACATACATAGTTTAGGGGTCCTTTTCTTATGACGAATCTTTCTAGCAATGTAGTCATTGGAATCGCAGTGTTACCCTTTGATGTGGAATTCTTGATCTAAAGGCAACGTTAATTTGAACTCTGCACAGCGAAGTTAGTTTTAACTCTTATCCGCAGAATTAATTTGGCTTCTTGTGGCAATATATTTCTTTTCTTTATTTAGTAGTGATGGCGATTTTCTTTGTAGTGACCCATCTCTTTTGTTATTTCTTTACAGTCTTCTATGCCAGTTCTTCCATCATCGCTTACCACATGGCTGGTTCTACTATGGGCATTAGGGGTTATGCAGACTTTCATTGTCCACGTCCCATTCTTTATACTATTATGATGATGAAGAGAGGGCCAATTTAATTCGTAATGACAAGCTCAGATTGTGAGGGGTTGGTCACTAGCACCTCATTCTTGGGAGGGATAAAACTGGACTCCCCAAACCATATTTCATATTTGGAGATGCTATTGACAGTAAGGATTCCTTACTTCTTCCTTTATGTCCTTGGATTTATCGATTAGAGGGGACTTACTTCACACTTCTAGACATAGAAAGATAATACCTTTTGAGTTATCTTCGGTCATGTGTTGAGGAACGACAAATGAAATGGCAACTCACTCCCACTCAAGATAGACCTCCCATTCATATGACTGGTCATCTTCCAGGAATAATGTTTTGAGATGCTCCTGTAGACTTCAACATGGCTAGAACCTTTAGGAATGAGTTCATATGAAGTAAGGGGAAATATCTGACTGAGAACTTTAGGGCTCCATGTTGGATTCATGTGGGAAGTAGGGACTGGTGGGCTCTACTAATAGGATTCATATTGGACAAATTTGAGGGGGAGTTGGTGGACACTGGGCTATTTAAAGCTGTAAGGGCCACTCAGTAGGGCATTGCTACCAATCCAACTCAACGGTTTGCAATTTTGGTATTGTACAATCCTGATACTGGTACTTTCTTCACTATTGATGGAGAAATGGGGTTTACTCTCTACGAGATGTGACTGATTTTGGGGCTTCCAATCGGAGACATCCCATGCAAGGAGTATTTTCCTGGAATTGAAGAGCTTAAGATTCTGGCGTCCCAAGGTAGTGCTTTGTACCATACTTTATAGGATTTAACTTGTTATTTTCATATCTGTTCAAACTTGACTGATGCAAAGGGGAGTGCAATATGGTACAAGAAGAGGGCTGATTATTTTTTTACAAACTTAATGGGAAGGGACCTATTGGTTTTCAACAACCTGCCGGCGTGGATGACATCACTTTGAGAATATCCAAATTTAAGGTCGGTGATCGTATTGTGAGGGAGCCTGAAGGTAATCTCTCCACTGGGATAGTATTCCTGAGTTACCATAGTTGGGCAGCTTGTGATCTATCCCCTACTACAACACTTGCAGCTTACCTTTCTCTTTAGCTTAATAAGTGTATTATCCCCCTGCTGCCACGGGAGCATGTTCCTATCAGAGTTTTATATCCTATGGTTCAGTCACCATATAGGCGTCCTATAGTCCATCTGCTACCCATGGTGGGTCATATACATCATGGTCTAAGATTGCTTTTCGAAGCCTTTTTGCATAGACCAAGTCCGAATCCTTGCATCGATTTACCCTATACTTACTCAATGGCTTGGTTTATATCTCATTGCCAAGGGTTAATCCCTACTTGCCCAGCCACACCAAATAGTGAAGTACTTCCTGATTTTTGTAGGTATGAGAATATAAAGTGGATGTAAGAGTACTTGGTGACCACCCGACGGCTTATTAGCCATCATTCTTCATATTCTTTTTGGATAACTTTCCAGACATAGAAGGAGATTCTTTTGGAGACTTATTTGAACATGTTGGGGAGTCGCATTCTAGTCTTTCAAAATAAGTATTCTCTTGGTTACTTTGTATTTGTCCCTCTCATCTTTTGTACAGGAGAGGGAATTCATGTAAGCTAGAACCGTATGTCCCCAGTCGTTTCGCTCAATAATTCTGGTATGACCAGCTATATGCAGGGAGTCCCAGTACTACTTTAGCTTTTATTGGGAGCTTGGTCAATGGGGCTTGGGCTTGGTGACATTTCGTTATGGGATGTACCGACACTTCTTTTCGCTTGCCGGTTAAGTATCCAAAACCGCAAATTACAATAGCTTTTGTCATTGGTATGTGGGGACAAACACTATAATCTCTAAATATAACCCAAAGTCTTCATGCTTGGGTTTGATTGTTGAGAGATTCGAAAGGTCGATTAAAGAGGCAGCTATAGTAGGTCGACGACCCCCTGTGCAGCTAGAATTACTGAATATACATAAGGTGGAAGAGCATACTGACGAGCTCCATCATCAGTTTCCCTTAGTGATCAAGGAGACGATTACGGAGAAGCGATGTCGACAGGTGGTCCTGTGACTCGACAGAAGAGAAAGACAATCTCTTCATTTGTCCCATCATCTCCTACTGCCTTGGCGCCATCAACGAACATCCCTCCAACCTCACCAATGGCTAAGAGACGAAAGCGCTTAATTAAATTTTCTGATAATGCGGTTATCAGCCACTCAATGTCTTCTCAGTCCTCATTGGCTACCGCCGCTACTTTGCCGTTGACGACACCAACCGTGAGTGGTTCCCTCCTAACTTCACCTTCTTTTGCTTCCACCACCTATGGTATCATCTGTGACCCCCGACATTTGATAAGATGATGGATTATAAACTGGAGAAAGTGACTCGGGATAGAGTATCTACTTTTGCCACCATTTCTTCGTATTAATCACTATACAGGCTAGCCATCTCTCTGATTTAGGAACATGATCTTCACAATTTGAAGTGACATCTAGTGATTTCTTGACCACTCCTGTTAGTGTGGACTCGTCATCGGTTACTATTGGACAATAGCATGTATCATCTGCGGGTGATGAGGTGAATGTAGTGAGGGAAGAACAGTCGGTCGACGACGCGCTTCAGAGCTAACTAGCAGATGCTTCGGTCAATCAATTAGAGGAGTTGATTGAGGGTAACGAAACTAGAGCAATGGTTGATAAGCCATTAGACGACAATATACTTCGAAACCTTCAGGGAGAAGATATCTCCAATACCTACGCTTCTCAATTGCCTTCTAACTTTGAGCCACTTAACCTTGCGGGCAAGATGGTACAAGTTTATCTACTGATTCTCCCATTCACAATTCGGGTATCAGTGCAGTGATTCCCGATCCTAGTTCTTTGGATTCTATATATGTTGACCCGCTGTCTTTAGCGGAGGTTTCAATAGCGCTTAGGGAATTCACTTTATCACCTGGGATGATGCAGGCATCTTCCAGTCAAGTCAGCATTGATAGGGCTTCTACTTTGGTTGAGGATGCCAAAAAACCAATGACTGTTGACAATGATGGCGGATTTCATAATTCTGCCTAATTCAACATCTAAAGGGGATACTGCTCCAGTTGATGAAGACTCTGTAGATCTCTATACAGTCATCTGTGCATCAGGTACTAACTTGTATCTTTGATTTTTTTAAAGCATTGCATTTTGTTTCATCATTGTCTTTATTGATTACTTGCTGCCATGATAAGCAAGTATTATTTAAACCCTGATATTTATCGCGCCAAACTTGGTGTATTATCAAAACTTGTTCTTTACACGTGTCATTGCCTTCACATTTAAGCAACATGGCGATTGTTTGGTAGGATCTTGATCCTGACTATTTACTTGGTATGTCATCTGCTTTGGAGTTGTGGTTTCATACTTTCTCTCTCACGAGGGTGGACGTCATGTCATCTAAGCTTCTATTCAACTATATGTCTTTCTAAATATTTTTAATCCTTCTTCCATTTTTTTAGTGATGATGAATGCGATATATTATATATTTATAGCCTCCATATTATCTATTTTTGTATTTAAATAATACTACTAAGGTATTTTTAGTTTATTTTTTAGGTAATCCAATTCTTATAAGGAGATTCATAAAATCAGAGCCGGATTAGAAAATCAAGTCCAGAAAAGGGTTAAAAGTGAGCAAAACTATAATATACTGATGTTGTAGAGAGTCAAAGTCAAATACAATCATTCATATCAAATGCAAATGACCAGAACTTCATATGGAAGAAATTTCAAGCAATTTCAAGCAATTAGCGGCATTAGCTGCCAATTGGCACAAGAAAGTGGGCCCCACTGGGCGAAATTTCTGCAAAGGTTTCGAAGTAATTTTATAGTTTTTTAGTTGTATCAAAATTAGGATTTGATTTTCCGAAGCCTATATATTGGCCGTATCCTTGTATTTTATGTTTTTAATGTATAATATAGAAATTAATCATAGAGGAAGTAAGAGATAATTTATACTCGGATTTTATTAATAAAAATTAGGGTTCGCTGAAGGGGTGACGACCACAATACCGACTATAGAGGTACCTTTGTTGTTCATCAATTTTTCATAACTAATTCTCTTTTAATTACTTTTTAGTTTAGGTTTATATTGCTTTCTAGATTAGATTTAATTGCTTTCATGAATAAAAATAGAATTTTGTTAACTAGAACTATGAGTAACTAATTTAGCTTAGCTCTAAGATGTAGATGAAACTAGAATCCACCATGTAGTTGCTCTCTAATATTTTCTTCCTAATTAAAATAATAAAGACATGATTTTCTATGAAAAGATTAAAATACAAGAACTCGTAGATTAATATTTTGATAGGTTATACTTGAGTAAACTTTTTTGATAGCCTGTGCTTAGTTAGGGTTTGGGGTTGTTGATTTTTATCTTTTTTATCAAATTATCTAATGATTCAGTTTGCTTTTATGAAAAGTAGTTTCTTTGATAAGTTATGCTTTCACACTACTTGATATCTCATGCTTAGAATATTTTAAATAAAGATTAAAACTAAAAGATCAATTTTTTATTATAGGAAGAAGATAATAGAAATAATTCATGGTTGGAAACTAGTAGATTTTATATCCTAGGATAATTAGATCAACTCAACTTCAAATTAGAATCTTTGGTTAGTCCGTTAGAATAATAGGAATAGCAAGAATGCAAAACACCTGAGATCTCTGTAGGACGACCTATAAGTGTTGCACCGATACTGTGCGCTTGCAGTTAAATTATCATATCAAGTGACTTCGCTAACTCCTTAGAGAAGTGTGATCATGGTTGCACCTCCAGCCCAGGATTCAGGGTTAGATTATGTTCCATCTGTCAGTGTGGTGACCCCTAGTGTATCTGAAACACCTTCTACTTCTACACCATCTTCTTCACTCGGTTTGAAGCTTTGGGAAGCGCCAATACCTCCATCGAGTACCGTCCAGCCGCCTCCTTTGATAGTCAGCATATGGGATCTTCCTGCCTTCGCAACAATAATGGCTACTCCTCCTTTCAAACTCATGGCTCCTTCTGCATTTTTGTCTTATTGGAGTAGGGTTAGCGAAAATTATCTAAAGAGAATTACTTCCATATTTTATGATGCAGTATAGAATTGTGTAGTTGAGGTCTTGAAGGATAGCCTAATTCCCATGGAGCCCTTTGGAGATATATTGGCCAGTTCTTATGCATCCATTAGTTACGTCACGGGGCACGAGGTAGCTGCTCCTTTTGAAAGGTATGTCAAGGCTTTCATGCATTCAGTGAGTGCTTGGAGGAGTCTTCATGCAGAGTCTATCACTCCTTTGGCAGACACATTTAAAGAATGACTGACACGAGAACTTTAGTAGCAAAGGAAGGAGCTAGTAAAACAATGAGATTCGATCACTCAGTCTTTGGAAGACATTCAACGAATAAAACAACTTGCTGATAGGGAAGTCTGAGTGAAGGATTTAGAGATCGTCAATCTCAATCATAGGATCATAGACTCGCGCCAAATTTTGGAAGCAATCTTGAAAGAGATTGAAGAGTAAGAGGCCCGACTGAATGCTGCGATGGTAAGTAGAGAGGAGGCATTGGTTCGTCTTGATGGATCTAATGAAGCCAATTAGAAGATTTTGGAAGAAAGGAGGGCTATCTAAGTCCGCATAGATAGTCTTCTTTCTGAATCTCCTGAAGAGATAGAGATCTTGGTAGAGATTAAGGCTACAACTAAAGGTGAAGTGAACAAGAAACTCTTTGATGAGAACTTGCAGACTTATAAATAGAGGCCTCAACAAAACTTCATCTGGCTCCCTATTTTATTGATATATTTATTTTTTTTAATTGTGGTTTTTAAGATACTTTGTTTCATTGCCATTGTCGTGCCATGGGTTTAGGTTAGCTTGGGACAAACAAAATTAGACACATTTTCTCTCCTTTTTTTTAACAAATTAATTTTAGTTGATTGAATGTTTAATGTTGAACTAGGGTTTGTTATGTCAGCCAAAGGTTTTATGATGAACTTGTTACTTGATATTGTTTTCGCTTAATCTTTATGGATTTTTTGTTATTCGCTAGAGACATTTGTCTGTGAAAATCCCTCATAATGTTAAGAGTGCATTTCCAAACTTTTAACGAGTTTTGATTGTCAGGCTATTATTAATTTAATTTTCTAGAAATGCATGTAGAGTCCTTTAGAAGTGTGATATTAAACTTAGAGGACCTAGCTAATTTTTTTTTAGCGGGAGGTTTAATGTTGACTTAACAAGTTTTGTGGATTTAATTTTATTCAGGGATAACTTTTGTTTTTTTTTTGCTGAAGTACCTATCTGGAAGGAGTTTGACAAAATTTATTGTATTTGTGCCTAGAGATGCAATGTAAGCATGGTGCTTGACCAATTAATTGACATTTCATTCTTGTTTACTTTGTACATTGATGTGTTCATATGCTTTGTCAAATAAAATATGCACTTGATATATTTTTATGGAGTTTTTAGCAAACTCTCAGCTATGAAGAGATTTGAGGTGCCTTTATCAACCACCGTTTGAGTTGGGAAAGCCATGCCATTCTCCTTGATGTAATGAGTTAGCAAGAGTTTCTTTTGGGCTTAAAGGCCAAAATTTCTCTATACATTGCTTTAAAGGCTTTGGACTCATTTTAGTTTTTGTTTTTTTTAGTAGTTTAATTTCCGACTAGACTAACCTGTTGGTGGGGCCAGCTTGTTAGTGAAGGATCCAATCTTTCTTGTAGAAGGATCATATCTTTTGCAGATGTCAAAGCATCAGATGTCACTTCATTCTCAGGGGTAAGCGTCGTGCTGAAATTTCAGCTCAGGAATGATTTGACATTAATCACGTCTCTTCATTGGTCGGGCTCTGGACCCTCCTTTTTGCAGGTATAAATACCCTTAAGACTTCTAGTATCAGACTTTTCTTCTCTTTCAAAAGGTTCTTGGCCTCTCTTACTGCTCAAGGTAGAGGATTCTGACTGGCCTTATTTTTTTTGCAATGGAGTGGTTCCATCTCTATGGACCCTATGATCGATAATGAAGGGGATGGAACTTTCAACTCTGAATAATGATCAGTGGACCAGGTTCCACACTTGCACCATTGGAGTAAGCCTTCCTTTGCTACTTTTATATTCTTCTATTCTTTTACTTATCCCTCTTTTTTTTGTGCCCTTTCTGACGTTCGTGCATTCTTGGCTTTGCAGTGCAACTCCAGACTTCAAATCGTTAGGAAGTGATAAGTTCCTTACTAATGTGCGCACTAGCCAATAGTGCCGTTATGGTGTGGCTAGATACTAGGATCGCCTTTCTGGTCCGATTTTAATGCTTATGACAGCATTATTGGTAGTCACAATGTTCCTATTAACGAGTCCTCCAGCCGCACTAGGCAACAAAGAGCATAATGGTTTTCAAATGCCATTGCATCTCAGCTAGGGCTCCCGTTGCCATGGTTCCATGGTCTTTCAAAGGCCATGGCATCCTTGCGAGCTCCTCAAATGCCATGGCATCCTTTATGAATGCCATGGCATCCTTTCGGATGGCCTTTACCTTGCCCACCACCGGGAGTCGACATTTTGGAGTGTGCGCTAAAGCTCTCCTATGAGCAACTCCTCTGAAGAAGTGGTTTGCTTTTTCAAGTTTATGTTGTAGATCTCGCTGAATCCTTAGTTTGCTTGAGCTTGTAAATCCTTCTTTTTTTGTACGATGATGTGAAAAATCTACTATAAGTGCACAGTATCAGTTGTAGCGCAAACAAGTCATTCCCACGAGAATCTAAGGTATTTTTGCGTTCTTACTAATTCTTTAGTCCTAACGAATTAACTAAGAGTTCTAAGATGAATTCAAGTTATTCTAATTAGCCTAAGATATATAATCCACTAGTTTCCAACCAAGTATTATTTCTATTATCTTGTTTCTATCATAAAAAATTGATCTTTCAGTTTTAATGTTTACTTAAAGTGCTCTAAGCATGTGTTATCAAGTGGTGTGCAAGCATAACGCATCAAAGATATCACTTTTCATAAAATAAACTAAATCATTAGATAACTCTATGATAAAGATGAAAAGTAGCAATCCCAAATCCTAACTAAGTATAGGCTATCAAGAAATCTAATTCAAGTATAACCTATTGATGAGTGCCATATATTGCATATTTATAACCTCCATATTATCTATTTTTGTATATAAATAATGCTACTCGGTTATTTTTAGTGTATTTTTCAGGAATTTTATTCGTATAAGGAGACAACATGAAATCAGAGTTGGAGTAGAAAATTAAAGTCCGGAAAATTTCTAAGGGCGAGACTAGCAGACTACAATGCTGTAGAGAGTCAAAGTGAAATACAGTCATCAAAATAAACTCAATAGGAGAAAATAATCGAGGGGAAAAAAGTTAAAAATTAAATCATTATTTTTACCGCTAATTAGTGGTATTTACTCCAAATAGCGGCCCAAAGTAGGCCCCACAAGCTGATTTTTCTTCGCTGATTTCGTTATAATTTTTTAGTTTTTCAGTTCCGTTAGAATTAGGGTTTGATTTTCGAAGTCTATATATTGGATGTATCCTTGTTTTCTAAGAGAATTCGGTAGTTTTTGTACTTGTTTTTTATTAATAAAAATAGAATTTTGCTGAAGGAGTGACGGCCACAATACCGCGCTCCAGAGGTAAGTCATTGCTTTTAATTCTTTACTTGCTTTTTAGATAGAGTTAATTGCTTTCTAGTATAGATTTATTTGCTTTGTAGATTAGATTTATTTGCTTTTATAAATAAAAATAGGATTTTTCTTACTAGAATTATGTGGAACTAATTTTCTATAATCCTGGGATGTAGATGAAGTTAGTTTAATAGATCTAATATAGATTTACTTCATCTTCTTCTTAAAAAAAAATAAAGTTATGATTTTTCTATAAATAAATAAAAGATAGATTTCATAAATCATAATTTTTTGATAGATTATGCTTAATTAATATTTTGATAATCTATACTTAGATGAGATTTGGAATTCATATTCTTTGTTTATTTCTAAAATCATTAATAAGATTTTCCTATAAATAAATTGAATTGAATAAACTTGTAAATCTGATTTCTTTGATAGGTTATACTTAAGTTCGGTCTTTTGATAGCCTATACTTAGATTAGGGTTTGAAGTTTACTTCTTTTTCTTTTGTTTATGAGATTTTCTACTTGATATGATTTGTTTTTAAGAAGGGTGTTATTTTTTATGGTCTATACTTGCACATCACTTGATAGATCATACTTAGGGGCACTTAATTAAAGTCAAATTAAAAAAATCAACTTTTTAATATGTTACTTAACCGTGCATAATTAAAAAGATAGGAAGAAAGATATAATTTATTGTTAGGCTATTATTCTAATGGATTCGAAATTCTAGACTAATCTTTAGAACTAAGAACTAATCTTCTCTCAATTTAGAAACTTTTAGTTAATCTACTAGAACTAAAGAAATAGTAAGAATCACAAAACACCTTAGATTTCTGTGGGACGACCTGTTAAGATCTACAACTGACACTGTACGCTTGCAGTTAAATTATCACATTAAGTTTTTGGCACCGTTGCCCGGAATCGACGGTGTTTTTCTTATTTTTTCTAAAGTTTTACTGGTTAACAGTGTGTGTTGAGTGTGCAGGGAATAGAAATTATAGATACAGGAAGACGAAAGAGATCACAAGAGCCATAGGACTGAGCAACAAAAATTAGAGAGTCAAGCTCTCTGATTTAGCCGCTATTTGGCTGCTAAACAAGACATTTAGCGGCCTATCAGGTATACTCTTAGTCTACTTTTTCTCCAGGTCTGTATTTTGGTTCCCTGGTTCTAAAAAAAATAAAAAAAACACTCAATTTTTTTATTTCTTTTCCATCTCTCTCCCTCTCCACCTTTTTCAAAAAAAAATAAAAAAATAAAAAAATAAAAAAATGTTTCAAAATCAAACTGGTTGCTATCATTGTCGTGATCCATATCATAATTATTATCAGTGTCCATGGATATGAAGTTCGTTAGGACTTGATCATAATCAAATTCACAACACATATAATAAACCTACGAGCGCTTCCTATACACAAAATTACAATTGTGAATGGATGAATCAATCTTATTTTGCATATAATCAAGAGCCGTACCAAGAGAGTCCCCCATCTGATCATTTCTTTATGGCTATTCATCTTTATATTCTAAATTCAATCATGAACAAGATATTCAATTAAACATGTTAGATGAAAGATTAAAAAGATTAGAAGCGAGATATGCATACCATGATAATTTACCTACAACCACTTCATACTGTCATCAAATATATACACAGATCTATCATATCCACCATCTAATTTCACTCATGCTCTCGAGATGCAATCATTTGAGGAAAATAAGAAAAATTACAATCATGAGTCTGAGGAACGAAGACATAAAATAGAGGAAGATATAGAAGTTTTGCTAAAATCATCATCTAAAAAATCATCCTCTCAATGGAAGATCTTATCAAAGCGATTTTTCAAACTAAATTTTTTGGAGATCAACTATCTAATAGTTTGAACATATATTACTCCAACGAGCAACCACTTCAGTCATCTTTTGAAGTAGATATGATTCAAAATGAGTTAAATAATTTTGTGCATAATGAGTCTACAATTCAACATTATGATCAACCTATTTTAGACCATTGTGACAATAATTATGAAGAAATTAGTGATAAAGAAAATATTTTGGTTGATGATTTACCTCATGATGAGTTTTCTAGTGACATATTATCATTTGATTCTTTTGATGAAAATTGTGAAGAAATTTATGAAGAAAATTTTTTATCCCTTCATAATAACTTGACTGATGATAAGTCCACTAGTATGCCATTTTATTTTGAGAATTTTGATGACAGAATTGAAGGAAATTTGCATGACAAGACCATAATAATTGAAGAATGGAAGGAACATAAAAAAAAGAGGTCATGTTACCTAATGATTTGGAAGTGCGATTCAAAATCGAGCTCATGATTCTGCTACATCAAAGTGAGTATGTTATTTCACATATTGATAAAACCAAAATACTTATTACCATGAAAGATGCTCGTGGGTCGAATATGGATGGTAAAGGTACACTTTCTAATCTCAAAACTTTACTATTGAATAAAAGAAAGAAGGGTATAAATAAATTAAGAAAAATAAAAAATAAGATTGAGAGATTAAATGCAAAACTGACACAAAGGCTAAATTCATCCATATTAAAATGTAAAACACACACTACGAGAGTGGAAAGCGATCAAGAGGTCGTAATCGGTTTAAATTAACTAGAAAGTGTATAATATTTATATAATAATTTTCTTATTTATTTTACCACCCTTGATTTTTGTATGAGGGCATACATGAGTTTAGGTATGGGGGAGTGGGTTAAGATATTTTTTTTGTGTTTTTCTAAGATTTTAGTTTCTTTTAGAGTTTTTATTTTATTTTTAGATAATTTTGGGTTTATTTATTTCACACTTTGAGTAGTTTTTAGGGTAACTAACTGAAAAAAATTGAAAAAAAAACTAAATTTTTTTTTAAAAATAAATTAAAAAACTAAAAAAAAACTAAAAAAATAAATAAATAATAATAATAACAACAAATTTATGTATTTTTATTAATAAATCAATGTAATTACAGATAAAGTAACAAATTTAGATTTGAAATTAGATAGGAGAGTGGATTGGATGAGACACTTTGAATTTTATGAAAAAAAATTAAAATCCGAAAAATAAATACCGCTAACAGTAGTTTTAAGGCAAGTTTACATCTATTTTTCACTTCACAATAGTTTATTAGGTTAAGGACAAAAATGATAATGATTGAGTAAGTCTTCTCTTTCTAAACAAAAAAAAAGAAAAGAGTATGATCCAAGTAATCGGTTATGTTGCGCCAAGTAAGCATGAATATTCGCATGAAAGGTGAAATATTCTAAAAAAAGAAAAAAAAGAAAAAAAAGAAAAATTTGTTATGAGAGAGAGGATAAATCATGAGTTAGAGTTGGAGTTTAAAACCAAAGTAGACTATCACACGTGCACGTAGATGTATAGGAGCCAATGAATTATCTGTTAGTGGGTATTGAAAGATAGGATTTAAATTTTTGATTAAAATGATAAGTGTATTTGATAATACACTCGATTTGAAAATTGATAATCTAAATGCGTTCTTGAGTTTGTATATTAGTGAGATTAACTGATGAAAATATCATTAAAAAAAGATTTTTCTTTCTTTTGTATAAAATTTTTATTTTTCTTGATTTTTGGTTATCATTATTTTTCTTTACTTTATTTCTTAATATATTTTCTTCATGAATTTTGTGGGTATATTCACTGCAAACCCTCAGGAGGCACAACTCGTCCACTAGGATAACCTAGGGGTTTAAAAGTTTGTTGCACGTGTTAAGTGCAATCGCGATTCCTGCGAAAGTGAGTTAGGATTTTTCTTTTTCTTTTAGGTTTAGGTTTTACTGGAGGACTAGCAAAAGATAGGTGTGGGGGTGTGATGAGTACCATATATTGCATATTTATAGCCTTCAGATTATCTATTTTTTTATATAAATAATGTTACTCAGGTATTTTTAGTGTGTTTTTTAGGAATTTTATTCGTACAAGGAGACGACATGAAATCAGAGTTGGAGTAGAAATTAAAGTCTGAAAAGTTTCTAAAGTGGGCGAGACTACGAGACGACGATGCTGCAGAAAGTCAAAGTGAAATACAGTCATTAAAATAAACTCAATAGGAGAAAATAATTGAGGGGAAAAAAGTTAAAAATTAAATCATTATTTTTACTGCTAATTAGCTGTATTTATCGGCAAATAGTTGCCCAAAGTGGGCCCCACAAGCTGATTTTTCTTCGGTGATTTCGTTGTAATTTTATAGTTTTTCAGTTATGTTAGAATTAGGGTTTTATTTTCGAAGTTTGTATATTGGCCGTATCATTGTATTATAAGAGAATCCGGTAGTTTTTGTAATTGTTTTTCATTAATAAAATGTGGATTTGCTGAAGGGGTGACGGCCACAATACCGTGCTTTAGAGGTAAGCCATTGCTTTTAATTCTTTACTTGCTTTTTAGATAGAGATAATTGCTTTCTGCATAGATATATTTACTTTCTAGATTAGATTTATTTGCTTTAATGAATAAAAATAGGATTTTGCTTACTAGAATTATATGGAACTAATTTTTTATAACCCCTAGGCTGTAGATGAAGTTAGTTTAATAGATCTAATATGGATTTATCTCATCTTCTTCCTAAAAAGAAATGAAGTTATGATTTTTCTATAAATAAATAAAAGATAGATTTCGTAAATCATAATTCTTTGATATATTATGCTTAATTAATATTTTGATAATCTATACTTAGATGAGATTTGGAATTCATATTCTTTGTTTATTTCTAAAATCATTAACAAGATTTTCCTATAAATAAATTGAATTGAATAAACTTGTAAATTGATTTCTTTGATAAGTTATGCTTAAGTTCGGTCTTTTGATAGGCTATACTTAGATTAGAGTTTGAAGTTTACTTCTTTTCTTTTGTTTATGAGATTTTCTACTTGATATGATTTATTTTTAAGAAATGTGTTATTTTTGGTGGTCTATACTTGCACATCACTTGATAGGTCATACTTAGGGGCACTTGATTAAAATCAAATTAAAAAGATCACCTTTTTAATATGTTACTTAACTGTGCATAATTAAAAAGATAGGAAGAAAGATATAATTTATTGCTAGGCTATTATTCTAATGTATTCGAAATCCTAGGCTAATCTTTAGACCTTAGAACCAATCTTCCTTCAATCTGGAAACTCTGAGTTAATCCACTAGAACTAAAGAAATAGTAAGAATCGCAAAACACCTGAGATCTCTGTGGGACGACCTGTTAAGCGCTACAACCGATATTGTACGCTTGCAGTTAGTTATCACCTATCAAAGTATTAATCTACGAGTTATTATATTTTAATCTTTTTATTGAAAAATCGTATCTTTATTATTTTATTTAATAAGAAAACACTAGAGAACAATTACATGGTGGATTCCTAATTTCTTCTACATTCTAGAGCTAAACTAAATTAGCTACTCATAGTTCTAATTAACAAAATCCTATTTTTATTTATGAAAATAAGAAAATCTAAACTAGAAAGAAAGATTAATCTGCACTATAAAGCAATTAAAAGAAAGTTACCCAAGAAAAATTGATGAACGGCAAAGGAAAGCTCTGGAGTTTGGTATGGTGGCTGTCACCCCTTCAGCAAACCCTAATTTTTATTGATAATTACGAGTTCAAAAATTGCATCATAAAGAACCTAGTTATAAGTACACGGCCAATATATAGATATAGGAGAACCAAACCCTAATCTGAGTATAAGTGAGTAACTACAAAATTATATCGAATACCTCATAAAACATTCATGGGCCCAATTGAGCTGCCTAATGGCACCAAAAGAATGGAATCCTGGCCTCAACTTTCTTCTACACGAGTCTCTAGTCCTTTTCCTTTTTATATGAATGACTGTATTGAAGTTTGGGTCTATACAGCTTCATGATCCTGTAGCTTTGCTCACTTTTAACTTTTTTCTGGACTTGGTTTTCTATTCCGGCTATGAGTTTATGCCATCTCTTTGTAGGAATAGGTTTATCTAAAAAACAGACTAAAAATATCCGAGTAGATTATTTATATACAAAAATAGATAATATGGAGTCTATAAATATGCAATATATGACACTCATCACACCCCACACCTATCTTTTGTTAGTCCTTGAGATGAACTTAGACCTAAAAAGAAAAAGAAAGATCCTAACTCACTTTCGCAGGAATTACGATTATACTTAGCATGTGTAACAAGCCGTTAAAACCCTAGGCTACCCTATTAGACGAGTTGTATCTTGTGAGGGTTTGCAGTGAATATACACGCAAAATTCGTGAATAAAAAAGATTAAGAAATAAAAAAAAAATAAGGATAACCGAAAATCAAGAAAAATAAAATTTTATACAAAAGAAATAAAATTCCTTTTTTGTGATATTTTCTTCAATTAATCTTACTAATATACCAACTCAAGAATACATTTAGATTATCAATTTTCAAGTCAAGCGTCATATCAAATACACTTGACATTTAAATTAAAAATTTAAATCCTATCTTTCAATACCCACTAATAGATAATTCATTGGCTCCTACACATACGTGTAAGTATGATAGTTTACGTCGGCTTTGGACTCAAACTCTAACTAATGATTCATCCCTTCTCTTTAAACAATTTTTATTTACTTTTTATTTTTTTGTTAATATTTCACCTTTCATGCGAACATTCACGCTTACTTAGGCCCAAATACCTGATTACTCAGATCATACTCAATTATTTCATTTATGAGGCTATTGCCTTAATATCAGCCTCACCCCTTTTTTTCTTCTCTTTTTTTTTCGATTTTTGAGGCTATTGCCTTAATACCAGGCTCACCCCTTTTTTTTTCTTGTTTAGAGAGAGAATACTACTCAATCGTTATCATATTTGTCCTTAGCCTAATAAGCTATTTTAAAGTGAAAAATAGATGTATACTTATCTCAAAATTACTATTAGCGGTATTTGATTTTAGAATTTTAATCTTTTCTATAAAATCCTTAATGTATCATCCAATCTACTCTCTTATCAAATTTCAAATCTAAATTTATTCTTTTATTTATAATTAAGTCGATTTATTGAAGAAAATATATATTTTTTTACTTTTGTTTTTTTTTCAATTTTTTTAGTTAGTTACCATAAAAACTACCCATAGTGTAAAATAAAGAAACCAAAAAATATAAAAATAAAATAAAAACCCTAGAAAAAACTAAGGAAACACTACAAAATAAAATAAAAATCCTAGAAAAAAACTAAAAATCCTAGAAAAACACAAAAAGGTTTCTAACCCACTTCCCTACACCTAAACTTGTGTATGTCCTAATACACAAATCAACAGTGGTAAAATAAAGATGAAAACTATTGTACAAATACTATAATGAAATCCGTAAAAGGCCTCAATTTGGTCACCCTAGTTACTCATCAAAAGCGGTTACGACCTCTCAATCGCTTCCCATTTTCATAGTGTGTGTTTAAAATGTGAAGTGGGTGCATTACTATATCTTATCATCCTCCTACAAGTCACGAAATTACATGTCTTTATCTTATGCCGCTCGCTTTTTCTTTGTCCACATGTAAGCACTAATAATTGGGTTAAAGAATTCTTCATTATAAATCTACCAATTATCGTTAGTAATAAACACATATGGAGGAATATAGTGAGGTGAGAAGAGTGCAACGTAATCAAGTGAACTAACTGTGAAGTGTGGTGTGGCCCTTCTAACTTATGAAGTATGTGAGTTTCTCTACAAATAAATCCTCAAAATTTTGCTCATAAATGAATGGCACACTTGTACAAGTATCATCATATGTAGAGTTAATATGTAATAATTTGTCTAATAATATGAGCTCATCTTAAAAAATTTGCTCAAATAAGAGTTCATCATTAGCGCAAGAGGTAAAATAAGAGTGCAAACTATGAATCATGTTTACCTCAATTAGGGAGCTCGTTGTGTACTAATCCATATTGAATATGTTCAATGCCACAGTCATATTTCCAAATGATAGTTTCATGAGGCCACTCCTTTAATCAATTAATGCATTTGAAGTTGTAAGGAATAGTCTACTCAAGATGACAGGAATTTGATTCTATGGATTGGAAATCGGCTCAGTTTCTAAATAATAAAGTTTACAGGAAAGATAAACTCGCCGAGTTTAATGAGCACATCTTCAACCATACCAAATAGTCTCTTAATTGAACGATCAGTTAGTTGTAATGTGACTTTAGTAGGTTGAAGTTTTCTAACCTCAGTTGTTGATAAATAGTATAAGGAAGCAAGTTGACACTTTCCCTTAGATCAAGCAATGCCCTATCGAATGTAGTGTTCCCAATGGTACATGAGATTATGGGGGGAACCTGGATCTTTGTATTTAACAGGAAAGAAGTTAGAGAGGATTTTCGATATATTTGCAGGAAGAAAGACTTTCTCAGAAATGTTTCTTATTTGTTTCTTACTACACAAATCCTCGAGAAAGTTGGCATAAGTAGGAACCTATTGTATAATATCAAGAAGTGAAATATTAACCTTCACATGTTGAAATATTTCGAGAATCTTCACTACTTGCGGTGAAGGCTTCCTAAACCGATTGAGATATGGTGTTTTCAGCTAAAAAACAGGTTCTTCCAAATAAACATGTGATGGTAATGAAAGTGATGAAGATGGACGTGGAGAAATAGATGAAAAAGATGGTGTAGTATGCAAAATAGTAAGAGTGAGATCAAAGGGCATGGTTACATTATTATCTACTTGCTTGCCAGATCTGAGTGTGTGAATTGCATTACATTGGTGAATATGGGATGAAACATACTGAGATGCGTTAGAGTTGGCATTCATTATTGGTTGGCTCAGAAAGTTATCCAGCCCTCATTCACTCAGTTGTGTGGCTAACTGTCCAACCTGTTGCTCTATATTCTTAATCGACTAAGAAATTGTATGAAATTGTTGGTCGGTCCATTGTATAAAATCAGTAGACACTTTCATTAAATTTTGCATTTGTATGTCTAAATTGGATGTTGTCTTGAAATGGTTCTCCACATTCCTTTTAAGTTTCGTTAGCCGTCTACCTTAATCATTGTTAGACCCCTGCTGTGGATATGATTGATTGTGCGTAGGTGGTCTATTCTGGTTATTTCCTTTATTCGTAGCATTTGGGTGTTGATATACACCCAAATTAGGTCTCAAAAACTGACCATTAGGTGGAGGCTGCATGTTATGGTTAGGGGCTCCCTGATATTTCCCGTGACCAATGAGAGATTTAGATGATTTCTCCAATCTAGATTATATGTAGGAGTGTAAGGATTATTCATAGGCCATTAATATAAGGCGTTAGTCTGCTCAAGTGTTGGACCTATGGAATTCATTAATAATGGACACTCCTTCATAACATGATTCAGAGTTCCGCAATTAAAATATGTGAGAACTTGAATTTGATTTACTTGACCAACCAGTAGAGCGCTAGGAGTTTCCAATGCCTCAATTCTCCTTATAAAGGCTATAATCTTAGCTTCGGCAGGTATAGAGCTGTCGACATTATAAAGCTTATCTTTATGTACAAAAGTTGATGCATTGGGTTTCTCAGTGGGACTCTCCCACTGCATGGTTTTCCATGATAGTTCCTGAAGAAAGTCTCATGCTTCATCCTCATTCTTTCTCACAAACTCCCCCTGACACATGGACTCAAGAGGAGTTTTAGCTGTATAATCGAGTCCTTCATACACGATTTGACATAACCACCACTTTTCTATCTCATGGTGGGGCACTGAACTAACAAGTCTTTGAACCATTCCAAATATTTCCAGAAGGGTTCTCCCAGCACTTAACGAAATTGATTAATTTGATTTCAAATACTTGCTATCTTATGCATGGAATAATACTCCTTGAGAAATATTGTAACGAATTCATTCCAAGTAGTGATTGAATCAGTAGGCATAGTGTACAACTACTTCTTAGCATTATCTTTGAGAGCGAATGGAATGAAGCGGAGCTTAATTGCATCGTCCGACAAGTGCTGCGGCTTAATTATCACGCACACTTCTTAAAATTCACTGATAAAGAGATATGCATCCTCAAAATTAGAACCAATGAATTTAGGAAGCATGCTAATTTACTGTGATTTCAGTTCATAGTGATTACCCACTGCTTGTAGGAGTTTGATGCATGATGGTAGTGATGTGCGCAACGGGTAATATCGATCCTAAAGGATCAAGATCGGTTGGTCCATTTTGTCTCCCATGAAAAAAATCTGATCTCACTAGTCGACCAAATTGATCACGGGTCTAATGTGGTATGAACCAGCGACCATGAGTGGATGCGTGAGTTTCCTAAACTAATGCAAGAAGTGGGGTATGGGGAAGATGAAACGGTGGAAGAAATATGATCAAGGAAAAATGTGATGTTCTACAGTTTCTAATTTTCATTATTTTTTTGTATTTTTGTACAGAACCAGGTTCACAAAATATAGAATCAGTGAGAAAACGGGGGAGAGACTCACTAAAAGTGTCGCTAAATGGCAGCAATTTTAGGTATTTAGCGGCAAAACCACGGTGTTTGACTCTCTGGTTTTTGCAATGTACTTTTGAATTTTTAGGTCTCTACACACTCAACAAATACTATTAACCCGTAAAATGTTAGAAAAAGTAAGAAAACACCGTCAACGTCGCCAAAAACTTGATGTGAAAAATCTACTACAAACTCACAGTATCAGTTGGAGAGCAAACATGTCATTTCCACGAGAATCTAAGGTATTTTTGTGTCTTACTAATTCTTTAGTCCTAACGAATTAACTAAGGGTTCTAAAATGAATTCAAGTTATTCTAATGAATCTAGGATATAAAATCCACTAGTTTCCAACTAAGTATTACTTCTATTATCTTCTTCCTATCATAAAAAAAATTGATCTTTTAGTTTTAATCCTTACTTAAAGTATTCTAAGCATGTGTTATCAAGTGGTGTGCAAGCATAATGCATCAAAGATACAACTTTTCATAAAAATAAACTAAATCATTAGATAACTCTATGACAAATGAAAAGTAACAACTCCAAACCCTAATTAAGTATAGGTTATCAAGAAATCTAATTCAAGTATAACCTATAAAAGCATTAATTTACGAGTTGTTATATTTTAATCTTTTCATTGAAAAATCTCATCTTTATTATTTTATTTAAGAAAAAAATACTAGAGAGCAATTATCTAGTGAATTCCTAGTTTTATCTACATTCTAGAGCTAAACTAAATTAGCTACTCATAGTCTAATTAATGAAATCCTATTTTTATTCATGAAAGCAAGAAAATCTAAACTAGAAAGCATGATTAATCTACACTATAAAGCAATTAAAAACATTACCTAAAAAAATTGATGAACAACAAAGGATAGCTCTGGAGTTTGGTATGGCGGCCGTCACCCCTTTCGCAAACCCTAATTTTTATTGATAATTATGAGTTTGAAAATTACATCATAAAAAACCTAGTTACAAGTACACGACCAACATATAGGCTTAGAAGAACCAAACCATAATCTGAATATAAGTGAGTAACTACAAAATTATATCGAACATCTCGTAAAAAATTCATGATAAGTGGCCCCAATTGAGCCGCCAAATGGCAGCAAAAGAATGACTATATTGAAGTTTGGGTCTCTACAACTTTATGATCCTGTAGTTTTACTCACTTTTCACTCTTTTCTCAACATAGTTTCCTAATCCGGCTCTAAGTTTATGCCATCTCCTTGTAGGAATAGATTTACCTGAAAAACACACTAAAAATACCCGAGTAGTATTATTTATATACAAAATAGATAATATGGATGTTATAAATATGCAATATATGACACTCATCATACGACTTGTGTTAAACCAGTCGAATTATAGATTCATTGCAACACTTAGAACACATGAATTTACTGTAATGTTTAAAGCAACGATTGTAACTTGAATTTTCAATGTCATACTCATATATAAAAGATTAATAAAAGAAATTTATTCATCTATAAATTTGGTACTTTTTTTTTTATTGTCCAGTACTGAAATGTTGATTTACAAATCCAAACTGACACAATTAACTCTCTTTACTCGGTATTGGGTTAATGGGGTATCACTCCATAATTCCCAACTGAACAAATTAAAATAAAATTTTATTACTACCATCGACTGAAGAATTTTAAGGGTAATCCTTCTTGAGAAATATTCTTAATGGGTACTATTAGAAGTTCACCATTGGTTTTGGCTAATCTGTAAGCTCCATAAGAGTAGTTCTACTATGAAGTGTCCTTCCCACTTCGGTTGAAATCTACCTTTGGATTTGCAGGTGGCGATGATAGGGCATTGTATTGCCAAGAATAAGTCCCCTTATTTAAATACCCGTAATTTAACTTGTTTTATTGAAAGCCTTGGAGATTCTGGCTTGGTAAGGTTCAGTGGATTGTTGAGCTTGGAGTCTCTTTTCATCTAACATTTCTAACCCCTGAAGGCGTAACTTGTTGTTGTTTTCGGTAGTCATTTCTAATGCCAAGTCAGTGCAAAGCGATGGTAGTTGAATTTCCAAGGGCAAGACTGCTTCACAGGTATACACCAATGAGAATGGAGTTGCATTTGTGGGAGTTCGTATAGTTGTGCGATATGCCCATAAGCACTCACCAAATTTTTCTTGTCGATCTCATTTTTTTTTTCTAAACGAGTTTCTTTAATATTTTGATCTTTGTCTTATTAAATGCCTCCACTAGACCAATTGTAGTAGGGCTGTAAGCTATCGATGTGATGCTTTTGATTTTGAATTTGTCGCATAACTTGTAAAATGCTTTGCTCACAAATTAGGGTCCGTTGTCATGGACTATCCTCTACGACATGCCAAATCAGTAAATAACAAGGTTTTTATGAATTTAACCACATCAGAGGTTTTTACTTCTTTTAGTATTATTGCTTCTGACCACTTAGATAAGTAATCGGTGACCACGAGGATATGTCAATGTCCTTTTGAAGAAGGGGGAAGATAGGTCGAACTATATCTTCAAACAACCATGATGTGACTGTAGGATGCAAGTATTCTGACATTCTGTGAATGTAGTCAGCATGAATCTGATATGGATGATATTTCTTAGCATAGGCCATGGCATCCGTCACCATTTTTGACCAATAGTAACCTATTCTTCACAGCCAATCCTAGAGTTTGGGTTCGGGTTGGTGGGTGCTACAAGTGTCGTCATAGGTTTCTCACAATGCCACCTGCGCTTCTTTATGAGGTAAGCACTTAAGCAAATTTCTATTATACGACCTTCGATATAACTGTTTGATAGCCATGTTGTAGAAGTAAGAATTTGCTCTTCTTTTAATGGAAGTAGCTTCTTTTGGGTCATCTAGGAGAATGCCGCAAAGCACAAAGTCTATAAATAGAAATCTCTAATCCTTAGGTTCAAAGCCAGATGAGGCTTCACAAACTATTTTACTTTTTGGACCTGGCATGCCATCTTTTCTAATCTCCAAAGCTTGTTTTGGATGATATAAATTTCAACTAGCGATCGATATTCTTTGTTCTATCTTGGATGGTAGTGCTAAGGTAGCTGACAGAGATGCTAAAGCATCTATATATGTATTATTTCCTCCGGGCACATAGTCGATGAAGAATCCTTGGAATCTTCTCATTAAAGATATTGTAGTTTGATGGTATGGAATTAAATCTCCATTCCATAGGTTGTATTCACGTTTAACTTGATTAATCACTAACTTCAAGTCACCATAGGCTTCAAGTATCTTACCCCTTTCTTTGGTTATTTGCAATCCATTGATGAGAGCATTATATTCAGCCACATTTCTTGAGCACAGCTCTATCAAAAAATATGCAAAAGGCAAGATATCATTCTCAGGAGATAAAAAGACTATCCCTGCTCTAGCGATGACTCTCCCCTTTGGTCACATTCTTGCGACCATCGGACAACATTTGCCGGACCTCATCTTGTGAAATAGAATTCGCTATCATTACCTCGTCTGGGATGACTTCATATAATTTAGAATTTTTAGGTACTAGATGATTAGCTAGAAAATCTTCTATTGGTTGTCGTTTTATTACTTTTTGAGGGACAAACTTTATGTCATATTGTGACAATAGCAGTGCCCACTTAGCTAGCCTTGAGTTTAATGAATCCGGTTGCATCATCAATATTTTTAAAGGTCTTACCTTAAATCATTGTTCGACTGAGATAGCAAATTTCTTGCTCATGTTCTTTCTCATTAGTTTGAGCTAGTAAAGCTCCCAAGGCATAGTCCATTGCTCTTACGTAGAGGAGAAATGGTATATCAGAAAGTGGAGCCGCTAATACTGGTGGATTAGTAAGATATTGTTTAATATTATTGAAAATTTTCTGGCATTCGGCATCCCATACAAAAGACACACAATTTTTTCATTAATTTAGAGAATGACTGACATTTTTCCACACATACAGTTATACTCCATTCGATGGAAGTCTTGAACATGATAATCTTTATTCTAATTTTTCACTATGATATCATCAGCATAGCATTCCACTATTTTTCGTAAGTGATCGCGAAAGAAGGTTGTCATAGCCCTTTGGTATGTGGATCCTACATTCCTCAGATTGAAAGACATTATAGTATAGCAGTACAACCCCTGCGACTCGGAAGGACGTATGCTTTTCGTCATCAGGATACATCTTAATTTGGTTGTATCCAGAAAAGTTGTCCATGAAGGATATTCTTTCAAAACCTTATGTATTATTTATTATAACTTCTATGATCAGAAGTGGGAATTTATCTTTTGGACAGGCATCATTTAAGTCCCTATTGGTATGATAATAGCCAATAACTTTTCCATTTTTCTTCATGATTGGTATGATAATAGCCAACTAGTCAGGATGCTGTTCTTCGCTAATGAATCCACAAATTTTTAGTTTCTTGACTTTGGCTTCAATTACTTGTTGCATTTCGGGTTTGAACTTCTGTTGTTGTTGTTTCACTGGTTTAACATCATCTCGAATATTAAGATGGTGTTGGGCAATTTTTGAATCCATATCCATGCAAAGACATCCATGTATTCATGAATAAGTTCGATCAAATTTTGTAACTCATTTTGGTCTAAGTTCTTGCTCATAAATATGAGTTTTGGGTCTTGATCACTCCTCATATTCACTTGGATGACTTGATCATCTATAGGAGGTTCTCGTTATTCAAATCTTATCTCCTACTGAGTGTCTATCTTCTGAGCCCAAGAGTTGTCTGTATTTTTTTCCTCATGCACACCAATGGAGATGGATGCCATATTTGCTGATAAGTGTTTAAACAGTTCATTCAAACCAAATTCAGAATCGGCTTCAGATAACAATGATGACCGTACTTTTGTGCTCTCTAAGGAACTTTCGTGTATTGCATTTATCTCAGATTTAGAAGAAACATACCCTAAACCATTAGTTTTGTTGTAATAATCTAAACTTTTCCCTTTAGGAACTCATAGTTGTAGAGGGGTTCTTCTTCCTCTATTAAAACACAACCCTACCCCTTTTGTTGTATCCCATCATTTCCATGAGTCTGCAGGAATTTGGTCCATAATGATCGAACTCCAGGATGTCTAATTCATCTTCGGCACTACTAAGGCTAGGTTTCAGTTGTGTAGTAGATTTGTCAAAGACAATAGGAGATTATTACGTTTGGACCGTACAATAAACATGGCATCATTAGAATCAATAAACATGGCATCATTAGAGTCTTCTATCAGTGAGCTATTTGGTGAACTTGACTGTACCAGTATATGTAATGCCAATGTCTTATTGAGTTTTTTGATTAAAGTCTCTTCACTATCAGTTATATCAGTAGAACTAGACAATACATATTCAAAAGTGGAACTTTTATTAAGTACCCATTTGCCTTCAAAATAGACATCAAGGTTAACTATTACATCACTTAATTTTATTGCGAGAAAGTTTAGCTCAGCAAGGGCTCTTTCTGAACCATCATCTGGTTCTGCATCTGCTTCGTTCCCATCATCGGTCTCATCCTTTTGCTCATCTTTGTATAGTACGACATTAGTGAAGTAATTTTCAACTCCACTTAACGGTTATCTTTCTGTGTAGGCTGTCTTGACTAACCCCTATGTGTCCATGTACTTCAAACATTGATGCAACATTGAAGGGACAATGAGGTTGGAGTGGATCCATAGCCTTCCTATCAATAAATTGTAGGAGGTATTAGCATCTATAACGTGGTAGGTAACCTCCGTCTTGAGATCTTCGATTTGCTATTTCAACTGAATTTTTCGATAGGTCAACTACTTTGTGCGTTGAACCCATGGATTGTACTGGTGGTAATGGACAGCTTGCAGATTGGTATGTGCAGAAATTGCATCAAGTGCATGATACTCAAGGCTGAACCTAGATCGATTAGTATCCTTTCGATTTTTGTGGATCCGATATAACTTGTGTAATATAATGGCCGGTCATGATTGGAATTCTTCACCAACATATATTTGGGTGAGAAGGTTATATTAGGTAAAGAGGAAACTTGATGGCAACAGCAATACTCTTCATTTGTGGGTGGCGAGACCTAAGTGAGAAATATCTCTGAATCAGCCAATACTTCATGGAGAGCATCTCTAGTTTCCTTGGAGCTCCAATAATTCATGCATGGTGATATGGGGAGGAATATTTGGCAACTACGCCATGATGTCAAATTTGAATGGAGTCGAAAGATCTTCTGCAGCTTGTATAGTTGATGGTTTTTTCTTAATCACATCTCTACTATTTCAAAAGGACTTGTCAAACCTTATCTCCTTAGATTTACTTTTATCCAAAGGAGGTTCAGGTGCTGACACAAAAGTAACATGGTCTTTAGAGGGACCCAATTGATGACCATTAGGGTTAATTGTATCATATTATTTTAGGTATTATTTACCTGACCTGGTACCAACAGGAGAAGTAGCATCTGCCATAAAAACGATTTGCTCCTCGTTGAACTCAGTCAGTAGGCTAGCAGAAATGTCGTAACCACCTGACCCTTTCTTCACCTTTTGCTTTCTTTTCAAAATGACAGTTTTCCATTGATCATCCTCGATCAGGTCCAGGTAAACCCACAATGTTTCTCCCCTGGGAATAGATGTCAACCCTTAGGACTACTGGTGGTTTGGATCTGTGTTAACAATTCTTGTCATTACTTTGGGAACCAAAACTCCAATGGGCATCTTAACCCCTAGCAAATATCTTCCAAAATGTATTGATATCATGTTTGTAGTAACTTTCTTCTTTTCCTTATTTAATCGAAGCACATCTGCATCTACTAAAGCTTGGAATTTGTCTTTTAAGATAAAGTAATTCTTGGTGGGATGGCTTATTATTCTATGGTAATGACAATATTTTGAGTCATTAAGACGCCTGACCTCTTTTGGTCTCTTAGGTTCGGCTCGATCTTATTATTGTTGACTAGCATATTGAAGATTTCGAGCACCTAATTATCTTTAAACGAATACTTTTTTTGCATTTGTTGGGCCAGAGCTTGCCAAGGCAGTGGGTTCTTCTTAGGCTCGTTTAGGATATCTACCACCAACACATTCTTAATATTGAACCATAGAAAGCGGCATGTTAAAATGGATTCCGCCCTTTGTTTACCCTTATCTTTTGTTAAAAGTCTTGAAATTGATTTTTCAATAATTTCGGCTTATTCCTGAAGTTCTTTTCATGTATGGGCCCAAACAGCACCCATGATGGATTCAATCTCAGCATGTAGATTATGTCTACACGTTTGTAGCAATATGGACAGTGGATCCCTTCAGGATATCTGAGAGACAGATTTCTGAATCTTTCGATGAAGTCTTTCACTGCCTCTCCTTTCTTTTGCTTTTCTTCAATCAACGTGAGCATAGATACTTCAATGTCATCCTTGCAGAAGCAAGTGAGGAACCGAGCTTCAAGGTATGCCCATGAATTGATAGACTCCATTGGTAAAGTTCGAAAGCAGTCAATGGCAATGCCCTTTAGGGACCCTATGAATAACCAGGTCATGAGTGCATCGTTTCCCATAACATTTCCTATCAGTGAATGGAAATGGTAAATATGGTTATTTGAGGGTCTCTTTCCATAGTATTTATCAATGGTTTGAGATCGATAATTGTTAGGAAAAGGGATTAAGTCCCATTCGGGAGGGTACGGACGCATGATTCCCGCCTTCTGCAAAACTTCCTTATGAGTTAATGCATCCAATTTTGTTTGGATTTCCTCCAATACTTTATCTTTAATTTTATCGGATTTCTTTATTTTATGGAAACTAGACTCATCTTCTTTATCCTTGTGATTATTATCTTCTTTGTTTTTATTTTCAGATCCTGATCTTTCAGCCTCAGCATCTGGATTTTAGCTTGACAACGTTTTCGATAGTTGTTGTTGTTGGGTCAAAATAGGGTCCATGGTCGCTTTCTATTGTTCTAGTAGTGTTTGCTGTTGCTTAGAAAACTCTTCATGTGCCTTCAATCATTCTAGTAAACTTCCTACATCATCATCACCGGCGGCATCAACAAAAACTTCTCTTGTAAGACGAGTCTGACGTCTAAGATGACACACATGGAGAATGCCAGTCGATATTATCCTCGCCATCTTGCAATTCTTGGGGTGGAATAGAAGTATTGTGACCTGCGCTTACTGACCTGGCTCGGGATCGGGTGTGGCAGTATACTCCATCACTATCATTGCTAGAGTAACCGTTAGGAGAGGAGTCTATATTGGCCACCCCCTGTGTCGAATTTTCCCATCCCACCATATTGATAGTTGATATGATAAATTACTGCAAGCACACAGTATCGGTTGTAGTGCTTAACAGGTCGTCTCACAGGGATCTAAGGTGTTTTTTGCGTTCCTTACTCTTTCCTTAGTCTAATGGACTAACCAAAGATTCTAGTTTGATGTTGAGTTAATTTAAATAGCCTAGGATCTAGAATCCACTAATTTCCTACCATGTTCTCACTTCTATCATAAAAATTCGATCTTTTAGTTTAATTTTTATTTAAAGTGCCCTAAGTATGAGCTATCAAGTGGTGTGCAAGTATAACTCATCAAAGATATTACTTTTCATAAAAACAAATTAAATCTTTCGATAATTAATGAAAAAGATGAAATCAATAACCCCGAACCCTAACTAAGTATAGGCTATCAAGAAACCTAATTTAAATATAATCTATCAAAGTCTTAATCTTCAAGTTCTTGTATTTTAATCTTTTTATAGAAAAATTATGGTGGATTACATGATGGGTCCTACCTTTATCTACATCCTAGAGCTAAACTAATTAGCTACTCATATTTTTAATAAGCAAAATCAAATTTTTATTCATGAATATGGTTAACCCTAATCTAGAAAGCAGTAAAACATAAACTAGAAAGCGAATAACTCTATCTAGAAAGCAAATAAAAATCTCAAAACAATGGCTTACCTCTGGAGCAAGGTATTGTGGCCGTCACCCCTTTAGCAAAACCCTAATTTTATTAAATTAAAAACGAGCACAAAACTTTCTGGATTCTCCCTAGAATACAAGGATATGGCCAATATATAGGTTTCGGAAAACCAAACCTAATTATAATACAATTGTGAAACTAGATGACTAAAACGAAGCCGCGGGAGAAAACTCGGGTTCTGGGGCCCACTTTGGGCTGCCAATTAGTTTCAATTACCGCTAATTAGTGGCTCAAATAAAGCAATAATATTTGAATTTTCTTCACCTCGAGTATTTTCTCCTTTTGAGGTTATTTTGATGACTGTATTGCACTTTAACTCTCTGCAGCATCGTAGTCTTGTAGTCTTGCCCACTTTAGAAAATTTTTAGATTTTGATTTCTTACTCCAACTCTGATTTCATGCCATCTCCTTGTATAAATTGGATTACCTGAAAAAGACACTAAAAATACCCGTGTAGCATTTATTTATATACAAAAGTAGATAAAGTATGGGAGGAAAAATACAATATATAATACTCATCACACCCCCACACCTATTTTTTGCTAGTCCTCATGAAAAACCTAATCTCAAAAAGAAAAAGAAAAATCTTAACTCACTTTCGCAGGAATCACGATTGCATTTAGCACGTGCAACAAGTTTTTAAACCCCTAGGTTACCGTAGTAAACGAGTGTTGTCTCGTGAGGGTTTGCAGTGAATATACCCACAAAATTCATGAAGAAAATAGATTAAGAAATAAAGAAAAGAAAAATAAGAATAACCAAAAATCAAGAAAAATAAAAATTTTATATAAAAGAATGAAAAATCTTTTTTTTATAATATTTTCATCAATTAATCTCGCTAATTTACAATCTCAAGAATGCATTTAGATTATCAATTTTCAAATCGAGCGTCATATCAGATACACTTATCATTTTAATTAAAAATTTAAATCCTATCTTTTAATACCCACTAACAGATAATCCATTCGCTCCTATACATCTACGTGCACGTGTGATAGTCTACTACGGTTTTGGACTCCAACTCTATCTCATGATTCATCTCCTCTCTCATAATATTTTTTCTTTTTTTCTTTTTTTTTCATTTTTTAAAGAATATTTCACCTTTCATGTGAATATTCACGGTTGCTTAGACATAACATACCCGATTACTCGGTTCATACTCTTTTCTTTTTCTTTTTCTTTTTCTTTTTTTAGAATATTTCACCTTTCATGCGAATATTCACGCTTACTTAGGCGCAAAGTACCCGATTACTTGAATCATACTTTTTTTTCACTCTTGAAACTATTGCCTTAATACCAGGCGCACACCATTATTTTATTCACTTTTTTTCTTTTTTTTAAGAGAGAGAAGACTTACTCAATCGTTATCATCTTTATCCTTAACCTAATAAACTATTGTGAAGTGAAAAATAGATATATACTTGCCTCAAAACTACTGTTAGCAATATTTATTTTTTGAATTTTAATCTTTTTCATAAAATTCATAGTGTATCATCCAATCTACTCTCCTATCCAATTTCAAATCTAAATTTGTTCCTTTATCTGTAACTAGTTTGATTTATTGATGAAAACATAAAAAAAATTTCATTTTTTCAGTTTTTTTTCAGTTAGTTACCCTAAAAACTACCCAAAGTGTAAAATAAAGAAATCCAAAAATCTAAAAATAAAATAAAATAGAATAAATCGTAAAAATAAAAATAAAATTCTAAAAAATAAAAATCTCCTAATCCACTCCCCCACACCTAAACTTGTGTATGCCCTCATATGCAAACCAAGTTAAATGAGCAAATGGGGACTCTCAACTCGTTGTAAACCAAATAAAAGGGGAGTACGAAGTCAAACATGAAGACCTCCTGCCGTATTATCATGCGGTGATCAAGGTCGCTAACGGTTTCACTGGTTTCTATATCAGCCACATAAAGCGCCACCTCAATAGTTATGCGGATTCGCTAGCTTCCTTGGCTGCTACATTAGCCTTACCCAAGCATGCTAAAAGGCAAATTATGGTAAGCAGCAAGGAATTGTTCTGTTCAAAGGATGAGCTCAAAGAAGAAGCGAAAAAGCCACAAGAAAATGAAGCTAACGCTTGTGCGTCTAGCCTAGAGCCAAGGGATTGGCGTTTTCCTTATATAGACTATGTCCTTTACGGGATATTACCCGAAAGTTCAAAAGAAGCCAAAGCCATTCAGAGAAGGGCCATCCGGTTTTACTACAATGCGGAACTCCAGACGTTGTACAGAAAATCCTACGATGGAGTTTTACTTCGCTGTCTTTCCAACCTCGAAGCTCAAAAAGTACTCGAAGAAGCTCACGCTGGCATCTGCGGAGCACATCAGCCAGGACCGAAACTCTGGAATAGAATCCGAAGGATGGGTTATTATTGGCCTAAGATGATGATAGAAGCAGTCAACTACGCCAAGAAGTGTAGGGCCTGCCAAATACATGCAGACTTTATATATCAAGCTCCAGAATATCTCCACCCAACGGCTACATCATGGTCGTTTCAGCAATGGGGTATGGATATCATAGGGCCAATTTCTCCGCCATCAACGAGAGGACACCGGTTCATTTTGGCCATAACTGATTACTTTTCAAAGTAGACTAAGGCCATCTCCCTGACCAAACTAAAATCGTCAGATGTTATCAAGTTCATCAAGCACCATGTGCTTTATCACTTCGGGGTGCCTAGAAGAATAATTCATGACAACGGACCTCAGTTCGTAAGCCAAGTGTATTCTAGATTCTGCAACAAATACAGGATCGAAGATGTGGCTTCATCGCCATACTACCCTACAGCCAATGGTCTAGCAGAAGCCTTTAATAAGACCATTATAAAACTTCTTAAGAAGTTTGTGTCATCCAATCAACGGGATTGGAATGAAAAGCTCGGAGAGTGTCTGTGGGCATACCGAACCACAGTCCGAACTCCCACCAATGCCACTCCATTCTCCTTGGTATATGAATCCAAAGCGGTCTTGCCTTTGGAGATCCAAATCCCTTCATTACGAATCGCATTAACAACAAGGGTGACAGAAGAAGAAAAGCATCAGCAAAGGCTCCAAGAGTTAGAAGCCTTGGATGATAAACGCTTAGAAGCTCAACAGAGTATCGAGCTATAATAGACGCGGATCTCCAGAACCTTTAACAAAAAGGCTAAACGAAGGACTTTTAAGAAAGACGATCTGGTCCTGTCAGTTAGAAGACCAATCATAACAAGCCAGAAACCTAGGGGAAATTTCCAGCCAAAGTGGGAGGGACCCTTCGTCATTGATACGGTCTACTCCAACGGGGCGTATCGATTGACAAAGCCTAATGGTGACAAAGTCCTAATGCCAATCAACGGCAAGTTTTTGAAGAAGTATTATCCTTAGCAAAATTGCAGAACACCAGTTATAATACGGCCTGGGCAGTTCTAGGCTAGTCATGAGCAAATGGTTTCTCTGTAATTAGAACTTTGTCAATGAAAGTTCTTGGTTCCGGACTAAAAAGCCTTTAGTTCGCGAATCAGATTTTCCTTCTTTCAAAATTTGCCAAGTTAAATATTACCTCTGGCGAACCAGATTTCCTTTTACAAAAATTTGCCAAGTTAAAAATTACCTCTGGCGAACCAGATTTCCTTTTTCCAAAATTTGCCAAGTTAAAAATTACCTCTGGCAAACCAGATTTTCCTTCCATCAAAATTTGCCAAGTTAAAATTATCTCTGGCGAATCAGATTTTCCTTCTATCAAAATTTATCAAGTTAAAAATTACCTCTGGCGATTACCTCTGGCGAATCGGATTTCCTTGTCCATCAAATTTGCCAAATCAATAACACATTTGGCAAATCAAGTTTATCAACAAGAAAGTTCTTTCATTCATAGTAGCTTTGGGTACTTAAAACTTGTGATTCATTTCGAAATTATCAAGTTAACAGTTACCTCTGATAATCAACATCAGAATCATCTTTCAGATACTATCAGTTGCGTAGAAAGAAAAGAACTTCTTTATTCATCATCAGAACAAAATTACAGAGAATTCTCTAAGTGCTATACAGCTAGTAAGAGTAAATACAAATTAAAAAAAAAAGTAAACTTGCTTCTGTAACCGTCTCTTTCGGCATGGTTCAGATCAAAAAGTTTGCTTCTGCAGGCCCTTCTTCTGGAATGACAGACTTGCTTCTGTAACCACCTCTTTCGGCATGGTTCAGATCAAAAAGTTTGCTCCATGGCCTCCACTTCCAATTTGCTCTTGTAGCCTCCTTTTTTTAGGATGGCTTAAAAAGCATAATCTTGTTTCTTCTTTCCGACCACAATCAGAGACCTCCTGGTTGGTTCTCCCATGGATGATGCCAGTGAATTGATTAGTTCAAAACTGGGCATACCGAATGCAAACCTCACCTATATAGCTGACGGGTTGCGCAAATTCAAGGTCCTGGTCATTAGTTCCCCAACCTTGTGGGATACTAGGAAAGAAGAAAAACAATGCCCCAGACCCGAAATCTTTTCTCTCATGAAAAATACATGAGACCTTCCAAGCTCTTTGAGGCATTGGAAGCAATTACGAGCTCATTGAGTCTGGGCCATTGTTAAGGAGAATGACTACAGTTATCTCCTGCAGCCGAAACAAATCCTCGTTAAAAAGAAAGAAAAAGAAAGAGGAGGAGGGTATGAATCAGAAGAAGAGGTATACCTTAATTAAGGAAAATGACTACGGTCAGAAGGACCTTGTCGGTGAGACACCCCGCTGGACTGATGCAGTCTGGAGGTCTTGTGACATGCCAACTCTAATCCATCACTTTGGTTGAAGAAGAAGAAAACATAGCTGCGCTGGTGGATCGACTACAAAAGAGAGAAAGAGAAGAGAGTCAAGAATAAATTTTCTCACGGTTGAATGATCCTTCATTGAAGAGAACATGTGCCTTATATAGGCAAGCTGCTAACTGTGACCTCCAGTTTAGAAGAGATAAGATCGAGATCTTCGGTCATGATTTTCATTCAGATCTCAACAGAATTTGTTGCTGTTGCATGGGACGCTTAGATATCGCAACCCTGAGATCTCATCATTAATAGAGGCATGCAAAGCTTGGAATTCCATGACCAAACGGCTGCATCCCACAGCTCGCAGAAGTCTCTACAAATTCTGAAAAATCTACGGTCTATTCGGCGAACTTCCAGATGAATCATCACAAACCAGAGTTCCGGAACCCGGGTCGCGGGTCAGATATGGATAGTGTAAATCTGTAAACCCCTAAAATTCACGTGACTTAAGAAAGTCGCGTAACAGATATACAGATACCAGAGTTTTACGATGGTTCGCAAACTTCAGACAAAAGATGGCAAGTTCGTTACAAATCTCTGAAGAATAACTACAGAATCATACCTCGGAAGGCCAAAATGAGGTTCTCCATAAACGACAAGAGAGCTATTACAAAAAGTAAAAAAAAGGGGAACCTAAAACAGTGTACACAATAGCTTTACAATTCAATGGTTCAAAAGGGCCTTTATTTTCTCCTACGCATCGTCAATGTCTTTTTGAAGGGTTTCATAAGCTTGAACAGCGGCCTGACGACGTAATTCCTCGTCACTGGCGATAACATTCTGCGCTGCAGCTGCCTCCAGTGTAGCCAATTCAGCCTGTACCGCCTGGAGATCTCTGGTTGTATTGTCCTGCTGGCGCGATAAGTCAACGAGGTTCCTCATTGATTCATCGCGCTCCTTGGTTATTTTGGCCAAGAAAGCTTGAGCCTTGACGATGGTCTCTTGAGCCTTAGTAATAGCTTGGTCATGGCTCTTGACAATCGAAGCAGCGGCCTCCACTTGAAGAACCAGAGATTCGGGATTTGATTAACATTGCTCTAAAGAGGCCTTGTAAATAGTTGCCTTCTCTTGAATCTCCTTGGTCCTTCTGAGACTTAAGCTGTTCCTCTTTCAGCTTTTGGAAAATGATTTCCACTGTCTCAGATTTATCAGCACTTCTGGCTTTCGACAGAGATTCAGCATGCCTTTGAAGCTGAGTTATCATAATCCTAAAAGGAGCAGCTCTATCCTCCCCACCAATGCTAACGATACCAGTTAGGTAAATGTTGAGAACATTGGCGATTGAAGCAAAAGGAACCCCCTTTAGTATTTTATCGATACAGCGGTCCAGAAAGTGAAGGAAAGTCTCCACTGTGTCCTTCAGCAAATCACTCAAGCATGTCAATCTCTGCAAGAGAAGGAGTAATACTGGATGAGGCAGAAGCGGGTTGATCCGCAACAGGAGGAATGGCACCTCTGGAGATCTCCGTGGAGCTACTAATCATAGCCTCCTGAACTATAACATCGGTTGGAGCGGTCGTGACCAAGGTCGTAGGCATAGCAGCCTCGGGAATCACTGCTTCTGAAGTATCAACCGCGGCAGTAGTAACTTCGGTCGCTCCACCAGTGTCAGCTCCCGCGATGGTATTGTCTGGTGAAGTCACCTTCGCGCCCATGCACTCTAAGACCGGAGTCAAAACTGAAGCTAGCAAAAAGAAAAGAAGAAAATTGACAGTTATATATTACAATATCGTTTGATAAAATAGTATAATTGCTGAAGAAAGGAGATGAAGACATGAAGGTTGGACGTTGGATTCTCCATGTCCGTACACTTCAGGACCAAACACTTCAGGCCCGTATACTACGGTTCGAACCTCCTCGCTCAAAACGACATATTTTCCATGATCTGAAGGAGGAGTAGAAGAGCAAAAACTGTCACTGCTGGCGTTATCATCATCGCCACATTCATCTTGGTCTTCAGAAGGAGGTGCTGCTTTTGGGGGATCCGATGCGCGAGTCTCCCCAATGATTTGCACTTCATCATCGGCAGTGTCTTAAGTAACAAGAGCTACAGAATCCTCTCGTAAGGCCGAAGAAATATTGACTTCAACATTGGCCTGGCCAATAAGAGAGGTAGAATCCTTTTGAATAATGGGAACAGGGTCATTGCAAAGAACAGGTCCTTGACTCCGACGCCTCTTAAAGGAACGGAGGGTTAAAGATGAGTCATCTTCATCCTCCTCAGGTTCCTCAATGAGGGACTCAGAAACCAGAAGGGACGTTGCAGTGCCAGTCCTAGATGGGGTGCTCTGAGAATCAGTTCTCTGCGGAATGGCAGGCAAGTCGCTAAGACGCCTTAGCCTCTTTCGCTTATGTAAAGACTTCTCAGGAGAAGACTGCGGTGGAGGAGAAGTCTTCCTCGACATCGGATCAGGAGAAGCATCAAGGGAGGCAGCCTGAACCAGTGCATCAGTGTCCTCTTCCCTTTGTTCTGATTCGTTGGATGTGCTGTCCCCCCTGAAGTCCTCCATCCCTGCCACCTTTGTGCTGCCGGCCCTCTTTTTCTGGGCATACAAGGATCTGATCTCCCGCAGACTGGTATGATGTATGTTGAAATTCTGAGGAGCAGAGTTAGCATCCACAAACCATTTATAGAAGCAGAAGTTCATACTTGAGTTCGGAATCTTGAGCGGAAGATCAAATTTGGCGTGAGTTCCACCTACGACGAAGTGAAACCAAGCTCGAGCTCCCTCAAGAACATTCCCAACAAAGCTTAATTCTCTGTTGAGATTACCAACGTAAAGCTGATCATACCCAAACTGTCGGGCAAAACGACTTGGGTAGTAAGGTTCTATATAGCAGAGGTTTCCCAAACGGATGACCAAATGTCCTGAGCGGATGTTTATCAACCACCAGAAACATCCCGAGGATAGGGTGGTAAATTTATCAGCGCCAGCAGTGTCCGCAAATTCTTCCCGGTATCCAGCATTCGGGAAGCATGGGAAACATCTAAACAACTCAAAAGTTGAGAAATGACGAAGGGTTTCGCGGATCGCGGCCATATAGCCTCCTTTCCACTGCGACCTCTCGTAGTGCTGCACTTTGGGAGCACTTAAGTCAATCTTCAAGTCTGCAGGACTCATCAAAGTAGGGCAATGTAGAACCAACCAAGCCATCAAATAAGTATAAGGGAGTTCTACACGCGGATTAGGAGTCTTGATGACAGGGTCTCCTTTCTTCCTCGGCTCCTTCTTTACATTGCAGAATTTATCAGATATTCTTCTCAATCCGTTTTGGATACTGCATACCATAGCGGGCAACAAACTGAGTCGCCTACCCAACGCCAGTAGAATGGCTGGGTATACGGCCCCAAGGGGTATGTTTTCCTGCGAAGGAATAACAAACTTTTTCAGCCAAACCAGCAAATAACCCGCCAAGAAGGCAGGGTCAGATAAGGGTTGAAGGGCCTGATAATGGAAACTCTCGAAGGACATCCCAGCTTTGAAAACGTCCTCGTCAGCTTCGGCAACATAAGCATCTGTCCCGAAGCTTGCAATTCTTCTCTCAACCTCCTTTTCAGAAACTGGATGAAGGCGAATGAAGTTCGGATTACTCCTAGAAAAATTAGGCAGGAGATATTGCAGCCACTTCTTTGGCTTCAAACTACGGGTGCCCGATGTGTGGGTGCATATATGATAATGGCAGAGCAATTCTCAGTAAGTATCATAAGCCAAAGGATCATGAGTCTTCAGCAGATGGAGTTCTTCTCCAGTAGGAACGTACTCTTCATACGGGACGTCTCCCATAGACAAGCCCGAGACCTCATGCATCTCGTGGAGAGCGAAACCCAACTCGCCTCGAGGGCAAAAGATTGTACAAGTATCAGGATTATACAATTCCAATAAAGCAAAGAAATGAAATCTGCTGGCGGGAATGCCATGTTGAACAGCCCTGATGGCTCGATACAGCCCCTCATGATGAAGCTGATCTCTAAATGATCGCAGAAAGAAGTTAGTCAAGACCGCCCACTCTCCTTTTGAAGAACAGTGAATCCATCCAGGGGGACGAAAATCCTGAACAGGAAACTCTCCTTGTGCATTAGTAAAACGGTGCAGGAAAGTCTGCGTGATTATAGGAACCTCGCCTATGGGGAGATCGTGTTTAAGCAATCCCGGCAGCAATCCGCGAAAGCTCTTCCTAGTACCACGAGGAAAAGCACCTTGAGCATTGAAGCCCCCCAACAAGATACCGTCTTGTGGCCTGTTTATGTGCCAATCCATTCGCCTGGGTATAGAAAGGGACTGAAAGAATAAGAATGGATAGGATCTCTCCATATTGGGGAGAAACAAGTGGCAACTTTCAACTTGGTGAAGCCACTTGTAATCGCCATCTTCCAAACCACTATCGGGCATTGAAATATGGTCCCCAAACAAAAAGACAGGTTTGAGCAACGGAGACCGATTATCTCCTTCGAAAGATACATTGGTCATCAACTCTCGCAATGTTGAGCGAGAAGGGTGGAGAATCTTGTCTGCTCTCTCTTGGTTATCTGAGGCTGTACAATGGGGAAAAACATGACCAAATCTCAACTCTTTCTTCCCATCATAGCCGTCAGAATATCCGAGATAATGATCCTTTAGCCAAGGATTCAAGGCGTAATCAACTACAAAAGACATTCAGATTCAGAGATAAGAAGAAAAAAATAAGAAAAGGGACTGCCTTCCGAATTTTTTTTTTCACTTACCTCCGATCAAGGGTTCCTGCCGAACCACTATCGAACTAGAAGTTGCTCGAGAATCTTGACGACCACTGGCAGCAGCATCAGAGGAAGAAGCTTTCTTCGGCATCTTTTACAGAGGGAGAAAATCCTTCGCACAGAGAATCAGAAGCTATTGGAGCTTGAAGACGAGAAGTCTGAGGAGTCCAAACGGAGAACTCAGATTTCAAATTTCTTGAGATAAGGGCAACCTCTCTCGTAAAGTGGAGGTTATATAGCCGATGATTTAACGGCCGAGATCTCTGGACAGACGTGATATCTGGCTCGAATCACGTGAATACCTTTTCATTTAATGCAGCTCAGAGAACCGTCTCAATTCTGACATCGCAGAAAAACAACCGCCTGCCAGCCTTCCCGCAAAAGTTCGCAACCCTAATACAGAGTCGGTTTCTCCTCAAAGTTCGCGACCCTAATACAGAGCTGCTTTCTTCTCAAAAAGCGAAGGTTCGCAACCTTAATGCAGAGTCGCACCCCTTTCAAAGACAGTTTGACACCCTAATACAAAGTCATTTGCCGCTGTCAAGATGAAGAGCGTGCCCCTAATACAGAGACGTGTTCCTTCCGAAGCGAGAATCTGCGACCCTAATACAGAGTCGTCTTCTACTCCAAAAAAATAAAGGCTCGCGCCCTAATACAGAGGCGTGTTCCTTCCGAAGATAGTCCGCGACCCTAATACAGAGTCGTTTTCTATTCAAAGATGGAAAGCTCGCGCCCCTAATACAGAGACGTGTTCCTTCTAAAACAAGAGTTCGCGACCCTAATACAGAGTCATCTTCTACTCAAAGATGAAGAGTCGCGCCCCTAATTCAGAGACGTGTCCCTTCAAGAGCAAGAAGCAGTAGTGGCGCTAATACAGAGTCACAGACTTCAAACAAACGCAACGGAAGTTCTAATACAAAAGGTTATATCCAAAGTATTCCGAAACTCCTCAAAAGAATCATGAGAGTTTTGGAAACTTTGGAGGGGGTTTTGTCGGCGAAAAATTCTGGAAAAGCAAAGCAGATCCACGAATTCAGAGACAGAAGCCCGCAACTCATCAGGTCCGTGAATCTAAGAAACTGAAGTCCGTGAATCTAAGAAACTGAAGTCCACGAATCAGACGACGGAACAGGTTCGTGAATCTAAAGCTGAGATTCGTGACACTACCTATAGCTTTCGGGTGGGGGTTTAATACAAAGTCACCCGACCCGAACAGAAGAATTGCCACCTTGGATCGTGGGAATAACTGCCAAACAAATGCAGCGGCGTTACTTCGATCATGGGACTAACTACCCAATGAATATGGTGGCACTTCTCGAGTAGTGGGAGCTAATGGTCGAGCAAATATGGCGGGACGTTACCCCAAGCCCCCTATAAAAGGTGGGGAGCGAAAGAGCACAGACAGAGACGAACGTCTTCTCCCAAGAGTTACCCCTTGTGATCAAGAGTAAAGAGCCCCTTTTTCTTTCCCTTTTAGACAACTGAGAGAGATTGTACGGAGTGTCAACGGAGAGCAGGATCGTCCTCCATAGCTACCTAGAAACCCAGCCTTAAACAAAGAGGAAAAGCTATCTTTCTCATCTTCTGTAAACGGGAAACCGTCCGATTGTAACCCTTTTATTGAAAATACTTTGATATAAAGAGCGTGCAACTTTCATGGCGAACAACAAGAGCATCAACATGTTGCTACCCCATCTTCTAGTCACGAAGAACAAAATCAAGAACATGGAGTGAAAGGGTAAGAACAACGAGATGCAATAGCTGTGACGTCCGACTAGAAGAGATAACACTCCATATGCTAAATGAGTTGATCATGAGGATGACAGACATGTTCAATGCAATAGCAAGTCATTGAAGAACGGCAAGCCCGAACCGAGCGTCATTAACAACGTCAATATCTGCTTTTCACTAAAGTATTCAAATGAATGGCTAGTAAAAACACCCACGTTTCTCCCGATAAAGATGAAGGAATGAGCTATGGGACCACATGGTTCCATCAGTATCAAAGATGCATGTGACAAAAAGGTTTTCATCAGAGGCGTCATTGATATCGACTACTAAAGAGAGTAGATATTTGTAGAGAACCGGCGAAGCCAAGTATATTCTAACCTTAACTTCTTATATTATTTCATAACTTTCATAGTTATATTCTTGATGCACTAAGGACATTGTGTAATTTAAGTTGGGAGTTGGGATGGATACGCTATATTTTACTGAATCATAGCTAATTAACATAGTTTTTAAAAAAAATCAAAATTTTTCATTTCTTTGTAGTAAAAAGTAAACTTAGAAGTACTTTACATTGCTTATTTAACAGATTGATAATTTAGTTTTGATACTTATATGATAGTAGTTCTTATGTAATTTTAATTGAGATTTTAAATCCGACAATAAAATATATGTATACTTAAGATTAGAATCAAGTATGCACTGAATACTTACACAATGAGTCATGAAAAGTTGATAACAAAGAGAAAACTTAAAAGAAAGACCTATCATATATATATATATAAGAAAAAAATAAAGTGAGCCTGATATTAAGGTAATATACTTCGAATCAAAAAAACTTATATAGTAAATAAATAAGAGAAAGTAAGTGTTAAGTAGTTGGGTTTGTGTACCTTGGTAAGTGTGCGTATTCACATAAACGATACTTATGGACTTTTATTATATATATGAGCTGAGTAATTAGGCATTTGTGTCTCGGTAAGTATGAATGTTCACATAAAAGGTAAGCGTCTATGAAAGAAAAGATATATAGATATATAAATAAGTATATATATATATATATATATATATATATATATATATATATATATATATATATATATATATATATATATATATATATATATATATATATATATATATATATATATAATTGGTTCCTATACATTTGATTGGAGTTTGAAACTTGAAAGGCTTATACATACGCTTACAAGAGTGCATAGGAGAATATTGAATGTAAAAATATATCTACGATACGATTTAAATGATCATGATAGATACATAAGGGCATTAGATTATAAGTTATTTATTAAGGTTGGCATTTTCATAAATATATGTGTATGTATTTCTAATTGAGCTTGATATAGAAAAAAGTGAAAAGCAAAAAATAATAGTATAGATAGTTAATAGTAGGATATTAATATTTTTTACTTTCTTACTTTATTTCTTGATCTCAAACATTTCATGATGTTTGTAGATAACATCACAAAAAATCCTCTCAAGACAGCAATCGTCCACTAGGGTAATTTAGGGATTCAATGGCTTGTTGCAGTGCTAAGTGCATTTATGATTCCTACGAAAGAAAGTTAGGATTTATTTTTTTAATTAGGTCTTTAGTTTATTTTCTTAGTTTATAAATTTGCTAGGGACTAGCAAAACTCAAATTGGGTGTATGATTACGTTTAAAAGTATATTATTTTAGTTTATTTTATGTAAGCGTATTCCAATTTTGTTGATTAATGCAAGAAATTAAATAAAAAATATTTTTATTAATCAAATTCCTCCCTATGATATTTTTCTAGTGTTTTCTAGTGTTTTTGAATGGTTTATATATAAGAAAATCAAAGTATTAAAGTGTATCTCAAATATCAGTTCAGAACTATAAATTTACAGGATTCGCTATCGACAACCAACAGATAGCCGTCGACAATGGCTGACTGTATGAAGAACCCGAGAGCAACTGTCGATGGATTTGTCGAATGGAGCAGCCACAGTTTACTTTTTTTGAGAATTTTTTAGAAAATTTTCTTATAAATAGAATTTCTATTAAACTTTTGTAAGGTTATAAATAGCCAATGCAACTCAGATTTTGTAATGTATAATGAATGCTTTCTGAATAAGTTTGAGTAGAAATAATTATTAGAGATTCAAGATTTAGTTTTTTTACTCATTTATAAACTAAAAAATATATTTTGTCTTTATTCATAACTATAATGAGTATGAATGACATTCTTAAGTTGGTTCAGATAGAATGACAAATCCTAAATGATTTATTGGTATGTAATTCTTTATACTTATTGATTTTAATTGATTTATGTGAAATTGACATCATTGATTCTTTGTTATTTTTGAAGGATTAAAATATGATTTTGACTCTTTGATATTTTGGTTTCAACAATATATTTATTGCTTAGTCTTTTATATACCATAAACTCTTTAATCATGGTGTATACTTAGACTTTGAATGTTTTACTTCTATAATTAATATTACATGCTTAGGTAAATGTAAAATTTATATAGGATTAACTGGAAGAAGTTATTCAAAGTATCAAGTTTGCAACTTTATGTAATTTGTACTTTATTGATTTATTTTCCAATTGTAGGAAGACCACAATATCTATGAAACTGAAATAAAGAAAGATAAATACATCCAGTAAATTATCCTTTGGGGAGCTACATCTATTTGACCAACAATTTTAATTAAAGTAAATCCATATCTTTGTTAATTTAGTTTTAGTTTGTAGTTAATAAATATCAAATCTTTATTATCCTTTTGTTCCATAATTTATTTTTAGTATCATACAATAACAAAACAATCATCGAGAGAATAAGCTTAGGTTACTACATTTGTAATACTTATTGATCTCTTACACTTAGAAGTGTATGATATAGATCGCAGTCATCCACCCTTATCAAAGAGAAGCACATAAAAGGTGAATCAGTGAAGGATTTCGTGAAAATCTTCAGGAATCTTTCTTTGAGGTGCCCGAAAGGAACGCCTCTTAGCATGCTATTATAAACTTGCAGACTCAATCTCCGGGCAGAGATTGAGTCCAACATGAGAGTAGTGAGAGCCATATGTGGAAAGAATTGCAAGAGGAGGCTGAAATCACTGAAAAATTAATCTCAAGATTAGTCAAAGACAAATGCAAGTAGCAGGCAGCGAATATTCAACACATCCTCTTCCTCCCAATTTTAAAGGGAAGAATGTGTTAGTGGTAGTTATGTGACGCCACAAATCACACTTGTGGAGTGTGTGTCCTAAAAATGGGTAGGGTACATCAGCAGACATGGTCAAAACCAAGTGTATGAAACTATTACATCATACAATCATAAATAAGAGATATGAAAATGCACAAATATGATATATATACCATAGGTTTAAATCTATCTGCCACAATATCATAGGTATTAATATAACAATATCCAAAACCAGATATATAAAAATGATAAGCAATATGTACCTCAAAATGTTGCTTATGTAAAGTCAAGTATGGAATCAAAACAGAGCAACATAAGTGTTGAATATATACAAAAGTGTCTGGATACCATGTACAGAAGGAGAAAGTATGATATATATGCACATACAAAGCAAAATGATATATACACAAAAAGGATGAGGATCCTACGAGAAACGGTCTATTGGTGCTTTGCCTACTCCTAGAAATATGGATCTGCGAGGTTTGAGTTCTCCTCGGGCACTGTAATCATGGTTACTAGATCTGAGGTGTGATAATATCAGGGGGTTAGAAGCCAAACATGAACACAAACCCATACTCATGCAATTCTATTGAAACCATATAAAAATGTGTGTGGTATTGTAGTTGAAATAATGTTGAAGATGTATACATATGAAACATGAAGTATGAAAAATATAGCATATGTCATGACATGCACGACATATATAGTATAACATGTTCATGCATATGAACCATGAAGGACAAGATATGAATAATTTAACATAATCAAGCAAATATATACAAATTCTACCATATTAGTTTGGAACTGAGTGATGGAAGTATTAACATATTTTAGAAATCTACCATGCATGCTCGGTACCATGGACGAAGTACCGATTTCTACACGAACCAGATGATACACTGCTAGGCAAACTAGGTATCTCGTGTACACCCAGAATCGCGGTCCAAGTACTAGTTTCTACACAATCCGGATATATGCCACTAGGCAAAGAAAATAAAAAACTGGTAGTACCAATACATAAATCTGCAGATGTATCCAAATAAGACAAGAACTCCCAAAACACATGTTTCAATCCACCATTTATTTTCCCCATACCCAATATGTAGTATTCGCTAAGTATTAATGCACTCATGTAACATGTAATAAGAATTCATATATCAGTAACTATCTGAATATAAATGACATGCACAGCGTGACTGGCAAGTACAAGAGTTATAGAAAATATTCACGTGTGTGAGATATCATTTCCATGCAAGAGGACCACGTGCAATTAAAAACATGTGCAAATATATATGCATGCATATTATATCTTAAATCAAGTGTTATATGCAAAAACATGTCATGTATAGCTAAACATGAGATTTGGCAAGTCTAAACTTACCATGTATAGGAAATAACAAACATGATTAAACATGTGTACATGTGTATCATATCAAAAGTCTAGAGGTATATGCATGGACATAACATACATGCCTGTGCTACTATAATTCGGTGGATAGTATGATTTATAGGACATGTTTGACGAGGCTAAAAATAGAAATGGAGACTAAGATTTAGTACAATTATAGAAAATTCAATTATGTTTCTAGTAAATCTTAAATGAGCTTAATTGGAGTGCTAAAAATAAAGTTATGGTTGTTTACCATAGTCCTACTGCTATGATGTTTATGTTTAAGATTTGATTTGACCATCAATAAAAAAATTTAAAGTCTAAAATTAGAATTAGTCCTACGTAATTCAATTAACTTTCTAATGAATTTTTAATCAGCTCAATTGGAGTTCTAAAGTAAAAGTTATTATCATTTTACCATAAACTTGCTTTGTTGAGCTACTGATCTAGTGCAGTAGTCATAGCTAAACTTCCAAATTATGTTTGGATAGAAAAATGAGTGAATTAGGATCTGTTGTATTAGAAGAATTATGCTTTAGTAAATTATATTTTTAATGACACTGGAATGAGATCAATCTGATTTAAGATGCAAAAGTATAGCAGTTCTAAAATAGACTACTGTGTACGTCTGGACAGCGACACGATATGTGCACATATAACATGTATGGTGTGACACATGGATTGAAAATCAAGATAAATGGAAGTTTAAGCATGATTATCATGAAATTAGATTAATAATTAGCTCTCATTTGAGAGGAGATTACATCAAAAAATACAACTTTAAAAGATTTGAGAGTGCATTCTTACCTTATATTGAACCCAAATCGAAAAGAACTGATATCGATGCGATTGCCCTTCAAAACTGGAGAAATTTCTCCAGAATTATACTAGGGAAGAACTAAAGATACTAGAGAAGCTATCCTCATGTTTATGGAGAAGAATGGAGGTCATTTGAAGAGGTTAAACTAAATAACCGGCTCAAGTTACCATATAGTGGATTTTCAGTCCACTTTCAGGCTAATTATTTAGCGATTTATTTGAGAGAAGTTGAGAAAGTGTTAGAGTTTGAGCTCTGAAGAAAAATAAAGAGGAACACAAGAGTAATAAGCTTGATTATTTCAGTTTTTTTGAATTTCTTTGAGCAGCTAAACAGCTTCGTAACATCATAATTGAAATAGTTTAGATCTATTTTCTCTTCTATAATCCATTACAACATATAATAGAATTTTGAGAATAGACTCTACAAAAATATTTATCACCTATATCTTTTCCATTACTTAATTAGAATGGTTTGACACTCTAAATTGGTAGCAGCTATTCCTGATTAAACTCTATTTTGCTTTTGATTTCCTTTACCCAAATAAAATTTCGAGAACAAATTAGAAATCTTGTCTACCAATTATCATTCCTACCAAAGATGTAAATTATTCATGATGTGTTTCATATACCATAATTGAGGAAGCGCTTAGATAAAGGCACAGAATAGTGAATCTATCAAAAGAAGATTTGAGATCGGGCTTAACATATGAGAAGCGACATGTAGCAATCGATAACTGATGGGAGGAAACCTTGAAGAATCAAATAATATCATTAGTTCTTATTTCATGGGATATATAATTTTCAAGAGATTCAACTTTGAAGCTTGAGAAAAATATCATGATAAAATACCCATACATTTTCACATGATAAGGTACGCCAATTGAATTTATTTTTATTAGTAATATCCATATATAATGGCATATCTTTCAACTTGAAATTTCGAGGACGAAATTTTTTGTTAGATGGGTAGGATGTAATATCCCAAATTTTGAGCTATCTGTATTCCTCTTTTGACATTCGGTGGATGTAGATTTAAATCCGTAACTCCAAATAATATTCGGTTTTTTTCATAAATAGTTTTCTAATATTTAAGATTTTTAGAAATTTTCCTTACTAGCCCGAAAAATACTTGGGATAAAAGGCTTAGTTGTTATTGTTGTTGTGAGCCCGAAAAATACTCCCAAAATTATTAATTTAACAATATTAAATTACTCTTTTAATTACTTTGAAATTTTGATTCATTTATTCAAAACATCAAAATAACAAATGGATGATTTTGTAGTATTCTTCATGTTAAGCATTACGCCCTATATTAATTTGGTAGTATTTGGAGAATATTATATGGAACCAAAATTATTAAATTATTAAATAAATTAATTAATTAAATTAAATTATTTACACGAGAGAGAGGTTGTGGGTTTGATGGAAAGGGCGGTTGCCTCCAAGGGGGGCCAATCAAGAGGAGAAACAAAGCCACTCACTCTCTCTCTTTTCCTCCCTCTCTTCTTCTCCTTCTCTACGGCAGAACCAAAATATAACAGTGAGAGAAGAAAAGAAAAGGAGAAAATAGGGGTGGGGAGAAAAGTAAATCGAATTGAGGATTCGAGATCAAGCTGAGGCAAGTAACACTGCTATTCTTCGTTCGTTTCTTTATTTAATTTATATTTGTGTACATAATTTATTTTGTGAAAATATTTGGTTCATCTTTTGGATCTTAATTAATATTGAGAATTGAACCAGACCATTGGGTCAATTTTGATGAATATAAATATTATAATATTTATTTACTTTTGATAAATAAAAAGGGAGAAGAAGAAAAGAGAGAAGAAAAAAAGAGAGAAAAAGGAAAATATATTTGCATGGGAAAATTTGTATTTTGCATTTTGCATGGGAAAAATGTAATTTGCATGGAAAAGGCATATTTGCATGGGAAAATAGAAAAAAAAAAAAAAAAAAAAAGAAGAAGAAGAGAAAGGAGAGAAGGGACGGGCTGAATGAGAGAGAGAGAGAGAGAGAGAGAAGAGAATGTTCAATAGATTGGGTTGGGTTGGGCTAAGAAAAAGAGAATGTTTGAGAGTGAAGGAAAGAAAGAGGAGAGAGTTTTGATAGGCTGGGCTGCAATTGAGAAAAAAACAGAGAGAGAAGAAGGGCTGTAGTGGGCTTGGGTTTAGATTTGGGCTATATCGGAAAGAAAACAAAAATATAATTTAGTGAATTTAGGCTTGGGCTGGAAAAAGAATGTGTACAGTGGGCTAGATAAAACTGTAGATGGGTTAAAAGAAGAAAAGAAAGCAAAATATAATTATGTAGTGGGCCAAAAAAAATTGAGGAAAAGAAAATTGTGGGCTGGGCTGCAGTGGGCTAGAGAAAAAGAAAAGTGTAGGCTTTAACAAGGAAATATACAGTAGGCTTAATAAAGAAATATGCAGTGAGTTTTAATAAAGAAATATGTAGTGGGCCTTTAGTTAAAAATTAATCAAATAAGTCTACAGCGGGTTTGGAGTGGAAAAACAATAATAATAATAATAAAATAAATAATAATTGATGGACTTGGACTTGAATTGAGCTTGGATTTTAATTGAAAATTTATCAAAGAAAAATATATTTGTATATATATATATATATATATATATATATATATATATATATATATATATATATATATATATATATATATATATATATATATATATATATATATATATATGATTAAGCTTAGAAGTGAAATAAGTCCATGCGATTGGGCTTAAAAATAATATAGTATTATTACATGATGTATTTGGTTCAAAGATTAGGCTATTGATTAGTATTGAAAACTGAATGGAATATTGAATCAATTTTGATAATATATATTGTGATATAATTGTGCACTAATATTATTAAGATGACACGGATATCTAATTCTTCATACTAAAGTCATATGCTTTGATATTACAAATCATGTGCTATAATACTATATGTCATGTGCTGTCGTGGAGATGTAAGCATGTTAACATGAATTGAAAAATAATTAAAGAAAGGAAAGAAAAAAATAAACAAATAATATAAAATAAAATTATCATGTGTATAATGCATTATGAAAACAGGGATAGAGAGAAGCTATATGATGGATAAGAGTCGTATCGTATAAAGAAAATTGTAATGTTAAGGCCGAGAATCTTTTACTGCAGTGGCCTGAGTAATAATGGATCACCAATTGATAATTGATACCCAGAGTAGTATATCCATTAATATAAAATAGTACAGAAATTGAATTGTTATGCCTAGCAACATGTCATGGTTCAGCATCATGAGCATTGAGGGCGGGTCTCGAGTATGTACGGGTACTTATACGACAGTGGAGAATAGCGCTATATTATCCATCTATACAGTTGCTATAATTTACTTGGATAATGACTGAGACCAATAGATTAAATGATTAAAATAAATAGACTAATTATTGTCATGTTCGTTTACTTATTTATGCATTATTTAGTTATACTTGTTTACATGTTTAATTCATATGTCCATGAACAATACTGGCATAAGCATGCTCATGCACACTGATACTCCTGTACTATGATAGTAAACATTTTCTCTTTTTAAAGTGTTACTTGTTGGGTTTAATTCCATGAGTTTTGAACCCAGATTTGGATGGCGGAGAAGGAGAACCAGTCCCAACTAAAAACCCGTACTTCATTGGACAAACCGAGAATTTGACTAAGTATGCAGATCCGCGAATTTAACTAAGTATGTAGATCCGTGAATTTGCTAAGTATACAGATCTATGATTTTTCTAAGTATGTTGATCTGCGAATTTGCTAAGCATGCAGATCTAGATATTTTCTAAGTATGCAAATCTACGAATTTGCTAAGTATGCAGATCCAAAACGATCTAAAATTATCCATAGAAAAGAATCATGTACACACAATACAAATCAAATAAGAATTTCAAGAAAGAATCAAAGAAATAAAGTGTTATTTGCACAAAGTCATTAAAAGAATCATATTCTCAAAATACAAATTGAATAAATCCCAAGAAAGAATATGGATGTTACTTGTACTCAAATATTGTTCAAAGAAAGAACAAGAACAAGGTGTTACTTGCATGAAATCCATAAAAGAATTATATTTTCACAATACAAATTGAATAAAACCTAAGGAAGAACATATATGTTACTTGTACTCAAATACGGTTTAAAGACAGAACAAGAATAAGGTGTTACTTACACAAAATTCATAGAAGAATTATATTCCCATAATACAAATTGAATAAAGTCCAAGAAGACATGCATGTTACTTGCACTAAAATACGATTCAAAGAGAGAATAAGAATAAGGTGTTACTTGTACAAAATCCAAAGAAGAATTATATTCCCATAATACAAATCGAATAAAGCCTAAGAAGAACATGCATGTTACTTGCACTCAAATACGATCCAAAGAGAGAATAAGAACAAGGTATTAGTTGCACAAAATCCATAGAAGAATTATATTCCCATAATACAAATCAAATAAAACCCAAGTAGAACATACATGTTACTTGCACTCAAATACGATTCATAGAGAGAATAAGAACTAGGTGTTATTTGTACAAAATCCATAGAAGAATTATACTCCCATAATACAAATTGAATAAAGCCCAAGAAGAACATGCTTGTTAATTGCACTCAAATACGATTCAAAGAGAGAATAAAAACAAGGTGTTACTTGCACAAAATCCATAGAAGAATTATATTCTCATAATACAAATCGAATAAAACACTAGAAAAATATGCATGTTATTTGCACTCAAATATGATTCAAAGAGAGAACAAGAACAAGGTGTTACTTACCTTAAATTCGCTTTAATCTCCTTTGGTTTAGCAAAATCTCCCTTCTCCTTCCTTTTCTCAACAAACTAGAAGAACCTAGATTAAAAGATGGTTTTTATTTTGTTCTTTGATAAGAATTCTCTTTTGAGAGATAAGGTCATATTGGCCTAAGGGCAATTTTGTAACCTTGTCGTCTAGCCTAGTCCCAAGGCTTCTTGCATGTACAACAAGTGTCCAACTAGAGTGCCACCTCTCACTCTCATCTTGACAACTCTTCTAAAGGTGTGCCTTTAGAAACTTAGTTAAGTTTGGAGGTGTATATAAAGAATTTTTTGTTTCTAATAATTTATTATTTAATAAACTTGAGAATATTATTTTGAGTATCATGAAAATTTGAGGTGTTACATCCTACCCACCTAATAAAATAATTTCATCCTCGAAATTCCATTTTTAAAAGTATGCTAGTGTATACAAGTATGATTTGTCATGAAAAACTACATTTAAGTGACATGCCTGATCATGAAAATGTCCTATTGTCATCGTCAAGTTCTCGAGTAGAATCCCTTCCTGATCATTTATTGTAGAAACAAAACTAATGATATTACTTGATTCTTTATGTCTTTCTCCTATCTTTTAATAATTACTACAAGTCGCTTCTCACGTTTCAGGCCTGATCTCAAGTCTATTTTTGATAGACCCACTACTCTGTGCTTAAACTTAAGCGTCTTCTTATCTATGATACACAAAATACATTATGAAAACATTTTGCCTTTTGTAGGATTGATAATGGGTAGACAAGAGTTTCAACTTATTTTCGAAATTTTATTTTGGTGATGGAACTTAAAAGTAAGAGTTTAATCAAGAATAACTATTACCAATTCAGGCTGCCACGCCATCCCGATTTGGCAATGAGAAAGATACAAGTGGCAAACATCTTAAAAGAGTTTATTCATGTGGTCCTATTATATAGTTGTAATAGACTATAGAAGAGAAAATGAATCTCAATCATTAGAATGTCAATGTAATGGAGCTATGAATGGTAAAGATACAAGATTGGAAATGAACTCATAGCTATTTACAAAAATTCAATTGCACAAGATGGTCATATCAAGTGACTGCAATTGCCAATGCCAGAGAATAATTCTCTACAATTGCCTCACCGCCTCAATAAGACTTGTGATATACAAAGATTCAAAACAAGAACAACATTAGTGAAATGGAAAAAAAATGCCAAATGGAATTGATCAACAACAGTAATCATTTGGAAAAATAAGCTTATTATAAGGTCATGTTCTGATTTGATAAAATTTATCTTCTTTTATCGTCAATTTCTTATCATCCACTTTCAACTTGACTAATCCTACAAAATTTCCAGCCTTCTAAGATTTCTTTGTATCCTTTCATTCACCTTTCTGTTGGTTGTTCCTTATATCCAAGTTTGTTTGCATACGTAACCTCATTAATTGTGCTTGCTCTGCCAAGTCTATCAATACCGATTATTATAATTCATCAATATTTATGTCTTAACCCTTCTTTTTCCCTTTAGAACTGCGTACTCAAAGTCATATCTCCTACATTTAGTCTTCCCAATCTTCCAAAAGAAACACAATGATGAAATCATTTTTTCTCTGGAAACTTAAGGGCAAGACTCTAGAAGAGAAAATGAATCGCAATCATTATAATGTCGATGTAATGGAGCTGTGAATGGTAAAGATACAAGATTGGAAATGAACTCATGGCTATTTACAAAAATTCAATTGCACAAGATGGTCTTATCATGTGACTGCAATTGCCAACGCCAGAGAATAATTTTCTACAATTGCCTTGCCGCCTCGTTAAAACTTGTGATATACAAAGATTCAAAACAAGAACCACATTAGTTAAATGAAAAAAATGCTACATGAAATTGATCAACGAAAGTAATCATTTGGAAAAATATGCTTATTATAAGGTCATGTTCTAACTTGACAAAATTTGTCTTCTTTTATCGTCAATTTCTTATCATCCACTTTCAACTTGACTAATCCTACAAAATTTCCAGTCTTCTGACTTTTCCTTGTATCCTTTCATTCACCATTCCATAAGTTGTTCCTTATATCCAAGTTTGTTTGCCTACGTAACCTCATCAACAGTGCTTGCTCTACTAAGTCTATCAATAACGATTATTGTAATTCATCAATATTTATATCTTAACCCTTCTTTTTCCCTTTAGAACTACGTACTCATAGTCATATCTCCTACATTTAGTCTTCCCAATCTTCTAAAAGAAACACAAGCATGAAATCATTTTTTTACTCTAGAAACTTAAGAGAAAGATCCAAATTCAATCACTTTCGCATTCTGTATCAACATATATCATAATCTCTAGTTTGAGATATCACTATAAATCTCCATGCCTCCCGTATTGTCCAGAATCACTAGCACTGGCACTATTATCAGCCTCCATCTTAATTCTTCAAATGTCTTATTGCATTCCTCTATTTTAACATACTCTACTCCTTTCCTAGTTTGTTTAGTCAAATGAGATGCAATTTTTGCAAAATTTTGTACAAACCTTATGTAATACCCAACCATCTCTTGAAATTTTCAAATTTCTAAAACTGATTTTTGACATAGACCAATCCATCACAGTCTCTATCTTTTTAAGATCAACTGATACGCCATCTCTAGATATTATAGCCCTAGAAAGTAACTTTATTCAACCAACATTTGCTCAATTTTCTATATAGCTTTTGTTCCCTAAGAGTTTGTAAACTTATCCTCAAAGGTTTAACATGCTCTTCTTTATTCAAGGAGTAAATCAATATATCATCAATAAATACCACCACAAATTTATCTAAATACTGAGCAAAAATATTATTAATCAAATTCATAAATAGTGGTGGAGCATTAGTTACCCCAAACAGTGTCACCAAATATTCATAATGATCATGCCTGGTTCTAAATGCAGTTTTTGGAATATATTCTATTCGGTCTCGTACTTGACAAAATCCTGAACGAAGGTCTATTCTCGAGAATACCCTCTTGCTACTCCCAGATGATCAAATAGATCAGTTATTCTTGGCAAGAGATATTTATTCTTGATAGTTACTACATTCAAACCTCGATTGTCCATACACAATCTTTGACTCCCACCTTTCTTTTCTGCCAATATTACTGGCGCTCCCAAGGTGAAACATTAGATCTCACAAAATCCAATTTCAATAATCCATCCACTTGTCTCTTAATTTTTCCTAGTTCCGTGATTTCTATTTGATAAGGTATTTACAAACTGGTTCAGCTCTAGGAATAATATCAATAGTGAATTATATTGCCCTTACTGGTGGTAATCCAAGTATCTATTTAGAAAATATATCTAAGAACTCTGATACTACTGGGATTATTCCTTCTACTTTAATTTGCTCCAAAACACCTCCTCTTAGAAACACCTTAGATTCTACTAGTTCTAGTGATTAGCTTCCACCATCAAATTCGAACTCCAGATAACCACTCATATGAAATATTACTGTAATTTATTGTCGTGTGGAAGATACTCAGCCGATTCATACTTAAGATAACATCATATTCTTCTACACTTATAATTACTAAGTTGATATAAAATTCTCTATCATTAATTTCTAAGGGAATATACAAGTAGAAGATAGAAATAAATAGTGGAATTCCAAATATAGATATTTCAAACAATCATGATATGGTAGGATAGGCACGATACTAGATTTGATGGACTTCAAAGGATAATGAACAAGTATCAAGAGTGCGTTACAGACATGTTCACATGTGGCAGTAGTTATATAGTCTTCCACCTAAATCTAGGCTTTGATACAAAACTGTAATGCCCCCATTTTTCGGCTCTACTTTTTTTTTTGCTTCCCAAAATGAAGAACGCTACTTAACTATTACGATATAACCCAACAGTCACAGAATTTTAGAATAACCGTAACTATTGTTATATCAAGATAAACAAACATGTCTGAAACTGAAAGAATTTCATTTATACAGGAAGTTTATTACATAAAATGGCACACTGCTCTGAATATTAATACAAAAGAATCAAAATACATGAGAGTTAAAGTAGTGCCCAGCAAAAGAAAACAGAAACAAGAAGTGCGAAGTGCCCAAATAGTACTATACTAATATCTTCTAATCGATCTAGTTGGTGAAGTAAGAGTCATTGGTTGGAGCGATCTCCTCTTCTCTGCTTCTGTGATCTGGGCTTAAAAAAATCCAGGAGATTAAACCCAGCAAGTAACACAAGAGTAAGAAACATGTGTACTATCTAGTACAAAATGAATAAAAAGTGTTTAGATAAATTATTTTAGTACAAGACATATAATGAAAATAGTGGAAATGGAATAGACAAGACTATTCATGCAAATAGCAGACACAAATCATGTAAAGGTGACAAGTCTAGGTCAAGTCTCTATTAGTTTGTAGGTAAAGAGTATAGGTGTTAATTATGATACATGTAACAAAACTATGCAAGTCATTCACAGGATTCATGTAAAATTTAACAAGTCTATATCATGTTAGTTTTGAAATTGAAACTCAATGACGGATAAGATAGCGTACAGTTTCTCATATTATACAAGTGACCGTGTATACCCGGGACCCGGCCTCAAATCTATGGCGCTGAACCATGACACATCACTAGGTGCTTAGTTAGATCTCGTTAAATGAAATAAGTAACGGGCGTTACCCATATGGTGACTTATGTATCAGATAGTGGCTCAGTACGCTCAGCACACAATCAAGATATTGGCCAACAAAATCCTTGTACAATACAGTACTTATCCATCATTTAGTTTTTCCAATTTTTTCCATGTCAGTAATACATAATGCATATGATATACATGAATTAATGGAAACATGTGGCTTTCCAAGTCAAATTATGTACATGTCATTTTCATAAGAATCAAGAGTTCAGGAATTACGATTTTGGATTATGTACATACTTATTACAAGGATACTTCATGTCATGTAATAAAGATACAAGAACTTGTTCTCATGAATAATTATACTTTCATGCATCATGTTGATATTCACTTGTCAAGTTATCATAAAATGAATAAGTATTATTAAACTTGTCATTATGTTATCATGGAATAAATAATATTTAGAAAATTCTAAATCTACACATTCGCAAATTTTTTAAGTGTTTATATCTGCGAGTTTGACTAAGTTTGTAGATCCGCGAATTTGGCTAAGTCTGTAGATCTGTGAATTTGCCTAAGTATGTAGATCCGCAAATTTGGCTAAGTATGTAGATCCGTGAATTTGGCTAAGTATATAAATCCGCGAATTTGCTAAGTATGTAAATCCACGAATTTGACGAAGTATGTAGATTTTCAATTTTGACTAAGTATGTAGATTCGCGAATTTGACTTAGTATGCAGATCTGCGAATTTGACTAAGTACATAGATCCGCGAATTTGCTAAGTATGCAGATCCAGGATTTTTCTAAGTTTGTGGATCTGCAAATTTGCTAAGTATGCAGATCAAGAAATTTTCTAAGTATGCAGATCTGCGAATTTGCTAAGTATGCATGTCCAAAATGATGTAAAATTATCCATAAAGAGGAACCATATACACACAGTACAAAACAAATAAGAATTTCAAGAAAGAATCAAAGCAATATAGTGTTATTTTGCACAAAGTCCTTAAAAGAATCATATTCTCATAATACAAATCGAGTAAATCCCAAAAAAGAATATGCACGTTACTTGTACTCAAATACGGTTCAAAGAGAGAACAAGAACAAGGTTTTACTTGAACAAAATCAATAAAAGAATTATATTTTCACAATACAAATTGGATAAATCCCAAGAAAGAAAATACATGTTACTTGTACTCAAATACGGTTCAAAAAGATAATAAGAACAAGGTGTTACTTGCACAAAATCCATAGAAGAATTATATTCCCATAATACAAATCAAATAATGCCCAAGAAAAATATGCATGTTACTTGCACTCAAATACGATTCAAAAAGAGAACAAGAACAAGGTGTTACTTGCACACAAACCATAGATGAACTATATTCCCATAATACAAATCGAATAAAGCCCAAAAAGAACATGCATGTTATATGCACTCAAATATGATTCAGAGAGAGAACAAAAATAAGGTGTTACTTGCACAAAATCCATAGAAGAATTATATTACCATAATACAAATCGAATAAAGCCCAAGAAGAACATACATGTTACTTGTACTCAATGAGAGAACTAGAATAAGGTATTACTTGCACAAAATCCATAGAAGAATTATATTCCTATAATACAAATCGAATTAAGCTCAAGAAGAACATGCATATTACTTGCACTTAAATACAATTCAAAGAGAGAACAAGAATAAGGTGTTACTTGCACAAAATCCATAGAAGAATTATATTTCCATAATACAAATTGAATAAAGCCCAAAAAGAACATGCTTGTTACTTGAACTCAAATATGATTCAAGGAGAGAACAAGAACAAGGTGCTACTTGCACAAAATTCATAGAAGAATTATATTCCCATAATACAAATCGAATAGAGCCCAAGAAGAGTACGCATGTTACTTGTACTCAAATATGATTCAAAGAAAGAACAAGAACAAGGTGTCACTTGCACAAAATTCATAGAAGAATTATATTCCCATAATACAAATTGAATTAAGTCCAAGAAGAATATGCATGTTATTTGCACTCAAATATGATTCAAAAAGAGAACAAAAACAAGGTTTACTTGCACAAAATTCATAGAAGAATTATATTTCCATAATACAAATCGAATAAAGCCCAAGCTAAATATGCATGTTACTTGCACTCAAATACGATTCAAAGAGAAAACAAGAATAAGGTGTTATTTGCCTCAAATTCCCTTTGATCTCCTTTGGTTTAGCAAAATCTCCCTTCTCCTTCCTTTTCTCAACGAACTAGAAGAAGCAAGATTAAAAGATGGTTTTTATTTGTTTCTTTGACAAGAATTCTCTTTTAAGAGAATGAGGTCATATAGGCCTAAGAGCAATTTTCCAGCCTTGTCTTCTAGCCTAGTCCCAAGGCTTCTTACATGTATAACAAGTATCCAACTAGAGTGTCACCTCTCACTTTCTTTTTGACAACTCTTCTAAAGGTGTGCCTTTGGAAACTTAGTTAAGTTTGGAGGTGTATAATAAGAAATCTTTGTTTCTAGTAATTTATTATTTAATAAACTTGAGAATATTATTTTGAGTATCATGAAAATTTAAGGTGTTACATGCGACCTTCTTGGTTCGCGCAGATTTCCTCTGAACAAGACCCTTATTTTTTCCTTTTAGTAACTTTTCTTGCTTATTCAAACCCGCACCTAATTATGAAAAGAGTAAGGTTGTGTTCTCGAGGTCTTATATATATATATATATATATATATATATATATATATATATATATATATATATATATATATATATATATATATATATATATATATATATATATATGTGTGTGTGTGTGTGTATGTATGTGTGTGTGTGTGTGTGTGTGTGTATATATATATATATATATATATATATAAACATAAAATTCGACCCTAAGAGGTTATTTGCGATTTTTTTTAGATGACAAAAATCTTCGTTTTTAGTTTAGTACAACCTTCTGAGGCCCGCATTTGACTGTATATAGGAAGATAACCAATTTCTTTGTTCCATTTTGGCCAAACACGGCCTTTATCCATTTCCAAGACTTCAAAATTCGAATTTTTCTTTATCTGAAGGGATATTCAACCTGTTGTTATTATAGCACCAAATCGTGACCTTCAAGGGTTATTCGCGATTTTCTCTAAATGACAAAGATCAGCATTTTTAGTTTAAACACGATCTATAGAGACTCGTACTTTAGTGTATATAGGGAGATAATCAATTTCATAGTTCCATTAAGATCAAACGCGACCATCAAGGGTCCGCGTTTCACTGTATATAAGTTTTTTCTCCTTTCAATTTCAGAAATTGGCTAACACTTTGAGTATTGATACTACACAATTCTTATGAATCAAAATCATAAACCATGTGATTTCAACATATGAACACCGAACCTTTCGATTATCAACGTTGATTAATAATCCTCAATCCTAGCCAAACATGTTCAAATTCTAATAGATCTAACTGATCCAAAATTACTCATAAAAAGGAATTATGTGTACACAAAACAAATTAAATGAAAATCTCAAGAAAGAACTAAGAAATGAAAAGTGTTACTTGCCTCAAGTTCCCCTTAATCTCTTTGATTTAGCAAATCTCTTTTCTTCTTCCCACGAACTAGAAGAACCAAGGGCTTAGAGAGAGAAAGATGGTTTCATTTTGTTCTATGGCAAAGATTCACTTTGAGAGAATGAGGTTATATATATGTCTAAGGGTAATTTGGTAACTTTGTCCTCTAGGTTTATCCCTAGGCTTTTTCATGTAATGGAACGTGCCCAACTAGAGTGCCACTCTTACTCTCCTTTTGCCAACACATCACCAACTTAATTTATGGGTGTGCCTTTAGAAACGTAGTTAAGTTTGTAGGTATATAGAAAGAAATTTCTAATTTATTATTTTGTTACTTTAAAAATAGTTTTCAAGCTTGTAGGGAAAAATTTCAAAAATCACAAATAGTAGGAAACTAATAATTATGATGGTTGAATATTGTTTGGAGTTACAATTTTAAAGTTACTTTTACCGAAAATTATTTCGGTGCCCTATTCTGCGTGATTGGTCTCAATAGAGAAATACGAGTAGCATGAAAATTTGGGGTATTACATGCAGAAAGAATGGATCCTAGGATAAGTCATCGCCAAAACAGATGTAGCCTTTATATCCCATGAAGATTATGTATTAACTTATGTATACTTACTGACTAAGCAATATTCAAACAACATGGCTGAATACAATGTTCTCATTATTGAGTTACAAATAGTTGAAGAAATGGGGGTGAAATTTTTGGAAGTCTATGGCGATTCCAAATTAATTGTTAACCAAGTCAACACTGAGTTTTAAGTGAGAAATGAGGCCGTAGTCCCATACCATCAAGCTACCGTAGATTGGGCATAGAAATTCATGGGGTTATACATCGACTATGAACCTCGAAATAATAGTACACATGTCGATGCTTTGGCATCTTTGGCAGCTACTTTGGGACTACCGCATGAGGGAGGATAGAAAGTCTTTGTAGCCAACCTGAGCCTGTATCATTCAAAACAAGCACTGAAAATTAATAAGTATGCTAGGCAAAGCTTAAAGAACAAGATTGTTTACGAAGTTACAACTAGCATGGAACCAAGGGATTGGTGGTTTTCATTCATAGACTTCGTGATGTATGACATTCTTCTAGATGATCTGAAAGAAGCTATTTCTATTTAAAGGAGGCAAATCGATACTTCCATGATACAGTTACCAAAATACTATATTGCAAATCATATGCAGGATACCGCTCTGCTGCCTATCCCGAAGTGAAGCATAAGCTGCACTATAGGAAGCCCATGATGGCATGTGTGGCATGCACCAACCTGAACCTAAACTCTTGGATAGCCTAATAAGAATGGGCTATTACTAGCCGAGGATAATATCCGAAGCCATAGCTTACGCAAAAATGTGTCATCCGTGCCAAATTCACACTTACTACCTTCACCAATCATCAGAATATTTACATTCATCAACCACTATATGGCTATTTGAAGCATGGGGCATTAATATGGTAGGAACTATTACTCCTCCAAAGGTCATCCGTATATCCTATTGATTACTGATTACTTTTTAATATGGTTGGAAATCATTGAACTCAAAGAGATCAAAGCCTCATATGTGATGAAGTTCATTATAGACCATGTTATCTACAGGTTTGGCATTTCTTAGAGAATAATCCAAGGTAATGGACCTCAGTTCATCAACCAATCATTCTACAAACTATGTGACAAGTACAAACTTAAAAGCGTTGCATCGACGGCCTACAACCCAGTCATCAATGGTAAAGCAAAGGCTTTTAACAAAACTATGATTAGCATACTGATGATGCTTTTCAAGAAAAACAAGAGAGATTGGCATGAAAAGCTTGGTCGCCTGTGTTATTGAACTACTGTGTGTACCCCTACAAATTCTATATCATTTTCTCTGGTTTACGACAGCAAAGCTATCTTACCCTTAGAAATACAAATGCCCTCACTTCGTATAGCACTGGTACTAGAGATGACGACTGAAGACAATCATAAACTATGCTTCAGGAATTAGAAACGCTAGATGAGAAAAGACTTCAGGCTCAGCAATACATTAAGCTCTATCAACTTTGGATCTCTATAACCTTCAATAAAAAATTAAAGAAATGAGTGTTCAAACAAGGCAACCTCATCCCAGTAGTGCGACGCCATATGATTATGATGCAAAAATTGAAGAGCAAATTTCAGCCAAAGTGGGAGAGATCGTTTGTGATAAAATCAGTCTATTCTAACACAGTTTATTAGTTGGCTAAGCCAGATGGCAAAGTTCTGATGGCGCCAATCAATGGCAATTTCCTCAAAAAGTACAACCCTTAAGAAGCATCCCCGGTGGTAGGTAAATAAAAAATATTAGCTAAGTGTTTCGGTCTTTTGTGGCCATAGATATAAATTTTGGCTCCTAAACCCAAAAGTATCGACAACTCATACTGAGGGAATAAAATGGCTAGCCCAATTCAAACAGTAGTTGGTAAAGATATGTCAAATCCGTTGTTAAGTGGGGATTTGCTTAAAATCCCGTCAGGTCAAAACAAAACAAGGCAATGTACAAATTTCATTCCAAGCAAGACAGTCAAGTACACCAATGTATACATGAATAAAGAGATAATCTTATTGATCATTCATATTCCAAGTTTAACACTAAACCTCTAGTCTAAATTACATCAAACACTCCAAGTTTAATATAAAACTTTTAGTTATGACGAAGAATTTTTTTGCCAAGGAAACTTTGGCGCACACTTCAAAATGCCTACCTTTCGGAAATGGATATGATAGATTGGGAATGAAACTATCCAGATGGTGGCTATGACCTCTCTAACTCCTATAACAACAGTTCAACTGATCATCTTTGTAGTACCATAGACTGAGAAGCCCTGTTTGAGATAGAGTAGCGACTGCCAACGAGTTCTTACTCTTAATCACATCCATGAGGCGGATGTTTGGCATACAGATGATTACCAAAGGAACAGTAGCTGTTAATTTTCTTAATATTTGGCGTTCTTCAATAATATCAGGTCTATTCTCTTCACGTCCTGAAGGATTGAAGCTTGAACCTGGTTTGTAACATTGAAATGAAAAGAAGACGGTCAGAATCAAAAGAAAATCATTTTGGCAATTAGAAATCAAGCTCCATTTTCGATGTTGAACGTTCAGATCTATGATTTATTGTTCAGATTTGTGAATCCTCTTCCTCTCACCTTCAACTAGAGGGTTCATGGTTGCTAAACCACTCCCCTTGGCAGAGGTAGACTTGCTCGTGAACCTTTTTTCCCTAAAACAACAGCTTTTGGGGTTTACAACTCTTAAGGTCTAAGATAAGAAGTTGAAACAGAATGAAAGTCCTACCATTGGTTATTTATACCTTGTTAAAGAATATCAAGGTGTATTGATGTCTGATATCTGGTACACAATCAACGAAGGGCCACAATAAATGTGGAGCTCCTTTCAAGGCAAAATTACGATTAACACTTTCTCCCAGAAATGAAGTGACAAATGACACCTTGAGTTCCGAAAGAGGGAAACTAATCAAATCACTCAATATCCACTAAAAGAAAAGGGAAAGAAAAGAAGATAAGTCCACATGACCCACCTACTATTCTTCGCCAAAAATGTTTCTTAGAGTGGAATTGCTCTCGCGCAGTTACCCTAAGATTACCAAGCCTATGAAGTTTAATATTAAACCTCTAAAAGGCCCAAACCTACCAAGCTTAAACACCAAACCTCTAAAAGGCTCAAGTCCATCAAACCTACCATTTTCAGGACTAAAACACTGAAAGGCTTAGATCCACCAAACTTGACAAGTTAAATATAAAACTTCTGAAATGACCCAACACCGCCGAGTCTACTAAGTTCAAAACTGAACCTCCTAGACTTCGCCTACATAATCAGAGGGAAGATAGTAAGTTTCCTGAAAATTTGAAATAGTTCCTAAGTATGAAAATATACCTCTAACGACATATAAATTTTGATGACAAGTTACATAACTCACCTCTACCAAATAAATTTTATAAAGACAGTTTAATACAAAACCTCTCGTCAATACAATGTCAAACTATAAGTTCAACATGAAATCTCTACCTAACATGACATTGGAAAACATCCCCAATCCAAGTTTAATATCTAACCTCCAAACCAAATCACATCAAACGAACAACCAAAACACCATCATTCAAATAAGTTGGCAAAATTAACATCACCAAAATAAAAAAAGAAGATAGCTACCTATATGCAAAAGTTAAAGTATTTATATTTAGCAATAAAGTAAACATGATAAAATCTTAAAGCCTCTCAAGGCTATAAAAAGATAAAAGTGTATAAAGTCCAGCTTAAACATTGCTTCAACATAAAAGAATAAAATGTTTATGATTGTTTAAGGGATTGAAATATGGTCCTGGACGTCTGCTTAAGCTCCTCCTGAGTATATTGTTCCCACTTCTCCACCAACCTTCCTAGCTCCTCCGGCAAACTATGGGATTGGACTGAATCTAGCCTTAAGTGGCCGGTACCAAGTCTCCAACTCCACCACGGGAGCCTAATGGTGTTGAATTTTTCCCTCGCTATCCTGGCATTTCATAGTTAGGTTATGGATGGTCAACACAAAAGTTTGCATTTCCTTCATAAGCTTCTCTAAGGCGCATTTAGCGTCATTGAGGTTCTGAGTTTTTTGGGCCAAATCCAAGTCGATCACCGTCACCTCCCCTGACAAATCCTTGCCCTCCAACCTAGCCTCCTCTAGCAAATGAACCAATGTTTTCTTTTCCTAGATGATGGCTGCTTTAGTCTTTTGAGACTCATCCAATGGGCACAGGAACTTAGCCTCTACCTTTATGGCTTAAGGTTTGTAGTTGGAGTTCTTCAAATCTACGGCTGCCACCAAAAAGTCCTGACTAGAGACAGCATTGGTGCGAATTGCTCCACACTCATCAGATTAGTGGCGCTAGACATGGAGGATGAGAGCAATTCTATCAATGAACCTAGGGGGACGTAATCATGCAATGACAATGCATGCTAACTTCTAAAGTCTCGCAAAATGTGAGCTTGGCCTTCTTAGTCAAATCAGCATGAATGGCCTTTACGGATAAAGAAGCTGGTGTAATAAGCTACCTCCCAGTTCAATTGACTCCTTTCACCAAATATGCCATTAGTTGATTCAATAATACAAGGTTAGTAGGATCACACAAATGAATCTAGCTTCTCTCTTCGAAATTGAACAAAAACCTAATGAAAATCTGAAGAGCTACCCAAAGAGATTCATGGAGATCAGACACAAGACTGAGGATTGCTCCTCCGATTGAGTGGCCATGATGAATGGTATCAAGAACTTGGGGATATGGACTTCTATCACTAAGAGAAAGCCAAATTCTTTCGATGACTTACTTGATAGGTTTGACAAGTATATCACCATGGAAGACTTAGAGTTTCTACTCAAGAACTCATGCAAATCTTAAAATTAAAAGTTGAAAAGTAGGAAATTGCTAGAAGCAAAAGTAGTGTCCTCCGAGACACAAAACCAAAAAGAAGTGGAGAGATTAGCGACTTAATGAGAAACCCACTCCTCTAAATATCTCTCATATTCAGATCCTCGCTCAAATTCAAAGGACAGATTATTTCTGTAGCCACCTTCAATGAAGTCATTGCACGAGAAATGAAATCCACAATATTGCTGAAAAATCACAAGGATATTGGCCATCCTATAAGACTATTAACAACTCAAAAGGGACATTATAAACCTCATCCAAAAATATTAGCTCAAGAGTGATGTAAAGAAATTGCCCAAAAATCAATCTACAACAATTAAAGTGTCAACTTCAAATCAAGGAGACCTAGAAAGTGAAATACTAGACCCTGTAGCATTAACTGTTTCTGGGGATCCGCCACTAGGAAAACCTCATACTCAGTCCATAAAAGGTATGCTGGGAGTAAACGCTAATAAGAGCACCCCTAACTGGCTGAAAAGATAAGAGATCACTTTCTCTATCAAGGACTTTGATGGAATCCAAGCCCACGATGATTTTGCAGTCATTACTACCAAAATAGTTGAGTCTGTGGTAATAAGGATCCTCGTTGATACAGGGAGTTCAAGTGATATCAACTTTCTTCGTGCCTTCAAGCAAATGGGGAACAATGTAAAGGAGCTCCACAAAACTATTGGATCCTTAATGGGGGTTTATTGAAACAAAGACTCCCATTATTGGGATAATACCTCTCCACAACACATTCAGCAAAACCCCAAGAAGTTGTTCTCAAAGTTGAGGACACTATTATGGACATTTTATCACCCTAGAATATAATACTCGGACAATCCTTGTGCAATGTCTTGGGAGTTGTAACCTCAACTCTCCATCAATGCATTAAGTTTGCGAATGATCATAGAATCGGAAAAATTTCTAATAACCATATAATGGCAAGAGGATATTATTTGACCACTACAGTCTAAGACTGAGGTTTATTAGGACAAATGCCAGAAGACCTCTTTAACAAAAACTCGATAACGACAAATCTAATAGAAAATTTGGTAATTCGAGATGAGACTGTTTGCTCAAAAATTTCATCTTTCCTTCCATTGAAAAATTATTTGATTACAACGAAAATTGAGATTACAAAAGAAATCTGAGAAATAACAAGAACGGGAATATCAATTTATTCCTTTTTTTTTTATGTGTGTTCGGGTGGCGATGGAGCCTCGCTGGTGCACTCCGTTGACTGTCTGACCAGAAAGGGGATGGCTCTGCTCCGCTTCTCAATTTCACGAGCTCGTCCCAAATCGTTCCAAAAGTCTCCAAAAAGACCTTTCTTTGACTCAATTTCTGTCTTTTATAGACCGAATCTGCTCGAAATCTGCCTCGAATCCTTCCTGAAAAATCGGATCACGGAATATCAGCGAAATAAACAACAGAAACATGCGGAAAACAACCCGCGGGAGCGCTCCCGCGGGTGCGCACCCGCCGGAGAAATCCCGCGAGTGGTCACCCGCGGGATTCCTCCCGCGGGAGTCCCGCGGGATTCCTCCCGCGAGTGGGTACCCGCGGGAGGAATTCCCGCGGGGCCCACCCGCAGGGGAATTCCCCTGCTATTTTTTTTAATTTAATTATTATTATTATTATTATTTTATTTTATTATTATTATTTTTTTTTAGGTATCTACATAACCCCCTCCAAAGTTTTCGAAGTTATGTATTGAGCCGTATAGAATTTCGAAATACTTTGGATTTTTTATTATTATTATTTTTTTTTTTTATTATTATTTTTATTTATTTATTTATTTATTTATTTATTTTTTGGCTATGAGGCGTGTCAAGGATTGGGTAGATAGAGATAATTGTTAACACATCTCACAAAATATGAGCGGGGTATGATTTTACTGTGCTCATTGGAGAACAAGTAGAAGTATGATGTTAATGTACTCGTTGGGTAACAAGCAGAGGTGTGATGTTAACATACTTGTTAGTTGATAAGTAAAGGTATGATATTAATGTACTTATTTGAGGTCAAGAAGAGGTATCATGTTAACGTGCTCATTAGAATCCTAACCGTTCAGTGACGTCTAGTATGACGGATCAGGGAAAAGACAGGTAATATTAAACGTATCTTGGAGCTCAACCTATTCAGAGGATCTGGTCGTGATAGGAATAAGCTGACTAAAAAGAGGTGACGGTTAACATATTTAGCCTTGGAATCGGACTATCAGAGGTAACTGTTAACTTGATGGGGGGATGATTTTTGTCAGAGGTAATTTTTAACTTAACGATATCAAAAACAAGTTCATCAGAGGTTGTAATATTGGACTTGATGAAGTGTGAGTTTCCTTTTCTGTCAGAGGCGAAAGCTTAACATGACAGGAGATTTAATCGGATTTTATCTCATTTGATTTTGAATTTTAATATCAGAGGTATGATTTTAACTTGACAAATATTTTGGAACGTCACTTGCTCCGTTGGAGAAAAATGACAAGAAAAGTTTTGTTCTCAGAGGTGAAATCTTAACGTGACAAGAGATTTATTTGATTAGGATTTTTAGCAAACCCCCAACTATTAACGGATTTGATTTGCCTTTACCAACTACCGTTTGAGTTGGACTAGCCATGCTATTCCCCTCAGCATGGTGAGTTGTCGAGGATTTTGTTTGGGCTTAAATGCCAAACTTTTCCTCTTCCCTTTGCCTTAGCAGCATAGGGCAGCGATATATCCTTATATTCGAATAAGGATACTGTTATAACATGTTCGTCATGGGATTTTTTAGCAAACCCCCGCCTTTACCAACTACCGTTTGAGTTGGGCTAGCCATGCTCTTCCCCTCAGCATGGTGAGTTGTCGAGAATTTTGTTTGGGCTTAAATGTCAAACTTTTTCTCTTTCTTTTAGCTTAGCAGCTTTGGGCAATTCATGCTTTTACCCCCAGCATGATGGGGTTGGCGAGAAATTTATTCTCTTCCCTTTGCCTTGACGGCGTTGGATAGTTCATACTTTTTACCCCCAGTATGATGGGGTTGGCGAGAAATTTATTCTCTTCCCGTAGCCTTGTCGGCGTTGGGTAATTCATACTTTTTACCCCCAGCATGATGGGGTTGGCGAAAACTGTATTCTCTTTCCGTTGCCTTGTCGGCGTTAGGTAATTCATGCTTTTTACCCCCAGCATGATGGGGTTGGCGAGAAATTTATTCTCTTCCCGTTGCCCTGACGGCGTTGGGTGATTCATGCTCTTTACCCCCAGCATGTTGGGATTGGCGAGAAACTTGTTCTCTTCCCTGTGCCTTAATGGCGTTGGGTGATTCATACTTTTTATCTCCAGTATGGTGGGGTTGGCGAGAAATTTATTCTCTTCCCGTAGCCTTGTCGGCGTTGGGTAGTTCATTCATTTTTTTTTTTTTGGTTTTTTTTTTATTATTATTTTTTTTTTTTTTGCTTTTTTTTTAATTTTTTTTGTAGGTTATGGGGTTTAAATTAACCGTCCTGAGCTCACTTTTGGAATTGTTGTGAGCCCAAGTGGTATCTTTAGACCACCCACCTTAAGTATATCCGAGTTAGCTCTAACTCCTTTTTTGTTCAGCTTTGAGCTGAACTGCTCCAGCGTCAATCAACGCTTGAATTTTGTCTTTTAAAATAAAATAATTTTTTGTGGGGTGACCTACAATCCGATGGTACAAGCAGTAATTCGGATCGTTAGTCTTCCCAACTTCTTCAGGCCTCTTACTTTCCAGCAACTTAAGCATCTTGCATTTGCTGAGCAGATTGAACATAGTAGCAGTATGCTCATCCTTAAACGAATACTGCTTTTGAAGCCTGAGTGACTTTGCTGTGTTGCTTGGCCATGCTTTCTGCTTCGGTGTACTTTGTACCGCCATTGCCAATATATCTTTCCCTTTGGAATGGGAAAACTGGAATGGAGGTTCATTTGTACTGCCTCCAGTTGCAGACTGCTGTTTTTCGAGGCGTCGAAGTATATTTTCAGCCTGTTCACCTTGCTTAAGCAGATCTTTCCATGATTTGGATTCGACCGAGCCCATCTTATCTAGGATATCGGTCAACAAGTTGTGTCTGTAGGTTTTCACAAGCGTGTCTTGCGTCATGCCATGTGGGCATCGAACAGAAAGTTCTCGGAACCGCTCGACATAAGTTTTGACCGTTTCGCCTTCTTCTTGCTTCGCTGCTAGCAAAGATAGTATAGAGACTTCAGTATCATCTTCAAAAAATCGGGCTAAGAACTCATATTCTACATCGGCCCATGATTTAATTATTCCCTGGGGTAACTGTATAAACCAGGTAAATGCGGGCCCTGTTAAAGTGCTCGCAAATATCTTAGTCGGAGTCGGATCATTCCCCATGAGATGTCCTGTCTGCGACAGGAAGTAGAAGATGTGCTGTTGCGGCGAACTTTTACCATCGAATGACTGAAGATTCAACGGTTTATATTTTGCAAGATAAGGTATGGTCTCCCATTCTATGGGATAAGGACGGACTACCCCCACGTCTTACAGTTTCTTACGATGAAGAAGAGCTTGTAGTTGATTCTCCATCTTCTCCAATTTTTCTACGTGAGGGTTGATGATAACCTTCACTTCCTCTTCCTCTCTTGAATGAGGAGGTATTTCTTCATCCTCGTCCTCGCTGTTTTCATTTATTTGAATGGGTCGTTTTCCTTTCTGCCGACCAGAAATGGACGACGAGGATTGGTTCTTTCTAGTTTGAGCCAATAACTCAATTAAAAGTTGTTTTATTTCTTCTATAGTCTCCTCTTTCTGTTCGAGACGTTTTTCTTGTCTCTCAAGCCTTCCAGAGACTTCTTCTAGGTGCACGCCCTCTGGTTTGATAGAAACTCCTTTTGACCCTGGAGTGATTTCCTTATCTGAAGGGTTGTTTCTGACCGCCTTTTTGCCTTTATTAACCATATGCGATGAGGCAGCAGGTAGATCAGTTTCCAAGCACACCTTTTTCACCGTTCGTATTCTTTTAGGTTCAGTGATCCGCTCAAAAACCGATCGTTTTGAGTTGCATTGGCAGTTTGAAAGAACAGTTGAGATTAGCTATTCGCATTGGCAGTGAGGAATATTTTGTGAGGAGTTCTTCTTCCAATTGAGATACTCTCTCAAATCTTGAGGTATCTTCTCCTCTCTATTTGCATCTTGACGCCTCTTGCGTCGCAAATTTGGTTCATAATATTGGAGAGTCTGCAATATCTCAGGGCTGAGCTCTTTTCCAGTATCAGATTGTTCCCCAACCCTCCTGTGGATTCTTCTGGAGTGCACGTTGGCCTGAATAGTTGTGTGGGCCCCGCACGTCTCTGATAGAGATTAAAATTCTTGGTGTATGTAGTGTGCTCACCATAGGCATGCTCGAAGAGACATGAGAGTTGTGCTCATTTAACGCAACCCGCGGTTGCAACTGTGGGTTTGTACCCGTGGGTTCGCTCTTGCGGGGTGCAACCCGCGGGTTGGCACCCGCGGTTGCAAGCCGCGGGATGCCACCCGCGGTTGGCAACCGCGGGTTGGCACCCGCGGTTGGCAACCGCGGGATGCCACCCGCGGTTGGCCACCGCGGGTTGCCACCTATGGTTGGCAACCGCGGGTGGCATGGGTTTGCACCCGTGGGGTTGCTTTTGCGGGATTCAACCCGTGGTTACATCCGTGGGTTTGCTCCGAAACTTTTCACTGTTACGGAATTTTTTGCAACCCTTTCTGTATGATTGATGCATGCTCGTTGAGTTTTACGCCTTAGATTTCTCTTTTGGGAGCGGGTTAGAGTTTGATTTGACTTTTGGTTTGACTTTGGAACGGGCGATATCGCCGTATACTTGACAGACGATGACGTCCTGTCAGTTTCAACGGGCGATGACGCTTCGTAAGTTTTAATAGGCGATGACGCCTTTTGATTTCCGATGGGCGATGACGCCTCACCTTTTTTCATCGTCTCCCGGCGATGACGCCTAGGCTCCGAATCAGAGGAAGAAAGAAATTCCTCATATTTTTGCTGGTCGACTTCTACAACCAGCGTTTCAACAACCGATCCGATCGCTACCAAGTCAGATTGAGCCACCAGATTCTTTGTTGTGAACAGAGAGGCTCCCACTGTGGTCGCCAGTTCTTGTTTGCTCAAAAATTTCATCTTTCCTTCCATTGTAAAATTATTTGATTACAACGAAAATAGAGATTACAAAAGAAATTTGAGAAATAACAAGAACGGGAATATTAATTTATTCCCTTTTTTTATGTGGTTTCGGGTGGCGATAGAGCCTCGCTGGTGCACTCCGTTGATCGTCTGACCAGGAAGGGGATGGCTCTACTCCGCTTCTCAATTTCATGAGCTCGTCCCAAATCATCCCAAAAGTCTCCAAAAAGTCCTTTCTCTGACTCAATTTCTGTCTTTTATATACCGAATCCGCTCGAAATCCGTCTCGAATCCTTCCTGAAAAATCGGATCACGGAATATCAGCGAAATAAACAACGGAAACATGCAGAAAACAACCCGCCGGTTGGCACCCACGGGAGTGCTCCCGCGGGTGCCGACCCGTGGGATCACTCCGTAGGTTGCCACCCACGGGAGAAACTCCCGCGGGTGGCCACCCGCAGGATCCCTCCCGCGAGTGTCCCGCGGGATTCCTCCCGCGAGTGGGTCCCGCGGGATTCTTCCCGCGAGTGGGTACCCGCGGGAGGAATTCCCGCGGGGCCCACCCGCGGGGGAATTCCCCTGCTATTTTTTTTAATTTAATTATTATTATTATTATTATTTTATTTTATTAATATTATTATTATTATTTTTAGGTATCTACAGAGACTAAAGACCTTCGATCCAAAATGGCTGAGGAAACTACTCTCATTGGTTAAGGGGACCAGAGGAAACAATTTTGATTGATGCATTTCTTCAAGATCCTATTTGCTCCCAACTGATACCTAAAGATATGAAGGGGATTAACAAAAAAGATATGTCCAATAAATTGAATGCTAACCCTACTTTCACCCTGGTGAAGCTAAAAAAAGGCAACATTGGACTAGAGAAGAGAAAAGATACAAATTGAAGATGTTGACAAACTCCTAGCTATTCACATAATCCTTGAAATCCAATTGAACGGTTCCAAGACTGAAATGTTCCAAGATGGTGGGCATGTATTTTCATACTTATGCGATTATTGTATTATCTTGCATATTGAACTGACCTATCTTCATTGGTATTGAATGGTTAAGGTGCATGCAGAACTTGGGTGTTGAGCTTACCAATTTCGACATACGATACTCGCCACGTTGAGCAACAAAAGCCCTTGCACTATTTGATGTCATCGTCATGTGCGCAATTGAGGAAGGAAAATTAAGTAAAATCGAAGTACCCACTCCTCCAGGAGATCTAAGTTGACTAAAGCCATCCGAAAACACAGAAAGATTCGTAGCTTATGAGGATGGATCATCCTGTGAACTCGGTAGTCGGCATGAACCATGCTAAATGGCTCTAAAATTGAAGTATCAGAGCACATCCTTCGCTTTCAATTTTAAGCCTCAATTAACCAGGCCACATATGAGTTCATAATAGTAGTACTAAAGCATGCCCAACATGTCAAAAAGACTAAAATTGCAACTCTCAACAACTCCAAACATGTGGTAAGTCAAGTCAACGAAGATTACAAGATAAAAGAACCCCAATTAGATTAGTGCCCCTCCAATATGAAGAACTTGATCAACTCCTTTCATAAGGTCTAAGTCAGCCAGATCTTCAAAACCGATTATACTAAGGCTAAAGTACTATTCAAGCTCACCTTCTCGGCGACACAAGAACTCAGCAGGAAAATATATACTGCCTTGTTAGCCAAACCAAGTATTAAGTTGACGTAAATTATGAGTACTAATCCTTGAGTTGGATGACACCATTGATCACCTATATCAGAGATATTGAGCTACTTGTAAATTTTTAAGAAACTATAAAGTACATAGGTGGTCCTATAAGAATGGCCTCAAAGTCAACTCTCTTCTTCAATGCAACTCCTCTTAAATGGATTTAGATCCATGTGTCAAGTGTTTTGCACTATAACAATCAGATCAATTCCTTTGGGGAATCTACGAAGAGGAGTTTGGTAACTATGAAAACAGTCCAAGCATCACCCTCAAAACTTCCCAACAAGGCTTTTATTTGCCTATAATGAAACACGATCCATATCAGCATGTCCAAAGCTGCAATCGCTAAAAGAAGTATTTTGTAATAGCTCAAACTACTCCAGTTGAATTGACGCAACTATTTAACCCCCTATAATTCTCACTAGGGACTATACTTGCTAGGAACCTTTCAAATGGCCATCGATCAATGCAAATTTTTGATAGTTGCTATCAACTACTTCATCAAATGAATAAAAGCTGAACCGCTGGCCACAATCTCTTCCAAACAATTCATTTCCTTCTTCTCAAAATCTATCATCTTCAGATTCATATTGCCCCAAGCCATTGTCATTGACAATGTCTCCTAATTTGACTCGTGATAGTTACAACATTTTTGCACTGAATGAGAGATTTCTTTATACTTTGCCTCATTCACTCTTCACCAAACTAATGGTCTGGCTAACAACAATAAATCTTATATGCCCTCCAAAAAGTGTGTTGATGAGTCTAAGGGTGACTAGTCAAAGAACTATCGGAAGTGTTTTGGTCATACTGAACGATTTCTAAAGTCTCCATAGGGGAAACTCCATTTCACCTGACAAATGGACTGAAACAGTGACTCCAGTAGAAATTAGTGCTAAACCCCTCAAGATACCCACTTTGACATTGTAATATCCCAAAATTTGTACCACATGTATCTTTTTTTTGAGTTTGATCGTGCCGAATAAGCTACCAAAATCAATTTTGGACACCGAAATCAATTTCGGTGAACGTAACTTTAAATCTGTAACTCTAAATGACATTCAGTTTTCATGCTTATTAGTTTTCTAATATTTAAGATTTTTAGAAATGTTTCTTGTAAACCCGAAAAATATTTCTAAATTTGCTAATTTAATAATATTAAATTATTCTTGTATTTTTTTGGAATTTTAGTTCTTTTATTCCAAACATCGAAACAATAAACGGATAATTTTCTAATAGTTCTCTCGTTGAGCACTACGCTCTGCATTAATTTGGTAGTATTTGGAGAACATCATACAGAACTGAAATTATTAAATTATTAAATAAATAAATAAAATAATTAATTAAATCACTCTTTTATCCAAGGAAGAGAGATGGTGGGCTTTTGATAAGTTGTGGTGGTGGCCTCTCTGGAGGGCCAATTAGGTGAGTAGCTTGGCCAGGTGTTGAGAAGATAAAAGCCAAATAAAAATAAAAAAAGAGTTATTTAGTTTGGCTTACTTCTCACTATCTCACTCTCTTCTTAGTTTGGTTGCACTCTCACTCTCTCACGCCAGAATCAAAGCAACAGAGAGAAAAAAATAGATAGAAGAGAAGAAAATAAATCAAATCGAGGAATCGAGATCTTCTTAGTAACACACTCTTTTTCTTCTTGTACACATCGAATTGATAATTTCTTTTAATTATATAATTTTTATGTTGATTATATTTGTTGGAGAAATGATTAAATATTGATCATTTTATTAAATTACATTTGGGTTCGAATTAGAGAGTTTATTTTTTATATAGTCACTGAACTATACTATTATAATAGGAAGGTGATCATGCAAGGTGATGTAGGAAGGTAATCATGTTCATAATTATATCAATATTGTGTATTTCAAGTTTTCTTACAGTAATTTTGTAAATAGGTAAAAATAAAATAAAATAACAACAAAAAAATGGGCTGAAAAAAATGAGAGAGAGAAGAGAAAGATTTAATGTAATGGGCTGCAGACAGTGGGCCAGTGAAAATAGAGGAAAAAAATTAATATGTAGTGGGCCAGTAAAGATAAGTGTAGATGAGTTGCTATGGGCCGTAGAAAATGTGTTAAAGAAATCTATAATGGGCTGTAGGAAATGTGTTTAAGAAATTTATAATGAGCTGCAGATGGACTGCTGTGGACCAATGAAAAAAAATATCTGCAGTAAGCCAGTGAAAATAAGTCTGCAATGGGCCTTTGGTTAAAAAAAGAAGGGAGAAAGTTTATTTGGGCTGTAGTGGGTTTGGACTAGATTTAAGAAAATAAAATAAATGATAATTGATGAATTTAGACTTGAATTGGAAATTGATCAAAGAAAAGCATCTATATATAAATATATATGATTGGGCTTAGAAATGAAATAAGTTTATAAGTTTTGGATTTAGAAATAATGCAATATTATTACATGAATTGCTCTTTTCTTCCAAATAAACCATGAATAAATAAATATAAAATAGATCATGACATGAAGTTTTTTCAAGCCATATGTATAATGTATTACGAACTTAGAGATGGGGAGAAACTATATGATGGATAAGAGGTATGTCGTATAATAATTATTGCAGTATTAGGGCCGAAATTTTTACTGCAGCGTCCTGAATGATACTGGATCACCTATTGATTATTAATACTAGTGTGATATGTCTGTTACTGTAATATACTATGGGAATTGAATTGAATACTTAGCAGTATGGTATGGTTCAGCGCCATGCGATTAAGGGTATGTACGAGCACTTATACGATATTGGAGAATAGTTCTATCTTATCTATCTGAATAGTTTCTACAATTAATTTAGACAATGACTGAGACTAATAGAATACAGGATTAAAATAAATAGAGTAATTATTATCATTATTGTTTTTTTATTTATGCGTTTATTTATACTAGTTTACCTATTTATTTTATACGTTCACGAACAATACTAACAGAACCATGCCCACGTATACTAATACTCTTGTACTACGACAGTACACATTTTCTCTCGTTTGCTAGTTTAATCCCCTTGCTTTCGAACCCAAATTTGGAAGGCGAAAATGGGGAACCAGTCCCAACTGAAGACCCGTACTTTATTGAATAGACCGAATGACAATAGGCGAGTGAAGTACCTTCTAGAGACCCTTTGTATATATTTCTTTTTACTTGGGCACTGCTTTTCATCTTTTATGTTCATATTCAGAGCAGTGTATCATTTTATATAACTAATTCTTTGTATAAATAAAATCTTTTCAGTTTCAAACGTATTATTTATCAATCTGATTATGGCAATAATTATGGTTATTCTAAAATCTTGTGAGTGTTAAGTTATCTAGTATAAATTTTAAGTAGCGTTCTCCATTTTGGAAAGCAGCTGAAAAATGGAAGCATTACGGGGTGATATCAGAGTCCAGATTTAGGCGGAAGACCATATGACTACTACCACAAAAGAACATATCTATGACTCATTCTTGATATCCTTATTCTAAGATATCTATCTTGAATCCCTTTTATTGATTCATATATGGTCCGTTTTAGAATAATGCGGTTCAATCTTCTGCAAGTACGAGTACGAGTTCAAGTTCGATAGATGAGACTTTCGATCAAAGGAACCTAGTGCAAAGAGTAGTACAGACGTAAAAGACCGCGACAGTGATATTAGAAAGAATATTGCGGCCCAAAAAACTAGAAAGAATCGGAATGGTGTCGGATTTTTAAAAACTACAGCCATCAGTATTTTCTGGGACAAAAGTATCACTAAAGGATAAACAGTGGATTGTAAATATGGAGAATTTTTTAAGGGCGGTAAGAATTTCAAAAGAAAATTGAGTAGAGATAGTATATATTCAGTTGACTAGTGTAGCCAGAACGTGGTGGCATGCCAAAGTAGTAAAGCATCAGGAACCCCTAACCTAGGAGAAGTTTGTAGAGGCATTTCTTGCCAAATTTTTGATGCATCAGCAATATAGGAAATGAGGAAGAAATTTAAGAAACTGCAACAAAGAGATCGGACTGTAGACGCCTATGCTGCAAAATTCGAGAGACTCAGTCATTTTGCTCCAATCCTGATAGCTGATTAAGAGGAGCGAGCGCATATATTCCAACAAGGATTGAGGTATCATTTAAGCGAGCATCTAGCAGGTCATAACTACAAGACCTACTCAAAGATGTTCGAAATAACATGTCGTCTGGAGCAAGTAATCAAGGAAGGGAGACCAATGACATTCGAAATGTCATTTAATCAAGGAGCAAGTTCTTCCTAGAGGTTTGGAGGACCCCCAGCGAAGCGACAAGTAGTGGTTAATAAAGGAGGTCCTTTAGTGTGCAGTTTCTGCAATATGTTGGGGCATGTTCAGAAGAGTGTACAAGAGCTCTGGGACTGTATCTGATATGCGGATCAACATATCATTGAGTAACTAATTATCCGAGGGTACAGTCAAGACACCAACCAGCATCCGGAGTTCCTTATCAGTAGGCATCAAGGGCAGTTGCAATGGGGCCACTAGTTCGAAGGATTGAAGGACCGAACCAGAAAAGATCTTTGGAGATACAATAACAAGCCTATACCAGAGCTCAAGGGGAGCAGGATAGAGGAAAGGGCAAGTTAGACTGATGAAGGGTGAGAAAGTTCAGACCACTGGAGGAGTTGTAACATGTATGATTTTAGTTGGCAATACACCAGCAATTGTTTTATTCGATTTTAGAGCATCACACTATTTTATCTCTGTCATGTTCGTTTCTAACAATTCTATTGATTTTTCAATCTTACCTACAGGGGGGATATTAAGACTAGGAATGATAATATCATGACTAATAAATAGTGTAGACTATGTCTCTTAGTGATTAATAATAGAGAGTTTTATGCCAACTTGCTAGTTGTCAATGGAGGAGGGTATGATATTATCTTAGGCATGCATTGGTTGAGTACCTTCCATTAAGTGATAGATTGTAGGAAGAAAAGAGTAATATTTCAGATCTTTGATTATTCAGAGTTTGAATTTGTTGGTGGAAGTCAATCTCTAGAACCAGTTGAATCTAAAGTATCCCCAAAAGGAGTTTTAGAGGCTATAGAAGTAGAAAAAGGAATAATTCCAATAGTATCAGAATTCTTATTTATATTTCCTAAAAAGATACCTGAACTATCACCAGTAAAGGCAGTAGAATTTAAATTGATATTATCTCTGGAGCTTAACCAGTTTGTAGGCCAGCTTATCGAATGGGAGTTGCAAAATTAGAAGAGGTTAAGAGACAAGTAGATGAGCTATTGAAGTCAGGTTTTGTGAGACCTAGTATTTTACCTTGAAGAGCTCCAGTTGATGTGATAATTTAACTATAAGTGTATAGTGTTGGTTGTAGAGTTATACAGGTTGTCCCACAGAGATCTCAGGTGTTTTGTGATTCTTACTAATTATATAGTCTAACGGATTAACTAAGAGATTTTAAATTGAAGTTGATAATTATTCTAATTAGCCTACGATGTAGAATCCACTAGTTTCCAACCAAGAATTACTTCTATTATCATCTTCGTATAATAAAAATTTGATCTTTTAGTTTAATCTTTATTTAAAGTGCCATAAGCATGAGCTATCAAGTGGTGTGCAAGCATAACTCATCAAAGATACTACTTTTCATAAAAATAAACTAAATCATTAGATAATTCTTTAAATAAGATGAAAACCAACAACTCCAAATCCTAACTAAACATAGGCTATCAAAAAACTTAATTCAAGTATAGCCTATCAAAGTATTAATATTCATGTTCTTGTATTTTAATATTTTCATAGAAAAATCATGTCTTTATTTATTTTATTTAAGAATAAAATTCTAGAAAATAATTACATGGTGAATCTTATCTTCATCTATATTCTAAAACTAAACTAAATTAGCTACTCATAGTTCTAGTTAGTAAGATCATATTTTTATCTAGAAAGAAATTAAAGATTTTACTAGAAATCAAGATAAATCTATCTAGAAAGCAATTAGAAGAAAATTACCTAAGAACAATTGAAGAACAATGAGAAATACCTCTAGAGTCCAGTATTGTCGCCGTCACCCCTTCAGAAAATCTTAATTTTATTAAATTAAAAACGAGTAGAAACTATATCCTAATTCTATATTAACTACTACATAAAAAAACCTAGAATATAAGCATACGGCCAATATATAAGTTTCGGAAATCAAACCCTAATTCTAATACAACTAAAAAACTACAAAATTATATTGAAGCCCTCGAAGAAAAATCACCACGTGAAGCTCTATTTGTGCCGTTAATCGGCGGCAAAATGCGGCTATTTAGCGGCAATAATATGGAGGAAAATTCTGGTTTTCCTTCTGCATGAGTATCTTGTCTTTTACTCTTGTTTTTTCTGACTGTATTGTACTCTGACTCTCTGAAGTATTTTAATTTTGTAGTTTTGTATCTTTGAACTCTTTTTCGGGCTTTGTTTCTTAATCTGGCTCGCTTTCATGCCATCTCCTTGTATGAATCGGATTACCTGAAAAAGACACTAAAAATATCCAAGTAGCATTTATTTATATACAAAAATAGATGAGAAAAAATAAAATATATGATATTAATCACACCCCCACACCTATCTTTTGCTAGTTCTAGAGCAAAACCTAAATCTAAAAGGAAAAAAAAAAATCCTAACTCACTTTCGCAGAAATCGCGATTACACTTAGCATGTGCAACAAGTCTTTAAATCTCTATGTTATCCTAGTGGACGAGTGTTGTCTCATGAGGGTTTACAGTAAATATACCTACAAAATTCGTGAAGAAAATAGATTAAGGAATAAAGAAAAGAAAATAAGGATAACTGAAAATCAAGAAAAATAAAAATTTTATACAAAAGAAAGAAAAATCTTTTTTTTAATATTTTCTTCAATTAATCTTACTAATATACAAACTCAAGAATGCATTTAGATTATCAATTTTCAAATTAAGCGTCATATTGAATACACTTATCATTTTAATTAAAAATTTAAATCCTGTCTTTCAATACCTACTAATAGATAATTCATTGGCTCCTATATAACTACGTGCACGTGTGATAGTCTATTTCGGCCTTAAACTCCAACTCTAGCTCATGGTTCATTTCCTCTCTCATAACAATTTTTTTCTTTTTTTTAGAATATTTCACCTTTCATGCGAATATTCACGCTTGCTTAGGCATAGAGTACCCGATTACTCGGTTCGTACTATTTTTCTTTTACTCTTGAGTCTATTGCCTTAATACCAAGCACACTCCATGTTTTTATTCTCACTTTTTTCTTTTTTTGTTTTTATTTAGAGAGAAAAACTTACTCAATTATTATCATCTTTGTCCTTAACCTAATAAACTATTGTGAAGTGAAAAATAGATGTATACTTTCTCAAAACTACTGTTAGCGGTATTTATTTATCGGATTTTAATCTTTTTTTCATAAAATTCATAGTGTATCACCCAATCTACTCTCATATCCAATTTTAATTCTAAATTTGTCCCTTTATCTGTAATTAAGTTGATCTACTGATGAAAATATATAAAATCAAAGGTTTTTTATTTCAATTTTCTTTTTAGTTAGCTACCTTAAAAACCACCCAAAGTACAAAATAAAGAAACACAAAAATTTAAAAATTCTAAAAAAAACTAAAAACCCTCGAAAAAAAATATGAAGAAAATATCCTATCCCACTCTCCTATACCTAAACTCGTGTATGCCCTCATACATGAACCCAAGGTGGTAAAAAAATAAGAAAACTATGATATACATATTATATATTTATTAGAAATTCAAACCGATTACGACCTCATGATCGCTTTCCACTCTCATAATGTGTCCTTTTACGCTTTGATATGGATGAACTTAGTCTTTTTATCAGTTTTGTATTTAATCTCTCCATCTTATTTTTGATTTTTCTTAATTTATATCTACCTTTCTTTCTTTTATTCAATAGTAAAATTTTAAGGTTGGAAAGCTTACCTTTATTATCGTCCATATTCCATCCACGAGTATCTTTCATATCAGTAAGTATTGTGGTTTTATCAACATGTGAAATAATATACTCACTTTGGTATTGTGGAATCATGAGCTCGATTTTAAATGGCTCTCTCAAATTATCAGGTACCATGACCTCTTCATTTTGAGGTTCTTTTCATTCTTCTAATATTCTGGGCTCGTTATGCAAATTTTTTCAAACTTGTAATCAAAATTCTCGAAAGAAAATACCATACTAGTGGACTTATCATTAGTCAAGTTATTATGATGGAATAAAAATTCTTCTTCACAAATTTCAACACAATCTTCATCAAAAGAATCAAATGATAATATGTCACTAGTAAGTTCATTATGAGGCAAATCATCAAGCAAAATATTTTCTTTATCACCAGTTTTATCATAATTATTTTTACAATAGTCTAAAATAAGTTGATCACAATGTTAAATTATAAACTCATCATGCACAAAATTATTTAATTCATTTTGAATCATAACTAATTTAAAAGATGACTGAAGTGGTTGCTCGTTGAAGTAAAATATGTTCAAACTATTAGATGGTTGATTTCCAAAAAGTTTAGTTTGAGAAATCGTTTTGAGGAAATCTTCCATACAAGATGCAGTTTGAGAGGATGATACAGTTTGGGAGGATGATTTTAGCAAAACTTCTATAACTTTCTCTATTCTACGTCTTCGTTCCTCAGACTCATGATTGTAATTTTTCTTATTTTTCTCAAAAGATTGCATCTCGAGATCATGAGTGAAATTTGATGGTAGATATGATAGATCTGCGTACATATTTGATGACAGATATAAAGTGCTTGAAGGCAAATTCTCATGACATGCATATTTTACTTCTAATCTTTTTAATCTTTCATCTAATATGTTCAATTGAATATCTTGTTCATGATTGAATGTAGAACACGAAAATGAATAGCCCATAAAGAAAGGATCAGATGGAGGACTCGTTTGGTACGGCTCTTGATTATATGCAAAATTAGAATGATTTATCCACTCACAATAATAATTTTATGTATACGAAGTGCTCGTAGGTTCATTATATATAGTTTGAATTTAATTATGACCTAGTCCTAACTAACTTCCTATCTATAGACACTAATGATAATTATGATATGGATCACGACAATGATAGTAACAAGTTTGACTTTGAAACATTTTTTTTTTTTTTTTTTTTTGAATAAGGTGGAGAGGGAAAGAGATGAAAACGAAAAAATAAAAAATTAAAATTTTTGTTTTGTATTTTTTTACAGAACTAGGGAACAAAATAAAAACATAGAGAAAGTTTAGGGGAAAATCTCACCAAAATTGCCACTAAATAGCGGCAATTGCCGCTATTTAGCTGCAAAACCAAGGCGTTTGGCTCTCTGCTTTTTGTAGTGCACTACCGAGACTCCTTTATTCCCCTTTTTCTTTCTGTATCTGAAGTTCCAGATCCTTGCACACTCAACATACACTATTAACCCGTAAAACGTTAGAAAAAGGAAGAAAAATACCGTCGATCCTCGGCAACGGAGCTAAAAACTTGATGTGATAATTTAACTGCAAGCGTACAGTGTCAATTGTAATGTTATACAGGTCGTCCTACAAAAATTTTAGGTGTTTTATGATTCTTACTAATTCTATAGTCTAACGGATTAACTAAGAGTTTCTAAATTGAAGTTGAGAGTTATTCTAATTAGTTTAGGATGTAGAATTTACTAGTTTCCAACCATGAATTATTTCTATTATCATCTTGCTATCATATAAATTTGATCTTTTAGTTTAATCTTCATTTAAAGTGCCCTAAGTATGAGCTATCAAGTGGTGTTAAAGCATAACTCATCAAAAATACTACTTTTCATAAAAATAAACTAAATCATTAGATAATTGTTTGAATAAGATGAAACCCAACAACTTAAAATCCTAACTAAGTATAGACTATCAAAAACCTTAATTCAAGTATAACCTATCAAATTATTAATCTTCAAGTTCTTGGATTTTAATCTTTTCATAGAAAAATTATGTTTTTATTTATTTTATTTAAGAAGAAAATTTTAAAAAATAATTATATGGTGAATCCTAACTTCATCTACATCCTAAAACTAAACTAAATTAGCTACTCATAGTTCTACTTAGCAAGATCATTTTTTATCTAGAAAGCAATTAAAAATTATACTAGAAAGCAAGATAAATCTATCAGAAAGTAATTAGAAGAAGATTACCTAAGAACAATTAAAAAACAATGAGAAATACCTCTAGAGTCCGGTATTGTGACCGTCACCCCTTCAGAAAAACCCTAATTTTATTAAATTAAAAATGAGTATAAACTATATCCTAATTCTATATTAACTACTGCATAAAAACTTAGAATACAAGGATATGGCCAATATATAGGTTTTGGAAATCAAACCCTAATTCTAATACATCTGAAAAACTAAAAAATTACATTGTAGCCCTCAAAGAAAAATCACCACGTGAAGCTCTATTTGTGCCGCTAATTGGCGGCAAAATGCCGCTATCTAGCAGCAATAATATGGAGGAAAATTCTGGTTTTTCTTCTACACGAGTATCTTGTCTTTTACTCTTGTTTCTTCTGACTGTATTGTACTTTGACTCTCTGAAGTATTTTAATCTTGTATTTTTGTCTCTTTGAACTCTTTCTCGGACTTTGTTTGCTAATCCGGATTTGATTTCATGTCATCTCCTTGTCTAAATTAGATTCGCTGAAAAAGACACTAAAAATACCCGATTAGCATTTATTTATATACAAAAATAGATAAAATATGGGAGAAAAAATATAATATATGATACTAATCATCAGTATTATTAGTAGGAAAGAAAGATGGGAGTCAAACATTGTGTTTGGATTATAGGGGTTTGAATGCAGTAACAATCAAGAATAAATATCCATTACCGAGGATAATTGATCTGTTTGATCAGCTGGAAGGAGTAAGGGTATTCTCAAGGATAGATCTTTGTTCTGCATTCCATCAAGTAAGGGCCGAACAGAAAACATTCTAAAAACTGCATTTAGAATTACACATGGTCATTATGAATATTTGGTGATGCTGTTTGGAGTGACTAATATTTCAGCAGTATTTATGAATTTAATGAATCAAATTTTTTCTCAGTATCTAGATAAATTTGTGGTGGTCTTTATTGATGATATATTAATCTACTGTAAGAATAGAGAAGAGCATGTTAAGCACTTGAGGACAGTTTTGCATATTTTGAAAGAGCAAAAACTATATGGAAAACTAAGTAAATGTGAATTTTAGTTGGATAAGGTTGCTTTCTTGGGTCATATTGTTTCTGAAGATAGTGTATCAGCCGATCCTAAGAAGGTAGAAGGTATAATGGATTGGCCTGTACCAAAATCAGTATTGGAGATTTGGAGTTTTTTGCGTATGGCAAGATATTATAAACGGTTTGTACAAGACTTTGCAAAAATCGCATCACCACTGACTAAATTGACTAGGAAAAGAGTGGACTGTGTATGAACAGATGAATGTAATAAGGTATTAGAATAATTAAAACAAAGGCTAACAACAACACCAGTGTTGGCAATTCCAGATAATTCTGGAAGAATAAAAGTATATAGTGATGCTTCAAAACAGGGATTGAGATGTGTATTGACACATAATGGAAGAGTGATTGAGTTTACATTAAAATAGTTGAGACCTTATGAGAGAAATTATCTGATTCATAACTTGGAGTTAGCTGTGATGATTCATGTTTCGAATATTTGGATACATTACTTACTGGGACAGAGGGTGAATGTATAACTAATTATAAAAGTTTAAAATATATTTTCACTCAAAAAGAGTTGAATATGAGACAGAGACAATAGTTAAAGTTAGTATCAGATTATGATTTGGAAATTAATATCACCCAGGAAGAATGAATATAGTGTCAGATGCACTAAGTAGGAGGCCTGTTGTGGAGAAATTAACTTAGCGAAAAGATATTTTAATAGAGATGCAAAGGATGGAACTGGAAGAAATTTCATCAGGAGCACAACTTATGGAGATACAGTTACCGTCACTATTAATAGTGCAAATTAAGCAAGCTCAAGTTGAACATGAAAATTTTCATAGGCTAAAAAATAAAATAGAAGTATGCAAGAGGCCAGAAATGAAGATGTACTCAGATGGGACTATTAGATTCAAAGAATTAGGTGCCTAAGGGGGAGGTAAGAGATAGAGTTTTAGAATAAACTCATAAATCAACATATTGCATACTTTATGGAAGAAATAAGATATATAAGAATATGAAAAAGTATTTTTTATGGTCAGACATGAAGAAAAAGATTGTCAGATATGTATCCAGATGTTCCACTTGCCAGCAAGTGAAGGTTAAACATCTGATAATAGCTGTATTGCTCCAACCACTAGCAATACCAAAGTGAAAGTGGGAACAAATATTAATAGATTTTGTTACAGGCTTACGTAGGGGCACCAGAGGCAATAATGCAATTTGTATAGTTGTGACCGACTAACCAAATCGACTCATTTCATTCCATTTAGAGTTGATCAGTCAACAAAAATATTAGCCAGAAAATTCATGCAAGAGGTGGTGAGATTATATGGGGTTCCAGTTAGAATTGTATCAGATATGGATACAAGGTTCAAATCACACTATTGGGAGAAATTAAGAGATAGTTTAGGAATATATTTGGTTCTATCTTCAGTTTACCATCTACAACGGTCAATCAGAATGAACTATCCAAGTACTTGAAGATATGCTTAGGGCATGTGTGTTGAATTTAGGTAGATCTTGGGAGGGCAATTTGTATATGGTAAAAATTTTTTATAATAATAGTTATCAAGAAAGTATCAAAATGGCATCATTCGAGGCCTTGTATAGTCGAAAATGCAGATCTCCATTATGTTGGAATGAGCTTGGAGAATGAAGTATTTTATGTCCAGAGTTGATTACTCAAGCAACAGAACAAATGAAGGTTATCAAAAACAATATGAAGGCGGCCCTAGACAAACAAAAGAAATGGGTAGATAAACGTCGAGAACTACTGAAGTTTAAAGTAAGAGATGAGATATTTATTAAGATTTTCCCGATGAAAAGTGTGATTAGATTTGGTAAGAAAGAAAAGTTAAGTTCAAGATAGGTCATTTGAGATCACGGAAAGAATTGAAAATCTTTCTTATAGATTATCATTACCACCAGAGATGGAAATTATTCATGGTGTGTTTCATATATCATAGTTGAGGAAATGTTTGGCTAAAGAACACAAAGAGTAGATCTGTCTTAGATGGATTTGAAATCAGACCTAAAGTTTGAGAAGCAACCCGTAGCAATTATCGACCGACGGGAGAAAGTCCTAAAGAACAAAATGATACCGTTAGTTCTTATTCATAGAACTCATAATCACCAAGATATTCTACTTGGGAGATTGAGAAAGATATTAGGATAAAATACGCATACCATTTCTCATGATCAGGTATGCCAATTGAATTTATTTTATCAGTAATACACATATACTTTTACTTTGGAATTTCGAGAACAAAATTCTTTTGTTAGGTGGATAGGATGTAATATCCCTAAGTTCGTACCACATGTATCTCTCTTTTGAGTCTGATCGTGCCGAATAAGGCTATCAAAATTAATTTTGGACACTGAAATAACTTTCGGTGGACGTAACTTTAAATCCGCAACTCTAAATGATATTCGGTCTTCGCGGTTATTAGTTTTAATATTTAGGATTTTTAAAAAAATTTCTTGTAAGCCTAAAAAATATTCTCAAATTTGCTATAATATAAAAATTATTTTTTTAATTACATCGGATTTAAGGTCTTTCATTCCATACATCGAAACAACAAATGGACAATTTTTTTAGTACTTCTCTCATTGAGCACTACGCCCTGCGTTAATTTGGTAGTATTTGGAGAATATTATATGGAACTTAAATTAGTAAGTTATTAAATAAATAAATAATTAATTAATTAAATCACTCTTTTATCCGAGGAAGAGTGGCGATGGGTTTTTGATAAGTTGAGGCGGTGGCCTCTCTGGGAGGCCAATTAGGTGAGTAGCATGGTGGGACAATGAGAAGATAAAAGCCAAATGAATAAAAAAGAGAGTTATTTAGTTTGGCTCACTTCTCACTCTCTTCTCTTAGTTTGGATGCACTCTCACTCTCTTAGCTAGAATCAAAGTAACAAAGAGAAAAAAAATAGATAGAAGAGAAGAAAAATAAATCAAATCGAGGAATCGAGATAAAAAAGAAGTAACACACTCCTCTTCTTCTAGTACACATCGAATTGATAATTTTTTTTAATTATATAAATTTTATGTTGATTATATTTATTATGGAAATAATTAAATGTTGGTCATTTCATTAAATTAATTTTAGCTTCGGATTAGAGATTTTAGTTTTTTTATATAGCCACTTAGCTATACTATTATAGTAGGAGGGTGAACATGCAAGATGATGTAGGAGGGCGATCATATTCATAATTATATTCATATTGTGTGTTATAGATTTTCTTACAAAAATTTAATAAATAGGTAAAAATAAAATAAAATAACAACAAAAAATGGGCTAAAAAATGAGAGAGAGATGAGAAAGGTTTAATGTAATGGGCCACAAACAGTGGGCTGGTGAAAATAGAGGAAAAAAATAATATGTAGTGGGCCAGTAAAAATCAGTGTAGATGGGTGCAGTGGGCCATAGAAAAATGTGTTAAAAAATCTATAATAGGCTGCAGAAAATGTGCTTAAGAAATCTATAATGGACTGCAAATGGGCTGTTGTGGGCTAGTGAAAAAAATATCTGCAGTGGGCCTGTGAAAATAAATCTGCAGTGGCCCTTTGGTTAAAAAAAAGAAGAGAGGAAGTTTATTTGGGTTGTAGTGGGTTTGGACTAGATTTTAAAAAATAATAAAATAAATAATAATTGATGGATTTGGACTTGATGGACTTAGATTTGAATTGGAAATTAATCAAAGAAAAACATCTATATATAAATATATATGATTGGGTTTAAAAATGGAATAAGTTCACAAGTTTTGTGCTTAGAAATAATGCAACATTATTATATGAATCACTCTTTTCTTCCAAATAAACCATTAATAAATAAATATAAAATAAATCATGACATGAAGTTTTTTTTAATCCATGTATATAATATATTACGAACTCGGGAATAGGGAGAAACTATATGATGCATAAGAGTCATGTTGTATAAAAATTATTGTAAGGTTAGGGCCAAAATTTTTACTGCAGTGGCCTGGTTAATATTGGGTCACTGATTGATTGTTAATACCCAGTATGGTATTTTCGTTACTGTAATACAGTACAGGAATTAAATTGATACCTAGCGGTATGGTATGGTTCAACGCCATCGATTGAGGGTAGGACCTGGTTTGTATAGGCACTTATACGATAATGGAGAATAGATCTATCTTATCCATCTGAATAGTTTCTATAATTAATTTGGACAATGACTGAGATATATAAAATACATGATTAAAATAAATAGAGTAATTATTAACATGTTTATTTCTATATTTATGCATTTATTTATACTTGTTTATATATTTATTTTATATGCTCTCAAACATGCCCAGCATACTGATACTATTGTATTATGATAGTACATATTTTCTTTCATTAAAGTGTTACTTACTAGATTTAATCTCTTAGATTTTGAACCCAAATTTGGAAGGTAAGAAAGGAGAACCTGCCGCAACTGAAGACCTGTACTTCATTGAATAAACTGAGCGACAGTAGGCGAGTAAAGCACCTTCTGGAGACCTTTTGTATATATTTGTTTATATTTCTTTTTTCTTGGGCACAGTTTTTCCTCTTTTGTGTTCATATTCAGAGCACTATGCCATATTATGTAACTAACTCTTTGTATAAATAAAAAAAATTAGTTTCAGACGTGTTATTTATCAATCTGATTATCGCAATAGTTATAGTTATTCTAAAATCCTGTGACTGTTGGATTGTCTACTATAATTTTAAGTAGTGTCCTCGGTTTTAGAAAGTAGCTGAAAAATGAGAGCATTACAGACATTAATGTCAATGTCGCAGGACTTTATAAGAATATCTGAAGCTCATCAACGTGCTAAGAGACGCTGCATTCTCCATATAAGTCATCCACCAGCACAGGATAAAAAGATACTATTGCTATACAGTAGCCATTCTCCGAAGCATTATGGTCCTCTCATGGACAAACATTGTCAGGACGAATTAAAATCATAAAAAACTTACAGATAAATGGGAAGTCTCATACAAGGTCAGCAAAAGTGCAGATTAGGCACCTGCACCTACCGATTATAAGAGCTAGGGGGCCGACCACCTATATAGACCTAGAATGCAGAACATCTATAGAAATACAACAAATTAGTATGGTCCAACTCTGCATTTCCTCTAGCTATTTTTTAAAGACTTTAAGAGTGTTGAAGAAAATAGAGCGAAAGCGGAATGAAGAAATTTCTGTATATTTTCTTATCATTGAACTGTACAATGAGCCATCCTTTTATAGGTGATGGAGGCAATCAAAAGAATAATTACAGGATCTGTAATTGATACTAATTACATAAAATCAGAGATTTGTCAACTATCCTAAATTAGTCAAATCAAAGATTTGTCAACTATCCTAATTTAGAAAAATATCTAAATATCTAATAGGAAAGTATCTCAAAATATTTTAGCATTATGATCATGTATCAATTATATCTCAACATCCCCCCTCAAACTCATGGTGGCGCCGTAAAAGCCAACTGGAGTTTGCTAACAAGTTCACTAAGACGACCAGGTGAGTGTGACTTAGTAAAAATATCAACAAGCTGATCAGCAGAGGAAACGCAACACAAGCGAAGGGTGCCATCACTGAGATGATGCCTGAAAAAGTGGCAGTCAATGCTTTGTGCGCTCATAAAAAATATCATTATGTGCAATCTGAATAACACTCTGGTTGTCACAGTAGAGAAGAGAACGGGACAGCTGAGGGGCATCCAAGTCAGCCAAAAGACGATGCAGCCATAGAAACTCAACAGTAGCATCAGCAAGGGCGCGATACTCAGCCCCAGTGGTAGATCGAGCGACAACTGTTTGTTTCTTACTTCACCAAGAAATAAGACACGAACAAAGTAAGAAACAAATACCAGTGACAGAACGACGATCCGTAGGATCACCAACCCAATCAGCATCAGAATAATCTCGTAACTCAAGAGATGACTGAGATGAATAGTGTAAACCACGGAAAATAGTGCTCTTGACATAGCGAAGGATTCAAAGAACAACAGCATAGTGAGGTGAGCGAGACTCATGCATGAATTGACTGACCATGTGAACAGCATAAGAAATATCAAGGCGAGTAATTATGAGATAAATATGACTACCAACCAACTGTCGATAGAGAGTAGAATCAGACAGAGGCACACCATCGTAAGGTCGATCCGAGCATTATATTCCAAAGAGGTACTGGCAGTCTTGCTGTCGGTTAGACCAGTTCTGGATATAAGATCTGAAGTATATTTAGCCTGAGAAAGAGAATAACCATCCGAAGAAGATGTCACCTCAAGACCAAGAAAGTAACTGAGAGTGCCAAGATCTTTCATTTCAAAATGATGACCCGGAAAAACCTGAAGCGCACGATGGCAGCAGTATCATCACCAGTGATAATCATGTCATCAACATAAAAAAGTAGAAGGGTAGTGCCTGAGACAGTCTTACGGATGAATAAGGTAGTATCATAAGCACTGGCTACAAAACCTTGCTGTGTGATGACATGTAAATTTGGTAAACCAAGCACGAGGAGACAGCTTCAGACCATAGATCGCACGACGAAGGCGGCAAACCTTATGAGGAGGATACTCATAACCAGAATGAGGCTTCATATAAACTTTCTCAGTAAGATATCCATTCAGAAATGCATTTTTAACATCCATCTGAAATAATGACCAACTCTGAACAGCAGCAACAACAATCAAAAATCTAACAGAGGTAAATCGAGCAACAGGAGCAAAAGTCTCCTCATAGTCAATACCATACTCTTGAGAGCAACCCAACGCAACAAGACGAGCTTTGTATCACTCAACTGAGCCATCTTCCTGAGTCTTAATCTTGTAAACCCACTTACAACCCACTGCAAACTTTCCAGGAGGAAAATCCACTAAATCCCAAGTATGTGTCTTGGTCAGAGCATCTAATTCATCAGATATAGCTTGCTGCCAAAGAGGTTCAGAACTAGCATCACGATAAGAGTGAGGCTCATGAAGAGTAGCAAGTGCAGAGAAACAATGATAATCATGAAGATAGGAAGGAGGAGCTCTTACCCTATCAGAACGATGAGGTGCAATAACTTGGGAGGACTCAGCGGTAGAAGGTGGTACAGGTACATTTTGAAGAGAACCAAGTGATGATGCTGGATTCGCAGGGGGGGTAAGGTCATTGGAAGAGGCCAAGGATGGATCATTAGAGGAGTTGGTATCACCTGTAGAAGAGTTAGTAGACTCAGAAAACAGAGTAATAGAGGGATCAGTGAAGACAGAAAAATGACTAGAGTGAAGTAAAGGAAAGGAAGAAAGGGTGGTGAAAAACTTATGTTCCCAAAACTCTACATGACGAGAGATACGAAGGCGTTTTGTGATAGGATCATAACAACGGTATCCTTTTTGTTCAATGCCATAACCAAGAAAGCAACATAGTCTGGAACGAGGTTCTAACTTCGTTCGTTCCTGCGGGGGGAGAAGAACGAAGCAGGCACAACCAAAAACTCGAAGAGAGCTGTAATCAGGAATGGTACCATACAGCAGTTCAAAAGGAGTTTTGTTGTCAAGAATGGGTGAGGGGACATGATTGATGGTGTAGACAGCAATAAGAGCAGCCTCTCCCCAAAGATGCTCAGGAAGCGAGGCAGAAATGAGGAGAGATTGAACGATGTCTAGAATGTGATGGTGTTTACACTCTGCTCGACCATTTTGTTGTGATGTATATGGACAAGAGCGATGAGAGAGAGTTCCATTTTGTTGCAAAAACTCAATGAATGATTTTTCGTTATACTCCAGAGCATTATCAGAACGAAAAATCTTGATAGCACGAGAAAACTGGGTAAATACCATTTGGTGAAAGCGTTTGTAAATTGCATACAACTCAGAATGCTTATGCATAAGATAAATCCATGTATAACGTGAAAAATCATCTACAAATATGACAAAGTAGCAGGAGCCCCCCTCGGTAGAAATTGGAGAAGGGCCCCAATTATCAGAATGAGTAAGATCAAAAGGAGCAGAAGAAAATGAGTCACTGGTATTAAAAGGTAAATGAGTTAGTTTTCCAAGTTGATAAGAAAGGCAATCAAACTTATCAAAAGTGACAAAACCAAGGAGACCATTAGAGACTAACTGCTGAATACGAGGTAAAGAAGTATGACCGAGACGAGAATGCCAAACGCTAGAGGTGATGGCAAAGACAGATGAAGGTGTAGTAGAAGGAATCTGCAAGTTCACCATTTCAAACATACGTCCAATTTTACGGCCTGTCCCAATGACCTGACCCGACCGAGGATCCTGCACATCAACACCACGAAAAGAAAAGTGAAGCTCAAAACCTAACTCAACAAGTTGGCCAACAGAGAGGAGATTCGATGATAACTTAGGAACTAAATAAGTATTATCGACAGAGATGTCGGAGGTAGAAATAGAACCAATATGGCTAACAGGCATTGCAGAACCATCGGCAGTATAAATAATATGGTTAGGGTCTAGTGCAGATTTAGTGGAAAAAATAGTGGGATCAGAAGTCATATGATTACAACAAGCAGAATTTATAAACCAAGAAGAAGTACCTGGAGTGACAGATAGTGCAGTAGATGAACGAGACAGAACCTGATGGACCAAAGCCTCAATATCAGCAGTAGTGAGTGAAGTAGGCTGAGAAGAAGACTAAGGGGTAGAGGGATCAGTGGAGACAACCACAGCAGCCTGTTGGAGGGAACCACGTCTCGTGCCTTTTTTTGTTGTAACTGGAAACAATTAGTAATCAAGCGACCGCTTTTCTTGCAATACCGACAAAATAACTTTTGAGAAGGAGATTGTGATTGTGGAGCTGATTGTTGGGAGGAAGCCGAAGAAACAGCAGCCAAAACAAGATCGAGAGACTGTAGCTTCATAGTAAGGCGACGATACTACTCAGAAATTAACTCAGAAACGGCAAGATCCATGGTAGGAAGTGGCGTACGATGAAGAAGGGCTACCCGAGTGGACTCAAAGTCATCGCGAAGAGCCATCATAAAATGCATTAACTTGCGGCGGTCCCGATATCTTGCAAAGGCTCGATGTCTGCAGTACAATAAAGTTGGGGTTCGGCAGCAGTCAACTAATCCCAAAGAAGAGCGACTTGAAAGTAAAATTCAGTAATAGACTGACCAGATTCTTGACGCATCTACTAAAGTTTTGTCTCAATCTGAAACTGAAGAGAAGCATCATTGCAACAGTCGTATCAAGCAACCAAGAAATTCCATGCAGCTTTTGCATTCTCGAGCCTGGGTAGAAGACTGTTAATAGATGGGATTGATGTATTAACGATCCACTGCAGAATTTTACTATGAATACTCTCCCAGTCGTCCAAGCGAGTAGCGTAATCAGCAGCGGACTCATCCTTAGCACGAACAGGTTTAGGAGAATCTCCAGAAACATAACGCCACAATTTTTTTCGTTTGAGAAAAAATTTCATATTGGAAGCGCAAAGACTATACTTGGTTCTATCCAAAACAATATCAAATGGACGAACAATATCATTTTGGGAAGACATTTTGGAACAGATATGTCAAACTCAAATCCCGAAAAATCAACCAAAAACAAATCAGCGTCCGAAAAAGCCAAATCTGATTGTAAAACAGAAATGACCAGGACAAATGGGGCTCACGCGTTGAAGAAGAGAGGTGCACACGGTGCGTGGAAAAGCTTGTCAAGTCCGATGAAGCTGAAATTTTGATGGAAGGAGATCGAAGGGAGACGAACAATCTGAAAGTAGAAGATTGTCGAGATCTGACTTCAAAATGGCCGAAACGGGCACAAAGAGTTTCGAGATGTGTGAGGACAAAGAAAAAACTCACTTATGGTGATTTATGCACTCACAAAAGAAGTTAGAAGAGGCACCAGAATTCTGGTAGCTCTGATACCATGTTGAAAGACTCTTTCACTGCACTAAAACTCCAAAATTGTAGTGAGGGTTAAGAGAAATTATTTTATATTTTAACACGCCCCCGCAGATTGAAGACCCATTTTTGGGTACAAACCTGGGTTTTAACGCAGCGGTATAATTTTTTAAAACCCGCAATTAAATGTGCGCCCGGAGGCCCATTTTGGGCAAAAACCTAGGCTTTACGCAGCGTTATAATTTTTTTTTTAAAACCCGCAAATAAATGCATGCCCAGCAGGAATCGAATCTGGGTTGCTCTGATACCATGTTGAACAAAATAGAGCGAAAGCGGAATGAAGAAATTTCTGTATATTTTCTTATCATTGAACTGTACAATGAGCCATTCTTTTATAGGTGAAGGAGGCAATCAAAAAAATAATTACAGGATCTGTAATTGATACTAATTACATAAAATCAGAGATTTGTCAACTATCCTAAATTAGTCAAATGAAAGATTTGTCAACTATTCTAATTTAGGAAAATATCTAAATATCTAATAGAAAAGTATCTCAAAATATTTTAGCATTATGATCATATCTCAATTATATCTCAACAAAGAGTTTTGTAGAAATGGCTAATTATTTTATGAATTTCCATGTTATCAATAAGGCATATAAGCCAGGCTTATACTAAACAAGTCAATTAAGTGAAGATGCACAAATTCATTAAAAGATTCTATCCTACTTTGTAATTCTAAAGTAGGTCATGTGAGCACCCATATTGAGGAACCCGAGTTCTCCTTGGTCTATACTACAAATTTGCTGGACTTAAAGTTCCTTGTGAGTCTATAATATGAACTCGCTAGACTCCAAGTTAGCGTGGCAACCCAAAATCACTATCTTTCAAGACCAAACTGAAAGCTTGTCTGCAAGGTTATCTCTTGCCAACAAGAAACTTATTTGAAATATATATGAAGTATTCGAAGAAGAACTACATGCACAAGCCATCCAAATATCATAAAGTCTCCTTGAGAGAATGCTAAAGAGGCAAAATAATAAAGGCAGACACGATTTAATATAAGCTTTTATTACAAGACGAGAGAACAAAAGAGTGCTACTTTCTCGGGCTTGGGGTGCAAGGGAGATCTGTTATGACTTCAGGTTGAGTATTTGCTATATTAGTTACTCGCGACTTTCCCTCTTCAACTATCTTTGAAGCTGCCTTGGGACGAGGGGATTCCAACTCTGCTATCCGGTCACCACGAGGGGACTAGTCTTGTGATGTTTGTCGAACAACAGCTTTAAAGCTCCACCACCATATCCTTATTAACCGAGAGAAAGCTCTGGCTACTTTTGTATTTCTCAATAATGGAGGCTTCAAGCTCATCCAACCTTAGCTAGGCAAGTTCCTTCTTGAGTTTTTTTATCTCCTCCTCATGCTTCTTGTTATTCTCCACTGTTGTCCCAATGAATAGGTCGAGGTTCTTCATGTTCTTCCCAAGTTCCATGTTTATGCCCCAGATGCCGTGAGCCTCTATCTCCGCCTTCGTCGGTACTGGCTTCTCCATCTACAATTTCTTTTGAGCCTAGCAACCTTCTTCTTTGCTGCCAACAAGGCACCGTCGCTCTCCCGAAGCTTCGTCCGAGCCGCCACCTTCTCTGCCTATGCCTTTGCTGCATGGAACTCCCGCATTTCACCCACCACCTGATTACGAGTATAAATATATAGTTATTTTAATTTATTTTATGTACTCGTAGTTCAATTTTAATGATTAATACAAGAAATTGATTATAAATTATTTTTATTAATCAAATTCTCCATTTTGATGTTTTTCTAGAGTTTTATAGGTTTTTTACAGGGTTTTATATTGAAGAAAATTGAAGAATCAAATTGTATCTTGAATATCAACTCAAAACTGTGAATTTACAAATCTAGCTGTCAATAGCTCTCTACTGGCTGTCGACAGCCAATGATTGAGAACAAACCCGTGATCGACTTCGAAGCAGCTTTGGAAAGCCACGACCGCAGAGATGATTTTTAAAGTTTTTTTTTTCTTCAGAAAAGATAGTTTCCTTATAAATAGAATTCTTGATAGTTTTTTGTAAGGCCATAAATGTCCAATGTAATTGAGAATTTCATATATCAAGCAATAGAAGTAATTTTAAGAGATATTAAAGATTTTAGTTTTTGTACTTTTTCATAAAAATCAATAAAAGAAATTTTTTTTTTCTTTATTCATAGCTATGATGAGTGTGAGTGGTTAAATTCTTACGTTAGATCAGATAAGATAACGAACCCTAGTATGTGATTTATTTACTTATTATGCTTAATTGATTTACGTAAAATTGATATTTTTTATTCCACGTTATCTTGTTAGGTTTTAGATATGATTTTGGGTTTTTAATGATTTATTGTTTGACGATATATTCGTTGCTTAGTTTTTTATACATTGGAGACTCTTTAGGCATAGTGTATGCTTTAAACCTTTATTTTTGTTATTCATATATCATGCTTAGATAAACTCAAAATATATATACGTTTAATTGGAAAAAGTGAATCAAATTATTAAGTTTACAACTTTGTTTGATTATACTTTATTGATATATTTTCTGGTTGTAGGATGACCATGTGAGTTATGCAACTGAGATAAACAAGTATAAACACATCCAGTAAATTATTCTAGGCAAAGTTAACTTATCTGACCAACAATTTTATATTAAGTAATTTAAAAATCTTCAATCTTTAGTTTTAGATAATAAAAATTCATTCTTTCTTTTTAGTTCCGTAATTTATTTTTCTTTAGTGTCTAACACAATAATCAAAATGATTTTTGAGAGAACAATTTTGAGTTACCACTCTTGTACTACTTGTTCGATCTCTTTTATTTGGGAATGTATGATTTAGATCGTAGTCAAGTTTTTGTAGTCGTTGCCAAAGATCAATACTATTGTGATACACTTTAGTATAGATTATGGCTCCTACGTTATTAACTTTTTGCAATTTTGAAATTGCATATCAGTTGGAGGAGAACTTCTAATATTGACTCATTCGATTGTATTCAAATCCATAAATACTTCCAATCCCCCAATCACCTCATGACATGAGCACTAACACAAATAATGATATGAACAATAGTAATAATAATGAATTTGGATATAATAACACAGATGACAACAACAACCATTATAAAGGCAATGGAAGGTCTTTAAGTAATTATCTACAATATAATAAGACAACCCAAACTTCATGTATAGCATTTTCTTTAAGGAGTTTTTACATATCGGTCCCTTAAATATTTAAAAATTAGACTTTAATTTTTGAAATCTTCATATTTTGATTTTAGTCCCCAAAATCTTTTAACTTACTTCACTTTAGTCCCCCTGAGTAACTTCCATTAAATATTTTGCTCGAATTTTCCGTTATACCCTTGGAAGTCCCACTTCCTCCTCTATTCCTCTTCGAACCCCTCTCCATTCTTGTCTCTCTCTTTCCTCCCAGGTAATCTTCATTCTTCTTTCTTTTAACCATGCAGAAAATAACTACTGAAAAATATATGGATCAATTTAACATATCTTGAATAACTGAACTGTTAGAAAGAAAAAAATCCCAAAAAGAAAAAAAGAAGTTGAGGGTATATGATTAGGGAAAGAAAAGAAAGAAGGAAAAGAGAGAGATTAACTTGGAGGGAAGAGAGAGAAAGAAGAAGAATGGAGAGGGAAACCCAATAAGAAAAGGAAGAGAGGAGGAAGAGGGACTTGCTGGGGTATAATGAAAAATTCAGACCAAAAGTTTAACGGAAGTTACTCGGGGGACTAAAGTGAAGTAATTTAAAGGATTTGGGAGATAAAAATCAAAATAAGAAGATTGCAGGGACTAAAGTTTAATTTTTAAAGATTTAAGAGACGATATGTAAAAATTCCTTCATTTAAATATGAGATACTTTGAGATTAAATCTGGAGTAGTTCAACTTTTGCCGAGAGCTCATATTTGCACCTTCAAGAATTTGAAGAGATTTTCTCTACTATTAATCTTCAAAATATTACTGCAGAGTAACTAAAGTTTGAGCTCTTCCTATTGTTATTTAAGGATAAAGTAAAGATATGACTACATTCATTACGTCCCAATTCAATAGGAAGATCGGATGAGATATAACAATAATTCTTAAAGAAATTATATCCTTCACATCGAACAAATTATGCAAAAGCAAATTCTCAACTTTCGTCAGAAAGAAGATGAATCATTGTTCGAGGGTTAGGATAGATTTAAAGATTTACTACTCTCATACCCACATCATGGTTTCGAGATATGGAGGACTATAAATACCATCTATTAAGAGATAAATACTGCAACCAGGAAATTTGTAGAAACTATGCGTAATGATGAATTTTTTAGCAAAGATGTTGATGAAGCATGAGATTATCTTGATTCACTTACCGAGAATTTACATGCCTAAAAAATTGAGAATATTTCGGAAAGAAACCAATTGGTAAAGAAATCTCATAATAGAGGTGGACTTATTAAATTGAGAGAAACTGAAGATATAGCTGCACGACTAATTACTATCACGAAGAAATTTAAAAATTTGCTTACAAAGAAATTAGAAACAGTTAAGACAATAGAAAAAGCTTCAAAATTTTGCGACATTTGCAAACTAAAAGAACATGTAATTTGTGATTGTCCAACACTTTCCGTTTTTAAGAAGTATTAAATAACTAATTTAATGCCTTCGATACAATTCCCCATCCAACAAACAATCTTTATTTACAAATATATAATTCTGATTGGAGAAACCATCCAAATTTTCAATAGAAGTCGAATCCTTAGTAGCAATTTAATCATCAGAATAAGCCACCCACTAATTAGACACTAAAATAATACTTCCAACTTTCTAATCAACCTTCAGTATACAAATCACTATCGAAGAAAAATGTTGAGGATAATTTTTTGCAGATACAGAAGAGAATGGATCAAATGATCCAAGCGCAATAGTAGTTCACTCAGTCGCAACAAACGATCAAACGTTAGAATGTGATAGCCTTCAGTAATATACTATTATAGATAAGCCACCCTAGTTCCATGTTGCAAACAAAAGAAAAATGTAAGCTACTATCTCAGTCGGAGGCCAGAACTTTAAGTAAAGTCGAAAGTATAATGCTATTACTTCTTCAATTGATAATGATATAGCTAAGATATCTATAGCAATTTTGCAAAGTGAGAAAATACTTGATGAGCCCGTTTCAAAGAAGATACTGAGGAGAAATAGGGCGATGATTCAGTACAATAACCTAAGGATGACAATTCAAAAGAATCCACTCCCCCAACTTATAAACCACCTATACTGTTTTCCCGACGATTGAAAGCTAAAATTATTAGTGCATCGTATAATGATATTTTAGAAATTTCTGAACAGGTACAGATCATTAATATCCCTCTCCTAGAAGCAATAAAATAAGTTCTCTCATATGCAAGATTCTTGAAAAACTTGTGTACAATCAAAAGACATCACAACATGTAAAGGAAAGCATTTTTCACAGAGAAAGTAAGTGCATTATTCTATTCTGAAATGCCACTTGAATATAAAGATCCTAGATGTCTAACTATTTCATGTGTGATAGGTCAACACAACATTGAAAAAGTTTTACTAGATTTATGAGCTAGTGTAAATCTTTACCATATTACGAGCAACTGGATCTAGGAGAAGTTAAACCTATACCTGTCATACTACAATTAGTTGATAGATCAGAAAGGTATCCTAAAAGCATTGTGGAAGATATTTTAGTGCAGATCAAAAACTTTTATTTTTCAGTAGATTTTATAGTTATTAATACTGCACCTGTAAAAAATTCACATCTTCACATTCCTGTTATCCTTGGATATCCATTTTTAGCTACAGCTAATGCGGTGATTAATTGTAGGAATAGTGTGGTGAAGCTATCATTTGAGAATATGACCCGTTAACTAAATATTTTTAATATTTGCAAACAATCAAATATTGATAATCATGAATTGCAGGATATTATTTATATTGAAGAAATTCGTGAAGAATGAGACATTGTATCATTGTGCATCTCCGACCCTTTGGAGACTACATTGACGATGAACGATAGTTTTCTTGATTGGCTCAAATCTAAACACATTCTAAATATCATTAAATATTTAATTGTGACTCAATATTCAAATGTCATAGGATGGATTCTAAAAATAGAAGTATATGAAGAACTACTACAAAGTACAAAAAAATTAATACTATCTAATATCCAAGCAACGAGTCTTGAGCTAAAACTGCTACTCGAGCATCGAAGTATGCATTTTTGGGACTTAAGAAAATTTTTCCGGTGGTTATCTCAGTGCATCTTGATGAGAATCAGAAAGAGCGGCTATTATCGACATTGCAAAAGTATATGGGAGCTCTTAGATGGAATATGAGGGACATCAAAGGTATAAATCCTCTTATTTTCACATATGGCATCACTTTGGAAGATGGAGCCAAGCTAACAAGGCAAATACAATAAAGATTTAACCATACCATTAAGCAAGTGGATAAAGCTAAAGTATTAAAACTTCTTGATGCTGATATTATTTATCCAATTGCTAATTGTAAGTGAGTAAGTCCAATCTAAGTTGTTCCTAAGAAAAGTGGATAGCAGTTATTAAAAAATAGGATGGAGAGATGATACCCAGTCGTACAACTATAGTTAGCGTATGTATATTGATCATAAAAAATTGAATTAAGTAGCATGAAAAAATCACTTTTCATAACCATTTCTTAACCAAGTACTTGAAAGAATTGTTGGGCATACATTTTATTATTTTCTTGATAGTTATTCTGGTATTATCAAGCAGAAATTGTTTTAGAGGATCAGAAAAAGATAACTTTTACTTTCCCTTTTGGTACATTGGCATTTAGAATGATACCATTTGGATTATGTAATGTGCCTGCAACATTTCAAAAGTGTATGATAAGTATTTTTAACACCATGGTTGAAGACTATCTAGAAATATTCATGGATGATTTCTCCATTTTTGGAAATTATTTCGAATCATGTTTGTCTAAAATAGGAGCGGTGCTTAAAAGATGCCAACAAAAGAATTTGCTCCTGAATTAGGAAAAATGTTACTTTGTACTTACAAAAGGTATTGTATTTGGACATATAGTTTCAACTAAAGGAATAGAAATAGATAAGGTTAAGATTGAGTTTATTTCCAAAGTACCAATACTTAAAACTGTAAATGGTATACGTTCATTATTAAGACATGCAGGCTTTTATAGAATGTTTATAAAGAATTTTAGTACTATTTCTAGACCTCTTTCTCACCTTCTTGCTCAAAATGTGCAGTCCGAATGAACGCAGGCATGCCAAACAGTTTTCGATATACTTAAGGAGATGCTCATTACAATACCAATAATGCAACCTCCAGATTAATCAATTCCATTCAAAATCATGCGTGCTAGTCAATTGGAGCAGCATTGGGACAAAAAAGAGACAAGAAGTTCTATATGGTTTACTACGCTAGCAAGACTCTCAATGATACACAGACAAATTATACGGCAATGGAGAAAGAGCTTCTACCTGTAATTTTTGCTCTTGATAAATTTTATTCATATATTTTAGGCTCACCTATGATTGTTTTTACTGATCATTTGACGCTTAAATATCGTTTCTCAAAAAAGATGCAAAGCCACGATTAATCTGATAGATACTGTTGCTCTAAGAATTTGATCATGAAATTAAAGATAAAAGGGATATAGGATATGGTTGCTGACCATATCTCTTGTTTGTAATTTGATAACAACAAGCTACCAATTAAGGACTCGTTCTCTAATAAGCAGCTATTTTCAATCTGAACAACTCCCTGGTATGTTGATATAATTAACTTTTTTGTTGCAGGTGAAATGTTGAACTGATATGTAAAATCTACTTCATGCATACAGTGTCAGTTGTAGCGCATAACAGGTCATTCCCATGAGAATCTAAGGTGTTTTGCAATCTTACTAATTCTTTAGTTCTATCAAATTAACTACGAAATTCTAAATTAAGAGCATTAGTTTTAAATTCTAAAGTTTAGCTTAGGAATTCGAATTCATTAGAATAATAACCAACAATGAATTATTTTTTCTTCCTAACTTTTTAATTATTCTTGATCAAGTAACACATTAAAAGGTGATCTTTTTAATTTGATTTTAATTAAGTGCCCTAAGTATGACCTATCAAGTGATGTGCAAGTATAGTTCATCAAATATAACATCTTTCTTAAAACAAATCATATCTAGTAGATAATCTATAAACAAAAGTAAAAAAATAAACATCAAACTCTAATCTAAGTATAGGCTATCAAAAAACCAAACTTAAGTATAACCTATTAAAGAAATTAGATTTACAAGTTTATTCTCTTCAATTTATTTATAAGAAAATTTTGTTAATAATTCTATAAATAAAAACAAAGATTATGAATTCCAAATCTTATCTAAGTATAGATTATTAAAATATAAATTAAGCATAATCTATCAAAGAATTATGATTTACGAAATCTATCTTTATTTATTTATAGAAAAATCATGATTTTAATTCTTTTAAGGAAGAATATGAGATAAATCCGTGTTAGATCTATTAAACTAATTTCATCTATATCCTAAGGAGAAAGCAAATTAGTTACTCATACTACTAATTATCAAAAACCTATATTTATTTATAAAAGCCATGCAAAATTCAATTTTCCTAGAAAGCAAATTAAATTTATACTACAAAGCAAATAAATCTATACTAGGAATCAAATAAATTTATCTAAAAAATAAATAAAATATTTCTACTTACTAGAAAGAATTTGAAAACAATGGCGCACCTGATAAGTATCATATTTTGTATTTTTCCTCCTATATCTTATCTATTTTTGTATATAAATAATTGCTATTCGGATATATTTAGTGTGTTTTTATAGGTAACAAAGGTTTCGCAAGGAAAAGAAGAAGAAGATGCAAATTTATTAAGAATATGAGCAAAGAAAGTTAACGAAGGCGAAAACCCACATTCAAGTGTAGCAGTAGTAACTTCAAGAGTATTTTCGGGGAAGATAAAGTTTGAACTGAAAATTTTCATTTAGGGAAAATTTATAGAGCTCGGAATTATCTTCAAAACGAGTCTAAGAACAGATCAATCCGAGTTCATATGCAAATGTTATGGTTATTTTACTGAAGCACTGCAGAGTGAAAAATCCGATCCAACGAGTTACGGGTGCACTGAACTTAATTTCGGGTTTTGGACCCAAAAATTAGTATTTTATACCATCTAATCTCAACCATTGGTTTCTAATACCTATGTATTGGATTAAGATTATATATCTTGAGATTAGTTTGTATTGGATTAGGATCATATCTTTTGTATTGAGTTTGAGTAGGAGTAGGATTGTATTTAGATTATAAATACCCCATGAATCCTTGTAAATTAGAGAGAGTTTTTAGGTATAATTTACTTTTTATTAAAAAAATTAGAGTTCTGCTGGAGGGGTGATGGCCACAATACCGGACTCCAGAGATAATTCTCTTTACTCTTTAATTTTTTCTTAGTTAATTTATTTTAATTGCTTTCTAGTTTAGATTTATTTGCTTTCTAGATTGAATTTAATTGCTTTCTATGAATAAAAATAGGATTTTGCTTACTAGAATTTTGTGTAGCTAATTTTCTTTAATCATAGGATATAGATGAAGTTTGTTTAATAGATCTAACATAATTTATCTCATCTTCTTTCAAAAAAGAAATAAAGTTATGATGTTTCTATAAATAAATAAAATATAGAGTTCGTAAATCATAATTCTTCGATAGATTATACTTAATTAATATTTTGATAATCTATGCTTAGATGAGATTTGGAATTCATATTCTTTATTTATTTCTAGAATCATTAACATGATTTTCCTATAAATAAATTGAATTGAATAAACTTGTAAATCTGATTTTTTGATAGGTTATACTTAAGTTCGGTCTTTTGATAGCCTATGCTTAGATTAGGGTTTGAAATTTATTTCTTTACTTTTATTTATAAGGTTTTCTACTTTACATAATTTATTTTTAAGAAAGGTGTTATTTTTTATGGTCTATACTTACACATCACTTGATAGGTCATAATTAGGGGCACTTAATTAAAATTAAATTAAAAAGATCATCTTTTTAATATGTTACTTAACCGTGCATAATTAAAAAGTTGGGAAGAAAGAGATAATTCATTATTGGGCTATTATTCTAATGGATTCGAAATCCTAGTTTAGAACTTAAAACTCATCCTTTCAATTTTGAACTCTTAGTTAATCCACTAGAACTAAAGAAAAAGTAAGAATCACAAAACACCTAAGATCTCTGTGGGACGACCTGTATAGCGCTACAATCGACACTGTACGCTTGCAGTAAATATCACATCAAATTTTTGGTGCCGTTGTCGGGGTTCAACGGTATTTTTCTCACTTTTTTTAACGTTTTACGGCTTAACAGTATGTGTTGAGTGTGTATAGATTTGGAATTTTAGATACAGGAAGTAAAAAGGTAAGAAAAGAGTCTCGAAAGTGCAATGCAAAAACCAGAGAGGTAAATTCCCTTATTTTGCCGCTAAATAGTGGCAATTACCGTTAATTAGCGGCAATATTTGAGAGTGTCTCCCCCAAATTTTGTCTAATTCTGTACATAGGGTTCCTGATTCTGTAAAAAAAATATAAAAAAATTATAAAATAAAATTTTAATTGTTTTTATTTTTTCTTTTCCATCTCCTTCCCTCTCCACCTTCTTCAAAAAAAAGTAAATAAATAAAATTTAAAAAAAATGTTTCAAAATCCAACTGGTTGCTATCATTGTCGTGATCCATATCATAATTATTATCAGTATCCATAGATAGGAAGTTTGCTAGGAGTAGGTCATAATCAAATTCACAACATATATAATGAACCTACCAGCGCTTTTTATGCACAAAATTACAATTATGAATGGATGAATAATTCTAATTTTGCATATAATCAAGAGTCATACCAAGAAAGTCCTCCATCTGATCCTTTTTTATGTGTTATTCATCTTCATGTTCTACATTCAATCATGAACAAGATATTCAATTGAACATATTAGATGAAAGATTAAAAAGATTAGATGCAAAATATGCATGTCATGAGAATTTACTTACAACCACTTCATATCTGTTATCAAATATATATACGGATCCATCATATCCACCTTCAAATTTCACTCATGATCTCGAGATGTAACCATTTGAGAAAAATAAGGAAAATTACGATCATTAGTCTGAGAAACGAAGACGTAGAATAGAGAAAGATATAGAAGTTTTACTAAAATCATCCTTACAAAAATCATCCTCTCAAATTGAATCTTGTATGAAAGATCTTCTCAATGCGATTTCTCAAACGAAATTTTTTGGAGATCAACCATCTAATAGTTTGAATATATCTTGCTCCAGCGAGTAACCATTTCAGTCATCTTTTGAAGTAGATATGATTCAGAATAAGCTAAATAATTTTGTGAATGATGAGTCTATAATACAACATTGTGATCAACCTATTTTAGACTATTGTAACAATAATTATGAAGAAATTAGTGATAAAGAAAATATTTTGCTTGATGATTTACCTCATGGTGAGTTTGTTAGTGACACATTATCATTTGATTCTTTTGATGAATATTGTCAAGAAATTTGTGAAGAAAAATTTTTATCCCTTCATAATAACTTGACTGATGATAAGTCCACTAGTATGACATTTTCTTTTGAGAATTTTGATGACAGGTTTGAAGAAAATTTGCATGACAAGCCCAGAACATTAAAAGAATGGAAAGAATCTCAAAAAGAAGAGGTCAAGATACATGATGATTTGAAAGAGCCCTCCAAAATCGAGCTCATGATTCCACAACACCAAAGTGAGTATGTTATTTCACAAGTTGATAAAATCAAAATACGTACTAATATGAAAGATGTTCGTGGACAGAATATGAATGATGGTAAGGTATGCTTTCCAATCTCAAAATTTTACTATTGAATAAAATAAAGAAGGGTAGGAATAAATTAAGAAAAATAAAAAATAAGATGGAGAGATTAAATACAAAACTGACAAAAAAACTAAGTTCATCCATATCAAAATGTAAAAGGACACACTATGAGAATAGAAAGCGATCAAGAAGTCGTAACCGGTTTGAATTTTCTAGTAAATGTATAATATATATATCATAGTTTTTTTATTTATTTTACCATCTTTGGTTTGTGTATGAGGGCATATACGAGTTTAGGTGTAGGGGAGTGGGTTAGGATATTTTCTTCGTGTTTTTGTAGGATTTTTAGTTTTTTTTAGAATTTTTGTTTCATTTGTAGATTATTGGGTTTCTTTATTTTACACTTTGACTAGTTATTAGGGTAACTAACTAAAAAAATTTTAAAAAAACTGAAAAAATTAAAAAAAATTAGAAAATTTATTTATTTTCATCAATAGATCAACCTAATTACAGATAAAGGGATAAATTTAGATTTGAAATTGGATAGGAGAGTAGATTGGGCGATACACTTTGAATTTTATAAAAAAGATTAAAATCCAAAAAATAAATACTGCTAACAGTAGTTTTGAGAAAGTATACATCTATTTTTTGCTTCAAAATAGTTTATTAGGTTAAGGACAAAGATAATAACGATTGAGCAAATTTTCTCTCTTTAAACAAAGAAAAAAAAAGTGAGAATAAAATAATGGGGTGAGCCTGGTATTAAGACAATAGCCTCGAAAGTGATAAAATAATGGGGTGCACCTGGTATTAAGGCAATAGTCTCAAGAGTGAAAAAAGAGTATGATCAAGTAATCAGTACTTTGCGCCTAAGTAAGTATGAATGTTCATATGAAAGGTGAAATATTCTTAAGAAAAAAAGAAAAAAACGAAAAAAAGAAAAAAATTGTTATGAGAGAGGAGATGAATCATGAGTTAGAGTTGAAGTCTAAAATCGAAGTAGACTATCATACGTGCATGTAGATGTATAGGAGCCAATGGATTATCTGTTAGTGGGTATTGAAAGATAGGATTTAAATTTTTGATTAAATGATAAGTGTATCTGATATGACGCTCGATTTGAAAATTGTTAATCTAAATGCATTCTTGAGTTTGTATATTTGTGAGATTAATTGATGAAAATATCATTAAAAAAGGGATTTTTAATTCTTTTGTATAAAATTTTTATTTTTTTTTTATTTTCAGTTATCCTTATTTTTCCTTTCTTTATTCCTTAATCTATTTTCTTCACGAATTTTGTGGGTATATTCACTGCAAACCCTCACGAGACAACACTCGTCCACTAGGGTAACCTAGGGGTTTAAAGGCTTGTTACACATGCTAAGTGCAATTGCAATTCCTGTGAAAGTGAGTTAGGATTTTTCTTTTTCTTTTTAGCTTTAGGTTTTGCTCGAGGACTAGCCAAAATAGGTGTAGGGTGTGATAAGTATCATATTTTACATTTTTCCTCCTATATCTTATCTATTTTTGTATATAAATAATTGCTTCTCGGGTATATTTAGTGTGTTTTTATTGGTAACAAAGGTTTCATAAGGAAAAGAAGAAGAATATGCAAATTTATCAAGAATATGAGCAAAGAAAGTTAACGACGGCGAAAACCGACACTCAAGTGCAGCAGCAGCAACTTCAAGAGTATTTTCGGCAAAAATAAAGTTTGAACTGAAAATTTTCTTTTAGAGAAAATTTATATAGCTTGGAATTATCTTCGAAACGAGTCCAAGAATAGATCAATCCGAGTTAGTATGCAAACGTTATGGTTATTTTACTGATGCACTACAGAGTAGAAAATCCGATCCAACGAGTTACGGATGCACTGAACTTAATTTCGGGTTTTGGACCCGAAAATTAGTATTTTATACCATCTAATCTCAACCATTGGTTTCTAATACCTATGAATTGGATTAAGATTATATATCTTGAAATTAGTTTGTATTGGATTATGATCATATCTTTTGTAATTGAGTTTGAGTAGGAGTAGGATTGTATTTGGATTATAAATACCCCATGAATCCTTGTAAATTAGAGAGAGCTTTTTAGATGTAACTTTAGATGTACTTTTTATTTAAAAATTAGAGTTTTACTGAAGGGGTGACAGCCACAATACCGAACTCCAGAGATAATTCTCTTTACTCTTCAATTTTTTCTTAGTTAATTTATTTTAATTGTTTTCCAGTTTAGATTTATTTGCTTTCTAGATTGGATTTAATTGTTTTCAATGAATAAAAATAGGATTTTGCTTACTAGAATTAGGTGTAACTAATTTTCTTTAGCCCTAGGATGTAGATGAAGTTAGTTTAATAGATCTAACATGATTTATCTCATCTTCTTCCAAAAAAGAAATAAAGCTATGATGTTTCTATAAATAAATAAAATGTACAGTTCGTAAATCATAATTCTTTGATAAATTATACTTAATTAATATTTTGATAATCTATACTTAGATGAGATTTGGAATTCATGTTCTTTATTTATTTCTAGAATCATTAACAAAATTTTCCTATAAATAAATTGAATTGAATAAACTTGTAAATCTGATTTCTTTGATAGGTTATACTTAAGTTCGGTCTTTTGATAGCCTATGCTTAGATTAGGATTTGAAGTTTATTTCTTTGCTTTTGTTTGTAAGATTTTCTACTTGATATAATTTGTTTTTAAGAAAGGTGTTATTTTTTATGGTCTATACTTGCACATCACTTGATAGGTCATAATTAGGGGCACTTAATTAAAATCAAATTTAAAAAATCACCTTTTTAATATGTTACTTAACCTTGCATAATTAAAAAGTTAGGAAGAAAGAGATAATTCATTGTTAGGCTACTATTCTAATGGATTCGAAATGCTACGCTAATATTTAGAACTTAAAACTCATCCTTTCAACTTAGAACTCTTAGTTAATCCACTAGAACTAAAGAAATAGTAAGAATCGCAAAACACCTAAAATCTCTGGGGGACGACCTGTATAGTGCTACAACCGATACTGTACGCTTGCAGAAATATCACATCCGCACCTCTGAAGCACGGTATTGCGGTCGTCACCACTTCGGCAAATTCTAACTTTATTAATTAAAAAGAGTACAAAATTACATCATAAAAAATTCTAATTTACAAAGATACGGCCAATATATAGGCCTCGGAGAACCAAACTAGTATAAGTGCATGACTACAAAATTATGTTGAAAACCCTGTAAAAACATCATGATATATGGGCCCCATAGTGCCGCTATTTGGCGGCAAAATTTTATGTTCTAGCTTCAACTTTCTTCTACATAATGTTCTAGTCATTTTCTTTTTATATAAATGACTGTATTGGATTTAGATCTTTTACAGCTTCATGATCTTGTAACTTGGCTCACTTTTAACTCTTATCTGAACTTGGTTTTCTAATCCGGCTCTAAGTTTAAACCATCTCCTTGTAGGAATAGGTTTATCTAAAATTATACTAAAAATATCGTAGTAGAATTATTTAAATACAAAAATAGATAATATGGAGAATATAAATATGCAATATATGACACTCATCACATTTCCACACCTATCTTTTGTTAGTTCTTGAGCAAAATCTAGACCTATAAAGTAAAGAAAAAATGCTAACTCACTTTCCCAGGAATCGCGATTGCACTTAGCATGTGCAACAAGCCGTTAAACCCCTAGGTTATCCTAATAGATAAGTTGTGTCTCTTGAGGGTTTGTAGTAAATATACCCATAAAATTTGTAAAGAAAATAGATTAATGAATAAAGAAAAGAAAAATAAGGATAATAAAAAATTAAGAAAAACAAAAAAATTATACAAAAGTAAGAAAAATCTTTTTTATTATATTTTATTCAATTAATCTCACTAATATACCAATTCAAGAAAGTATTTAAATTATTATTTTTCAATCAAGTATCATATCAAATACACATATTATTTTAATCAAAAATTTAAATCCTATCTTTCAATACCCACTAATAAATAATTCATTGGCTCATATACATCTACGTGCACGTGTGATAGTATACTTCAGCCTTGGACTCCAAGTCTAACTCATGATTCATCTCCTCTCTCTAAATAAAAAAATATTTCTCTTTTTTTGTGAATATTTAACCTTTCATACGAATATTCATGCTTGCTTAGGCGTAAAGTACCCGATTACTCAGATCATACTTTCTTTTTTTTTTTTTGAGGCTATCGCCTTAATACCAATCTCACCCCCCCCCCCTTTTTTTCTTTTTTTTTTCTTTTTCATTTCTAATCCTATTCCCTTAAATACCCTTTATTTTTTTAAGGACTATTGTCTTAAATACTAGGCTCATCCCATTTTTTCTTTTTTTCTTTTTCTAGGAAGAAAAGGCTACTCAATTGTTATTATTTTTGTCCTTAACCTAATAAACTATTGTGAAGTAAAAAGTAGATGTATACTTACCTCAAAATTACTATTAGTGGTATTTATTTTTTTGATTTTTATTTTTCATAAAATTTTAACTGTATTACTCAATCTACTCTCCTATCAAACTTCAAATTAAAATTTGTTCTTTTATTTGTAATTAGATTGATATATTGAAGAAATTATTTTTATATTTATATTTTAATTGTTTAATTTTTTTCAGATTTTTTCATAATTTTTTCTTTTTTCAATTTTTTTAATTACCCTAAAAAACTACCCAAAGTGTAAAATAAAAAAACCAAAAAAAATCTAAAAATAAAATAAAAAACGTAGATAAACTAAAAATCTTAAAATAAAAATCTCCTAACCCACTCCTCCATATCTAAACTCGTGTATGCCCTTATATATGAATCAAACGTGGTAAAAAAAATATGAAAATTATTATAAAAATATTATAAAAATAATGAGAGTCGTGAAAAATTACGATCTCAATATTATCATCCTATTAAGGCATGGAAAGCGGTTACAAGCTCTCGACCGCTTCCCACTTTCATAGTGTATGCATTTTAAACGTGAAGTAGGTGCATTGTTGTATCTCATCATTCTCTTATAAGTTACAAATCACTTTTTTACTTCTTATGCCGTCCTTACTTTTTTATTCACATGTAAGCATTAATAATTCGGTTAAAGAATTCTTTATTATAAACCTACCAATCATCGTTAGTAACAAGCACACATGTACGAATATCATGAGGTGTAAAGGGTGCAACATAATCAAGTGAACCAACTGTGAAGTGTAGTGACTCTTCTAACTCACAAAGTAATGCAAGCTTCTCTGCAAACAAATCCTCAAAGATTTGCTCATAAATCAATGGCACACTTGCACAAGTATCATCATACGTAGTGTTAGTATATGCCAATTCGTCAAATAGCATGAGCTCATCCTCGAAAATTTGCTCAAATGAGGGTTCATCATTAGTGCAAGAGGTAGAATGAGAGTGCAAACTGTGAACCATATTTATCTCAATGAGAGAGCTCGTTGTGTGCCCATCCATATTAAATTGTTCAATACCAGTCATATTCCTAAATGATAGCTTCATGAGACCACTCCTGCAATCAATTAATGCATTTGATATTGTAAGGAATGGTCTACCCAAGATAACGGGGATTTGATTTTATGGATTGAAAATCGGCTCAATTTTAAGACAATAAAGTCTACAGGAAAGATGAACTCGTCGATCTTAATGAGCACACTTCAACCATACCAAGTAGTCTCTTGATCGAACGATCAACTAGCTGTAATATGACCTTGGTAGGTTGAAGTTTTCCTAACCCTACTTGTTGATAAACAGTGTAAGGAAGTAAGTTGACACTTGCCCCTATATCAAGCAATGCCCTGCCAAATGTAGTGTTCCCATTGGTGCATGAGATAGTGGTAGATCCTAGATCTTTGTATTTGACAGGTAAAGAGTTAGAGAGGATATGTGATATATTTGCAGTAAGAAAAATTTTCTCAGAAATATTTCTTACTCATTTGTTAGTACATAAATCTTTGAGAAACTTGGCATAAGTGGAAACCTGTTGTATAATATGAAGAAGTGAAATATTAACCTTCACCTACTGAAATATTTCATGAATCTTCTCTGCTTGCGGTGAAGACTTCCTAAACCGATTGGGATATGCTGCTTTCGGTTTAGAAACAGGTTCTTCCGAATGAGCATGTGATGGTAATGGAGGAGATGGATGTAGAGAAAGAGATGGAAAAGATGGTGTAGCCTGCGAAATAGTAGGAGTGAGATCAAGGGGCATGGCTACATTATTGTCCACTTACTTACCAGATCTAAGTGTGTGAATGGCATTACATTAGTGAACATGGGATAAAACAGAATGAGATGAGTTAGATTTGGGATTCATTATTAGTTGGCTCGGAAATGTACCCAGCCCCCGCTCACTCAGCTGTGTGGCTAACTATCCAACCTGCTGCTCTATATTCTTGATCGACTGAGAACTTGCAAGAAATTGTTAATCGGTCCGTTGTATAAAATCAGTAAACACTTTCATTAAATTTTGCATTTATGTATCTAAATTGGATATCATCTTGAAAAGGTTCTCCATATTCTTTTCAAGTGTTGTTAGCCATCTATCATAATTATTGTTAGACTCCTATTGTGGATACAATTGATTATGTGTAGGTGGTCTATTTTGGTTGTTCCCTTGATTCGGAGCATTTGGATATTGATATACACCCACATTAGGTCTCGGAAACTGACCATTATGTGAAAACTGCATATTAGGGTTGGGGGCTCCTTGACTCTAGCCAGTATTGTATGTAGGAGCATAATGATTGTTCATGGGTCATTGATACAAGGCATTAGCCTGCTCAAGTGTGGGACACATGGGATTTATCAATAAAGGGCACTCCTCCATAACATGATTTGGAGTTCTACAATTGAAGCATGTGGGAACTTGAATTTGATAAACTGTACCTACCGGTGGAGCGCTAGGAGTCTCCAATGCCTCAATTCTCCTTATAAAGGCTGCAATCTTATTTTCAATTGCTATAGAGCTATTAACGCTATGAATCCCACCCTTATGCGCAAAATTTGATACATTGGGTTTCTCAGTGGGACTCTCCCACTGCATGGTTTTCCATGATAATCCTCAAAAAATTTCCATACTTCATCCTCATTCTTTCTTATAAACTTCTCTTGACACATGGACTCAAAAAGAGTTTTAAATGTGTAATCGAATCCTTCGTACACGATTTAATACAAATGCTACTTTTCTATTGCATGGTGAGGGCACTGAGCTAATAAATTTCTGAATCGTTCCAAGTATTTCTAGAAGGGCTCTCTCTGCACTTGACGGAATTGATTAATATGATTTTGAATTTTTGCCGTCTTGTGCGTGGGATAATACTTCTTAAGAAAAACTGTAACGAATTCATCTCAAGTTGTGATTGAATAAATAGGCATACTGTACAACCACTTCTTGGCATTATCTTTGAGAGTGAATGGATTGAAGCGGAGCTTAATTGCATCCTCCGACAAGTATTGCAGTTTAATCATCACACACACTTCCTGAAATTCACTAATAAAGAGATGCATCTCTAGAATAAGAACAAGTGAATTTAGGAAGTATGCTGATATACTGTGGTTTTAGTTCATAGTGATTACCCACTGCATGTGGAAGTATGATATATGACTGTAATGATGTGCGCAATGAGTAACATCGATCCTAAAGGACCGGAATCAGTTGGTCCATCTTGTCTCTCATGAACAACTCTGATCTTATTAGTTGACCAAATTGATCATGAGTATAATATGGCATGAACCAGCGACCGTGAGTGGATGCGTGAGTTTCCTAAACTAATGCAAGAAGTAGAGTGTAGTGAAGATAAAACAGTGGAAGAGATATGATAAAAGAAAAAAAAATGTGATGTCCTATAGTTTCTAATTTTGTTTTTTTTTTGTATTTTCTTTACAGAATCAGAGACCAAAATACAGAACATGAGAGAAAAAAGTGGAAAGACTCACAAAAAATACCACTAAATGGCGGCAAATACCGTTATTTAGCGGCTAAATCAGGGAGTTTAGCTCCGTGATTTTTGCGGTGTACTATTGATTCTTCTTTCGTTCCATTTTGCTTTGTGTATCTATACTTTTAGGTCCCTGCACACTCAACACATACTGTTAACCCGTAAAACGTTAGAAAAAGAAAAAAAAATACTGTCGATCTCCGGCAACGGGACCAAAAACTTGATGTGTACAATCTATTGCAAGCATACAGTGTTAGTTGTAGCGCTTAACAGATCGTTTCCACGAGATTCTAAGGTGTTTTGTATTCTTACTCATGCTTTAGTTCTATAAAATTAACTATGAGATTTTAAATTGAGAGGATTAGTTTTAAGTTCTAAATTTTAGCCTGGGAATTCGAATCCATTAGAATAATAACCTAACAAAGAATTATTTTTTTCTTCCTAACTTTTTAATTATGCACGATCAAGTAACACATTAAAAAGGTGATCTTTTTAATTTGATTTTAATTAAGTGCCCCTAAGTATGACCTATCAAGTGATGTGTAAGTATAGATCATCAAAGATAATATCTTTCTTAAAAACAAATTATATCTAGTAGATAATCTATAAACAAAAGTAAAGAAACAAACTTTAAACTCTAATCTAAGCATAGGCTATCAAAGACTAAACTTAAGTATAGCCTATCAAAAAATTAGATTTGAAAGTTTATTCTCTTCAATTTATTTATAGGAAATTCTTTTAATAATTCTATAAATAAAAACAAAGAATATGAATTCCAAATCTCATCTAAGTATAGATTATCAAAATATAAATTAAGCAAAATCTATCAAAAAATTATGATTTACGAAATCTATCTTTTATTTATTTATAGAAAAATCATGACTTTATTTCTTTTTAGGAAGAAGATAAAATAAATCCATATTAGATCTATTAATCTAATTTCATCGACATCGTAGGGCTAAAGTAAACTAGTTACTCATACTACTAATTATCAAAAACCTATATTTATTTATAAAAGCCATAAAAAATTCTATTTTCCTAGAAAGCAAGATAAATATATATTACAAAGCAAATAATTTATATTAAAAAACAAATAAATCTATCTAAAAAGCAAATAAAATATTTCTACTTACTAGAAAGAAGTTGAAAACAATGGCGCACATCTGAAACATGGTATTGCGGTCATCACCCCTTCGGCCAACCCTAATTTTATTAATTAAAAAGAGTAAAAAATTACATCATAAAAAAACCATAGTTTATAAGGATATGGCCAATACATAGGCCTCAGAGAACCAAACTAGTATAAGTGAGTAACTACAAAATTACGTCAAAGACTCCGTAAAAAAATCTTAATATATGGGCCCCATAGTGCTGCTATTTGGTGGCAATTGCCACTAAATGGCTGCAAAATTTTAAGTTCCGGACTTCAACTTTCTTCTACATTGATGTTCTAGTCCTTTCCTTTTGATATAAATGACTGTCTTCATGATCTTTTAACTTGACTCACTTTTAACTCTTTTCTGGACTTGGTTTCTTAATCCGACTTTGAATTTATGCCATCTCCTTGTACAATAGGTTTAACTAAAAAGCACACTAAAAATATCCGAGAAGTATTATTTAAATACAAAAATAGATAATATGGATGTTATAAATATACAATATATGACACTCATCATGACCCATTAGAGTGCACAAGATAAACGACATTTCTATACGAGGTACGACGTTTCTTTTTTTATGATCCCTACTTATTTAAATATTGTTCGTATCAAATCATCAGATGCTATGTGCCCGATGATGAGATTCAGAGCATAATTGCCTCCTGTCATATAGAAGCATGTGGGGGCCATTTTTTGCTTAAAAAATAGTTGCCAAATTACTCCAATGCAGATTTAATTGGCCCACTACATTTAGAGACACATATGAATATTTTAAACATTGCAAGTCATGTCAAAAACTAGGAGCGCTAACCCAAAAGAATGATATGCCTCTAACACTTATTCTTACAGTTGAGATATTTGATTGTTGGGACATTGATTTTATGGATCCGTTTCCTATTTCTAACAGATATGTTTATATTCTTATAGTGGCCAATTATGTCTCTAAATGAGTGAAGTTGTGGCATATAAAAATAATGATCAACAAATCATTATTAAATTTCTTAAGGAACATATATTGTCCAGATTTGGAGCTCCTAAAACTATAATAAGCGACGAGGGTTCTCATTTATGCAAGAAAGCATTTAAAAATTTAATGAAGAAATATTACATTACATACAAAATTTATATACCTTATCACCCACAGTCAAATAGACTAGTTGAATTGGCCAATAGGAAAATCAAGCAAATTTTGGATAAAACGGTTAATCTATCATGCAAAGATTGGTCGTTTAGACTAATAAATGCTTTATAGGCATATCTTACTGCATCTGAAACACCCTTAGGCATGTCTCAATACAGAATAATCAATAGAAAGCTTGTTATTTGCTTGTAGAGATCAAGCACAAGGCGTATTCGGTAATAAAATTAGTTAATTTAGATATCAACTCAGTTGACCCATTATGAAAAAAATTACAAACAAATGAATTAGAAGAGTTAAGATGTGATACATATGACAATTCACTTTCAAAGGAAACGATGAAAATATGGCATGATCATCATCATATCACACGCTGTGTTTTTCATCCATCCGACAAAGTAGTTTTCTATAATTCACGCCTTCATTTATTTTTAGGGAAATTATATTCACGGTGGAATGGACCATTTATTGTTAAAACTATGTATCCGTATGGCACGAATGATATTGAAAATCCTAAAAATGGTCATGTATTTAAAGTGAACGGGAAATGCTTAAAACATTACTTAGAATTTTCAAAACACACGGAGCAATCTCACGATTTAGTGGAACCTCTGACATCTCACTGATACGAGTTTAGCACACATTGTATACTATTGTATATTATGTACTAACAATTTTTGTTTTGTAGTTGATGCACCATGAGTACTGAGGTTATACCTAAACACTCTTTCATAATTCTTACTTGTTCTTAATAGATTTAATAGAAATATCAATTCATTTGGGATATTGTGCATTTTAAGTTGAGGGGGTTGCTTATGAATTTTAACCTTAGTTTATATACTCACGATGTTTTCAACAATTTAACCTTAGTTTTTATTCTCACAATATTTTCAACAATATAATCTTATTTTTTATACTCACAATGTTTTCAATAATTTTATCTTTAAATTTTGTTTTCAACAATTTTGTTTTCAAATTTCTTCTGAATTTTTAAAAATTTCTAATCATTTTTAGTTTTTCTTCTAAAAATCTTCTACAAAAACAAAAATATTTGCTTACCAAAGTTTAATTATTAATTTTAAAATTAGGAACTAGCAATTAGTTTTTGGAAATAACATTAGTTTAGGAACAAACACTTGAAAAAAAATTGGCCTGACATAGTTCTCAACAGAGAACGGCTGTCGAAACCGCTATCGAAGTGGCTGTCGATAGTCGGTCACTATAGGACAAAAATTGCCTTGCCCGAGAGCGGTTGCTGAAGCATCTGTCGACAGACATTACAAGCAGACTCCATCTATAAATATTCCTGTGAGCTTCTTTTTCTCCACACACAAACCCTAGCCTCTTTCTACAACACCCAAGGACAAAAATTGTCCCTTTTCGAAAGCTAAACCCAATCCCACAGAATTTCTTTCAAATTTTCAAATATCTCTAAGTAAGTGTTCTTCTCTCCGATTTTTCATTGGTTGTTCTTCATAAAAAGTAGATTTTTATTTCAAAAATCTAGATCTAAAATTTATATGAAATAATTACAGTAGATCGAAAATAGATTCAAACTTCTTAGTAGATTTGGAGTCTTTTAGCTAATTTTTATGGATTTTTGACAAATTTCTCGAAATAATTGAAAATATATACTAATTCAATGGTAAAATCAAATAAAAATCTCAACTTTTTAGCATAATAATTTATAGGTTGCTTGAATAATTAACATATATCAAATTCATGCATTAAAAGTGAAATTAGAATAATGTCTGATATATTTGGGGAGGAATTGGGAATTATTATAAAAAAAAGGGTTAATTATACTCAGACCCTCTGTAGTATGGAGGTGTATAACTTATCACCCCTAAAATTTTAAACTCTCACTTAGATCCCCGGACCGTGAAAAAAATATTTTCGTATGAGTTTTCCTGTCAGTTTTTTTTGCGGTACAGAGGGTCTAAGTGAGAGTTTTAAATTTTAGAGCTGATAAATTATACACCCCTCATGCTACAGGAGGTCTGAGTGTAATTAACCCTAAAAAAAAGACAGAGAAAGAACAAACATAAAAAAATAATAAAGTAAGGAAATATATATATAATAGTCATAAATAATTTTGAGAAATAAATTATATTTTGGTAAGAAATATATTTTATGATTATTTTTCAGGATGGGACTAAGAAAGCAAACCGTCTCGAAGAGAGCACGAGCAGACTCTTTAAGCCCATCTCCTTCACAGAGATGCAAAGCTACCAAGGCAAACAAAAAGCTCTTGGAGAAGTATGAGGATTTCAAGCTCGGACCCGAATGAGTGATTAATTATGCACATATACACAAACATCTTGCCTTCAGAGCATAGATACAAGGTGCAGGACTAGCAGCATAGATGTTATATCAGCACACACCACTTTGTAATGAGATAGTACGGGAATTCTATGTCAATCTGCAGCCAACAATGGGGGACCAACGTGCATACTCCATAGTAAGAGCAAGGAAATACTGTTTACAAGAGTGAAAATCATGCAGGCTATTCCTATCCCCAATATGCCTGAAGAAGAGCTGTTTTTCAATGACAGAGTTAAATGAAATACCAAGTGACTCCCAAGCGTTCAAAGAGTTTTGCACAAATATCAGTAATCACATTTTCAATGAAAGTTTCTTGAGAGCTACTTGTGATAGGAGTACGTTTTGGTGATTTTATTTATCTAATACAATATCATACCATCCTCTATAACAATCGAACTATATTTAAGGATTGTGGTGTTATTGAGAATAATTCTGGAATGGTGCCCATTCAATGTCGCCTCCATCATGGACTCTGTGATAATTCAATGCATGGGACAAGCCTATGAATGTATCATACACCCAAGAATGGCAAAACCAGTACTAGTTCTGTCGTCTTTTATAATGAAAATCTGCATCAGCACGGGATCGATTTGTCATCAACTGACTCATTCATCCGTCCAATGCAACCATTATTGGATACAACCATTCGGAGGAGCATGAGTGCTCGACACACCTACTAGGAGCAGCAAGTACAATAAGAGCAACAAAAAAATGTTGTCCCGTCGGCTGGTCACGGAGAACAACAATAAGAACAAGGAGGTTTAGCAGCTCAGGTGGCCCAACCAGTAGAGATTAGACTCCAAATATTGAATGAGTCAATAACACGAATGACTAACATATTTAGTGAAAGACTGCAAATAATTGAGACACAGCAAATCCAAACTGAGTATCGTCAACAACGTCAATATTGGCTCTTTACAAGATATGAGGATGCCACCGTTTCTCCGAGAAGATGTGCTAAGGAATCACAGGATTCTGCCGGTGTCAAAGATGTAAGTGATAAAAACAAAATCATTAACAGAATAATTGGTATCGACTATTTAAATGAGTGGATTTTTGGAAAAACTGACAAAACCAGGTGTTTTCTATCCTTAGCATCTTACATTATTTCTTAGTGTATTGTTTGCATAATTATATTTTGATACACTAAGGATACTACATAATTTAAGTTTGGGGATGGATAGATACACTTTAATTCACTATATCATATGTATCACAACTAACTGATTAAATTCTAAAAACCTATAAAAATTTAAAAATTTAAAAAATTTTATTTTTTTGAAGTAAAAAGTAAGATTAGAAGTATTATACATGGTATATTCATGAGATTGACATCTTAATATTGATGCTTATATGATAATAGTTTTTATGTAATCTTGATTGTGAAGTTAAATCCAACAATAAGATATATAGATACTTAAGATTTGAGTCAAGTATGCACTATAAACACTTATACAATGAGTTATGAAAAGTTAATAATAAAAAGAAAACTTAAAAGAAAGACTTATCATATATAAATATATATAAAAAAAAAGAAAATAGGAATGAGCCCGGTATTAAAGTAAGGATCTTCTATAAAAATAAAAAGGAAACAAATAAAATAAAGTAAGTGTTAAATAGTTGGGTTCGTGCGCCTCTGTAAGCGTGTGTATTCACATGAATGATACTATGGACTTTTATTAACATGAGCTAAGTAACTGGACATTTATGTCTCACAAAGTGTAAGTGTTCACATGAATGGCAAGTGTTTATAAAAATTTTAAAAAATAATATATAGTACACACACACACATGAAAAGGGTTCCTATAGGTTTATTTGAAACTTGACAAAACTCACAAACATGATCGCAAGAGTGCATAGGAAAGGATAATTGAAAGTAAAAGTATATTTATGATACAATTTAAATAATTATGATATGTGTATAAAGATATTAGATTATATGTGATTTATTAAGGTTGATATGTTTATAAATATCCATGTGCATATGATCTCTAATTGAGGTTGAAATGGAAAAGAAATGAAAAGCAAAAAAAAAAAAAATAGATAGATAACAATAGGATATAACTATTTTTTTCTTCTTTATTTTACACTTATTATTATTTTTTATTTTATTTATTTTTTAAATCCAACATTTCTTGATGTTTGTAGGTAACATCACCAGAAAGACTCACTAGACAACACTCATCTAGTATGGTAATCTAGGGGTTTAATGGCTTGATGCACGTGCTAACTACAATTGTGATTTTTACGAAAGTGAGTTAGGATTAATTGACTTTTTAGTTTAAGATTTTATTTTACATTCTTAATTTGATAATTTTTCTAGGGAAAAGCTAAACTTAAGTTGGGGGGGGGGGGGGGGGAGTATGATTACGAGTAAAAAAATATAGTTATTTTAGTTTATTTTTTATACCAGTAATCTAATTTTAGTGATTAATACGAGAAATTAATGATAAATTATTTTTATTAATCAAATTCTCTAATTTGATATTTTTCTAGTGTTTTATAGTCTTTTTGCAGGGTTTTATGTGAAAGAAATCAATAAAATGAAGCGCATCTCAAATATCAACTCATAATTATGACTTTACAAGTCTAACTGTCGACAGCTCTCTGTTGGTTATTGACATCTCTGTGTTGGCGATTAAGAACAAATCCAAGAGTGGCTTCAAAGCAGCTTTGGAAAGTCATAGCTATAGAGTTGATTTTTGAGGATTTTTTAAGAGAAAAGAGAGTTTCCTTGTAAATAGGATTATTGCCAGTTTTTTGTGAGGCTATGAATATCCAATGTAATTGAGAATTTCAAATATCAAGCAATAGAAGCAATTTTAAGAGATATTAGAGATTTTAGTTTTTGTATTCTTTCGTAGAAATCAATGAAATAATTTCTTTTCTTTTATTCATGGCTATAATGAGTATGAGTAGTTAAATTCTTGTGTTGGATTAGATGAGGTAACGAACCCTAGAAAATTTACTGGTATCTGATTTACTAGCATATTATGCTTAATTGATTTACGTAAAGTTGATATTTTTAATTCTCGATTATCTTGTTAGGTTTTAAATATGATTTTGAGTATTTGAAGATTTATTGTTTGACGATATATTTGTTACTTAGTTTTTTATATAACATAGACTTCTTAGACATAGTGTATACTTAAACTTTAAACGTTTATTTTTGTTATTAATATATCATGGTTAGATAAACTCAAAATATATATGTGTTTAATTAGGGAAATTTAATTAAATTATCAAGTTTACAACTTTGTTTGATTTATGCATTAACGATATATATTCTGGTTATAGGAAGACCACATGATTTATACAATTGAGATAAACAAGTATAAATGCATTTAGTAATTTATTTTATGGAGGAATTGACATATCTGACCAGCAACTTTATTTTAAGTAATTTAAGAACCTTCAATATTTAGTTTTAGTTAATAAAAATTCAATCTTTTTTTAGTTTCATAATTTATTTTTTCTTTAGTGTCTAACACAATAATCAAAATGATATTCAAGAGAACGATCTTGGATTGCCGCCGTTATACTACTTGTTCGATCTCTTGTACTTAGGAGTGGACGATATAGATTGCAGTCACCACCTTCACAAAGTCTAGGTATAGTGGATTTATAACGCAGCAGAGCTAGCACTTTCAGTCTCTACTAGCTTGACACGGCATGCCAAATTTATTGCCAAGAGGAAGTTATGGTTATCTATAAGAAGACCCTTGATTGTCCATCACAAAACATGACAACTTAGTGGTAGGGCTCAACATTTTCCTTTAGACGGCCTACCCCACAGTCCATCGGGTAACTACATATCCCCAGATTTATCTTCTCAAAATTACTACTATCCAGACTAAAGGCGAGTGCCAACTCGCTAGTATTTGATTCCATGAAGCCGACTTCTATTCCTTATTAGGCATGGGATTAGAAGATCCACAGGATTATCTAGATTCTCTTATTCTCTAGAGTTAAGTTCAAAATTGATTCAAGTCGCTCAATATAAGCTTTCCGGCTACATGCTTCGAGTCAAATACTCTTAGAGCTCATTGCAACGTACTCAAGAGTAGAAAATTATTATCATTTCAAAAAATCACTGGCCTATATTTGGAAGATTACAAGGACCCAGTAAGCAATTGGATTTACATAGACAATTAAGTCCACGAAGATCTATCTAGAGAAAAGTCAATTAAACAACACCCGAAAATCGTGAGTCCTACAAGTGACATCTTGAGGGGCCGACAGTCTAAATTCAGCCAGAACTCTATTACATTTGATACAAGATTTTTTTTTTTTTCCTAACTATGCAAGGAAACCTTAAGATTCCAAATCTATCAGGATGGTAATTGATTAGCAGACAAAAAAAACTATAAATACACCTCTCTTGCATGGGCAGATGATTGGATTCTGATCATCTGGTCTGTAATTTCTTGAGAACTTGCAGTAAGAGAGGAGAGTTTTGTTAGTAAGATCTTATATTCAATATAAAGATCATGTTGATCCGTTAAAATACCTCCGAGGATGTAGGCTTGGTAGTTCACCAAGTTGAACCTCGTTATATCTTTGTACATCTTCTTCTTCGTTTCATTTTATTTTACAGCTAACTAGTACCCTTACATATTTTCCTTTTCTAACATCTTCATCAGTTTGAGTCTATCTCAAGTCAAATATCCTATAATGGCTCCTAAATTGACCTTACTTTTTTATTTGCCATTTTGGATTGAACAAGCTATACTGATTGGTTCTAATTTCAAGCCTACATCGTAGTACTGGAAGTTAGAAATGATCAGCAATTCTTATTTATACTGATCTGAGTCTACCCACGGACTCTGAAAGTTGTAATTTCATGAAGTTTTATTTAAACATTCATCCTGTACGGTGTTCAAATTTAAATCAACTAAGCAAAAAAAAAAAAATTAAAATAAAATGAAAAGGTTCCCACTATATGAAAAATTAAAAATAGACAGCTTTTTAGAAAAACTCAAATCTTGAATTTTATTTTTAAAAATAAGTTTATAAATACTTACGAAAAACAACCAAGTTGACAAGTTTGCTCCTATTCATCTTACATAAATCATTTCAGCCAATTTATTTTTCAAATTCCAATTGAAAAGTTCATTCTCTTCTCTGAAATCCTAAAATTTTCCACTCACGATTGTTGATTATGCTAGTGACTATTAATGGACTTATTAAGTTAATAAAATTGTATAGACGATAAGCGGCGAACAATGCTACCTCGAGAAAGAAGATAGGTCAAGATTTGTGAACGAAAACAGTGGAGCTTAAGAAGGTGACGAAGAATCCAAAGTCCAATAACATATTGACGCAGGACGGAAGCGAAATTAGGGTTAGGGTTTTGAAAATTAGAATTTTTCTAGGGGAATTGGGGAAGAATAGATGGATTGGGGAAAACTTTTAGGATTTGGGAATCCACCCAGGCCCACGCCCACTCTCCACGAATTCACGAGGAAAGATTTCTGACTCAGCGAATTTCACGCCAGAGATTTCTCAAGAAAATTTCTCAAAAAATTATTCATCTTTCAATACTTCATACAACCCCTATATATAGAGAAACCCTGACAAACAGAATCTTAATAAAATCCAAACTGCTAATCAAATCAAATATCTAATACAATCCAAATTCTAATCTAATCTAATCTAATCTAATCTAATCTAATCCTGATCTCCATCAATTCTCCCCGGCTTCAAAGCATTCATCCCCGATGAATGTGGAGATAAGTAATGATAAACACGTCCGGGTTGAACTGATCGGCATCCACGAATTATCCCAATTAGGCCATGGTGATGGTCGAGAAACCATAGCTCGTGCATCACATCTCTCAGGAGGAACCAAAACTTTCACTTTATTATCAAGTACAAATTCTTGCAAAATATTATGTAGATATACAACAAATTTGTACTCATCATTGCAAATTGCTATCTGTCTAGAGATCTCATCATGCATAATGTTTGCCCGAAAAATTTAATCTTCCTTTATATGCCAATTTAATTTTGAATTACAGCAATAAAAAAAAAATTACAAAATAGAAAATCGAGATTACAAGAATGGGGATCGATTGATTTCGATTCCCCTTTATTTTTGTGGGTCTGGCAGCGGTGGAGCTTTGTTTCTGTACTCCGTTGACGATCCAATCTCTCTGAATTGCGGAACTCCGCTCTGGATTTTTGGACTCTGGAAAATTGAATTCTTCCCCAAAGAATCTCCCAACTCTGCCCTGATTCAAAAGTCCCCTCTAATCCAAAAGTCCATTCTTCGGTTAAATTCCTGTATTTTATAAACCGAAAAAGCTCCAAATATGGCTCAATTCTCTCCTGAAAAATCGGATCACGGATTATCAGTCCAAAAATAGGAAATAAAACAACGGAAAATAATAAAACAACGGAAAACAACCCGCGGGTGGCAACCCGCGGGATCGCCCCCGCGGGTTGCAACCCGCGGGGCATCCCGCGGGGGTCCCGCGGGATGCAACCCGGGGTGTGCCCACTTAGCAAAAATGATTTTTTTTTTTTTTTTTTTTTGTATCTACACATAACATGCATATCAGGCAAATGCAATGCAACAGACTCAAGTGGTACAATTCCAAAAAACAGATATGTTGGTTCCCTAAAATGACATACATCAATCACCGCAAATGATATAACATCACTACACTGTGTGGGAATTTGATGAATCTCGAAAGGAAACTCCAAATGATTTCTAAAAAATAATATATTAGAATTAACCTGCCAAAATATGGGAATGATGCTCAAAGACTTACCGGTAGCAATATTAGTGTCAACTATTTCATACTCGGTCTCTTCATCTACATTTGACTCCAAAATTGAAGATCCAGTATCATGTGGTGGTGTACTAGACTCTACCAAAACATTCTGAGTATCAGTAGTATCAGTAGTATTCTCTACAGTAGCATGGATTTCAATAGAAATATGAATCTGTATATTAGACTCTTGTGCCTCATTAATAATATCATCATTAAGTATAAAAGGAATATGAGTATCGGCAATAAGAATAGACATGTTCGATTCCAATTGTGATTCAACTACAGTACTTTCCTTAGAAACATGAACCTCAATAACTTCTGAATCGTCAACGTGATTAGGGGGCATGATATCTATGGGTCTACTCTTGAAGGGACACTCATAATCGTAATGCCAAGATATGCGACACTTAGAACACTTGGTCATGGTACATTGAAAGGCAGAGTGTCCATATTTGTCGCATTTAGGGCACTGTGTTCTAACTTTTAAAGTGAATCTATTTTCCAATTTGTTTAAAAGACGAGTCCTATAATACGTAGGAAGATACTCTTCAATAAGAATATCTTTCATCTCTTCCCACGAGTTTATAGGATTCCTATAACGTTCCTCACGATCTATCTCTACTGAAATCCAAAAATTTTTGGCTTGTCCCACTATTCGTCTTCTAGCAAATTGAAATTTACGTTTGCTAGACATTTCATAACAGTCAAAGTAACATTCCATATTCACTAACCAATCAATAAAGTCGCGAATAGAGGAATACCCATCAAATACAGGATCTTTATATCAGAATTTTTCATCTATTATTTCTCTAGCAGCACGCAGATCATAAATATAATGGGATCTCTTTGACTCCGAATGGCGACTAGATCATGTTGTAAAATGAGACATGCTTAATATAATGAATGGATCATGCAATGCGAACTAGTCAAGTATACAGATGATAGTGCAAAATCTAAGACTCAGACAACCCAAATGCATGCATTAAATTAATTTTTCCCAATAAATTAATTGCTAAATGCAAATGAATATGAGATCACTAGAGAGAAACAATTAACCATTCCGTCACAAATTATTGCAATCCAATAATATTTGCAAAGAATTTAGTAGTTGAAATTCAGTTCAAGTTAAGTATCACTTGGAGAGATGAGTAGTTCACGTCCAAATAAACTTTGAATCACCACTTTTTTTTCTTAACGGGTCTGCGCTGTCAGCGGGTCTGCACTGCTGTACTGATCTGAATCAAAAGCGGAGTAGATCTGGATCTGTGGGTCAGATCTGAAGTTTGCGGGTCAGACCCAAAATAAACCCAATCTTCTATTCTTCTGTGGATGTGGATCTGAACCAAATCAACCCAATAACCAACAAACCCAAAACCCAATAGATCTGTTCTTCTATCTCTCGCTGTAGTTGAGGGGAAAAGCAGATGAGGAGGTGGTTCCTGTCGAAGTGGAGGCAGGACGGAGGAGCGGTTAGGGGCGACGAGGACGACGGCGACGAACGGAGGTGATGGCGACGAGGGGGGGGGGCGGTGGGGAACAGGGGTAAGTCCTTTGCTGCGACTGCGACTGGGAGTCCTTCACTGAGACTATTGACGATTGGTGGCGGAACAGGGGTGGTTGACGGGAGGCGGGCGGCGGACAGCGGGCGGAGGCGGCGGAAGTCGGGCGGAGTTGGCGTGGCTAGCGGGTTGCTGACGGTGGGCGGTGCTGGCAGAGGGCGGCGGGCGAAGGCGACGACGAGGGGGCGGAGAACGGAGACGGGCAGCGGGCGGAGGCGGCGATGCCGCTGCTGCTTTGGCTGAAAAAGGCGGCGGGCTGCTGCTGCTTCGGTTGAAGAGGACATCGGGGTGGGTGGTGGCTAGGGGGGATCGGATATGGTAGGATTTGGGGTTTTAGAGTTTTTGGGATTCTTGAGTTTTGGGGCTTTTTGGTCGGGTGGAAAAAGAGGAAGAGAGAGTAGGTCGGGAGGATTCGAGGGAGAAAGAAGAGATTTGGAGAAAGAGAGTTTTTTTTTTTTTTTCCCCCTCCTTCTCTCTCTCTCGGGAGGATGAGAGTTAGGAGGGGAAGAGAATAGGGCTTTGCTGCTGTTCTCTTCTCTTTTTTTTTTTTTTTTCTTTTTTTTTTTCTTTCTTTTTTTTTTTCCTTTTTTTTTTCTTCTCTTTCTGATCTGTGATTTTTTTTTTTTTTCTTCTCTCTTGCTAGTTGATGGAGGGTGAGGATGAGAGTGGCTGGGTCATGTGGAGGACGATCAGGTGGAGGAGGAAATAATAATTTTAGGCTCTGATACCAATTTGAAGCAGGACGGAAGCGAAATTAGGGTTAGGGTTTTAAAAATTAGGGTTTTTCTAGGGGAACTGGGGAAGAATAGATGGATTGGGGAAAACTTTTGGGATTTGGGAATCCACCCAGACCCACGCCCACTCTCCACGAATCCACGAGGAAAGATTTCTGACTCAGCGAATTCCACGCCAAATATTTCTCAAGAAAATTTCTCAAAAAAATATTCATCTTTCAATACTTCATACAACCCCTATATATAGGGAAACCCTAACAAACAGAATCTTAATAAAATTCAAACTGCTAATCAAATCAAATATCTAATACAATCCAAATTCTAATCAAATCAAATCAAATCAAATCTAATCTAATTTAATCTAATCCTGATCTCCATCACATATCTCAGTGAGCAATAATGCTAAGTAAAACTGTTGCATAGAATTCAGAACTATGAATTAGGCATAGTTTAGGTTTTGAATAAATTAGGTTTAGGATGATGAATAAGGCTTAGTTATTGTTAGGCTCTCTCTCTCTGAATCTGTAATTGCACCTAAAAGCTTTCACAGAAGTTTGGCAACTTTGTTGTTTTTTTTTTTTTTTTTTTTTTTTTATACTACTTGGTCTTTATTAAAATAGAATCCGAGATTTGAATTCTACTCAAATATTGTCCTTATAAAAAAGCACCTTTCAATGAAATTAACTAAAAAACACAAAACTTTTATGTAAACTAAATATGAATGAAAAGAAAATTGTGCAGAGACATATTTGTAGAATGGAAAAACGTGTTATATGCAAGGTTAGCCAATAGCCTAGTGTTAAGGCAATAGAATCTCTATTTAACTTAAATCAGTTTTGATTTTAGATTTGGAAATCAAATTATATCTAATTACACTCTACAAATTATCCTAAAATAAAAAATGGATCTTTCATCTTATCATCATTTAAAGGAAAGTGGATTTCCAACTTTATCCTAAAAGGAAAATGGTTAAGCTCTCTCTTAGCCTATAAATAATCATAAGAAGAGACGATATGGGATCCTTGAGCAAAATCATCTGGCTCCAGACCCTCGCGTGCCTGAAATCAAGTGTCCATGTAGAGGCCGACTGTCACCCTTTTATCTTCTCCATCTACAATAGAGTACTCGGATCATCAGTGGTGTAAGCTCGAGTCTCATAGCCACATGAAAAGATCTAATATTAAAGAAAGTGAGACTTGTGACAACGTCTCCCACTGTTGTGATCTTTTTATAATTATTTCTCTCTCTTCCTTTTTCTATAGTTGTAATTTGATATTAGAAATTAACTTTCTTTTTGTTTTTTTACCTCTCACTTCATCTCAAAACAAACAGAGCCTCATATGATGGGATCTAAGTAGGCATGAGAATGGGTCGAAGGGCCATTTTTCGGTCTGCACAATTCAAAATTTTAAATTTAAAATGGAAATTTTATTTTTCTCGTAAAAAATTTGAATATAAAGTGTTAAAAATTGACTTAAATCTTGCCCATTCTCATCCTTTCGATCTTAGCAATTAACTAATATAGTTATATAGATGTTTAATAATGAATCATGAAGAAATGTATATCCAACTTTTGATACGCTTCCTAGCAGTGTGTTCTGTTTCGGAATTTAAAATGCTTTGGTGATTAGTCCATTCTTCAGGTGTCATTTTCTAAGGAAGATTACAGGCTGCTTGGACTTTGTTTGCATGGAAATAATAAAGTAAAACTACTTCTACTATGTGTTTGTTTGGCTAAGAACTAAGTAGAAAGTTAATTCTTAGATAGTGATATAGCACCTTACTTTCAAAGTTTTCTTCCTTGTACTTTTGGTTTGGAAGAACTTTAGAAAGTAGATAATCAAGACAATAAATTAATTTTTTATTTGCATATCATGATTACCATTCAAAAATTATAATTTTATATATAAAAACTAATAAAATAATATAATTATTATTTTATTTAATCAATTAAATAATATTAGTTTCACTTCCTAATACACTCTCTTCTTTTAAAAATTAGTAAACAAACATATGAAAAAAATTCTCTTCTTCTACTTTAGTTTGGAAAGTTATTTCCAAACACACCCTTAATTTTAAACTTAAATCTTCAACGAACTAGCTGTTTCATTCATCAGTCGAGCCTGCTCGAAGAGACCACTCATTTACAATTCTTTTTGTGATAGTGCGGCCGTATTATAATTAATTACCGAAGTTAAATTTTCTAAGTAATGCCAAGAATTAAACTAATTAGAACTATTCTTTTGGAAAAACAAAATGTTACCGGTAGCCCGCTCTCACATTTGCTACCAATTAATTAAGCAGGACAAGTACATAAATTATAAAGGAAACGACATCAGTTCGTTGGTCTCACGTGATCGGATGGGTGAATGTCCTCTTCTTTAGCCAAAAGCCCTGTATTATTCTTCTCCTTCTGACACCTCGCAATGCAGTACGAATCCCATCATTTTCCTTTCCACATGCAGAAAAGAGTATCATACATGGAACAGACAAACACGAGGGGTTAAAGCTGCCGCCCTCATCAGTTCACGAGTTTTACTTTTCCAAGCAATATTTTACCCCATCCACTTGAAAGTGCGCAAGTAGGTCTAGCCCCTCTCTTTTTTACCTTCTCTTCTATTTTTCTTCTTCTGCCGCTTCTCTCTCTCTCGAGATTCCGATCTGAATGCCTGTCTTATTGCGCTCTGCCCGAGGCTCATGCCTCCCGCTCTACCCTGACCATGTTGTCTCCGATGATAGGAATTACCGTAACCAAAAAGTTGCACCAAAATACAAGAAGGGAAAAGATGATGGGGCTAAGAAGAAAAAATAGGTTTGCTTTTCATCTTTACGCGGAATCATAGTGTTGACTGTTCGGTCGTTTGGTCAAGTAGAATAAATTCCCAATGACTGCATATTAACTAATTTGGTGGCCGGTAATAATTCGGCACTCAAAATTCATGTTTAAACATTATTGTTGAAGGTAATTTAAATTATTGCAGGTGATTTCAGTGCATGCATTAAATACCAGTTTATCAAGATTGTTAAAAACTAATAAAGACTTATATAATAGGATTTTCAAGTAATTATATCATTAGATAAATACTCAGATTGACAATTTACGCTCGGAAGTGAACGTCTACATAAAAATTTATTTTTGATCTTTTATTTGTCCGTTGTATGGAAACATAAAACTTTTTTAAAAAAAAAATTCTTTATTTTAGTGTTAATCATCTTCAACAACTGGACTTTTAGCCTATAATTAAATTAAATGAAAAGAACTTGGCTCTAATCCTTTTGAAAAGAAAACCCATGTTTTTCAAACTTCTGCTCTAATCTGACCCTATTATTTTGATCCCATCCATTACGATTTATATAAATCAAAATTCATATTTTAGGATTGATTTGTCTATTTATTAGGGGATGTGAAATGCTGTTTATTTGGAAAACAGTTAACTTTTTACCCATATTCCGAAGGTAAAATCTCATTAAATTTTATTGATTTTAGGTGTGTGTTAGCTTTAAGGATAGAGATTGTTTGGGCCAAAAATAGCTGGATCCGACTAGACCTCCAAGCTAACTCAGATATAAATGAGTAACGAAAGAAAATGGAATAAGAGGGATAAACTGGAAAACCAAACGGTGAGAATTTAATAAGATCCGATAGGGAGGATTTTGGAGCTACTTCCTCGGCTAGAAAATGTGTATTATTATTGAAGAGTAAAGATTTTAATCTCTCTATAATACTCTCTTGGTTACAAAGCCATTGATTCCTCTCAAAGACGAAAATCCCTCCTTTCCTCTGAGGAAAGATATTTATAATAGTCTTAAGTTTGTTGAAGATAAAAGTTGTTTGATAAAGTTAGTTACAAGAAAGATTCGATTCTCCCATTGTTGACTGTATGGTTGAGCAGTTGCAGCAAACATCTAGTAACGGACAAGAAAATTGTTTAGTCCATTTCTTATCTCTTCATAGGCAACATCATGCATCTGAAAATCCCCTTGGAGGTAGATGCCTGACTGTGATCTAAATAGTACATTTTCAAATGCAAGAGCTCGACAAGTAGTATAAAGATGGTACCCAAAATTGTACTCTCGAGCATTATTTTAATTATTGCGTTGGACACTAAAGAAAATAAAGTATGTGTAAAAAGAAAGATTGAATTTTTATTAAATAAAACTAAAAATTGAAGGTTTTAAATCACATAAATAAATTTGTTAGCAAACAAGTTAACTTTCCCATAAAATAATTTACTAGATGTATTTATACCTTTTTTTCTTATCTCAGTTGCATAGATCACTGTTGTAGGATCAGTGTGATCTTCCTACAGCCAAAATATATATATATATATATATATATATATATATATATATATATATATATATATATATATATATATATATATATATATATATATATATATATATATATTTAATGCATAAATCAAATAAAATTGTAAACTTGATAATTTGAATAACTTCCTCCAATTAAACATTCATGTATTTTGAGTTTATCTAAGTATATATATGAATAACAAAAATAAACGTTCAAAATCTAAATATACACAATGTCTAAAAAATCTATGGTATATCAAAAACTAAGCAACAGATATATCATCAAACGATAAATCGTCAAAAACTCAAAATCATATCTAAAACCTAACAAGATAATAGAGAATCAAAATATCAACTTTACGTAAATCAAATAAGCATAATAAGTAAATAAATCACATAACAGTAAATTTTCTAGGGTTTATTACCTCATTTGAACCAACGCAGGAATTTAGTCACTCATACTCATGATAGTCATGAATAATTTTTTTTTTATTGATTTATATGAAAGAGTGAAAAAAACAAAAATCTCTAATCTCTCTCTCTATTGCTATACTTGCTTACATAATTCTGAATTACATCGTGCATTTAAAGCCTCACAAAACCTTAATAAGAATTCTATTTACTAGGAAATTCTCTTCTCTCAAAATAGCTTCAAAAATCAACTCCGCGGTTGTAGCTTTCCAAAGCTGCTTCAACAGTCGCTCTCGAGTTTATTCTTAGTCGTTGGTTGTCGACAGCCAACAGAGAGTTGTCGACAGCCAGACTTGTAAAATCATAATTCTGAACTGATATTTGACATACGCTTCGATTCTTCGATTTCCTTCCACATAGAACCCTGGAAAAAAAACTATAAAACAGTAGAATAACACCAAAATAGAGAATTTGATTAATAAAAATAATTTATCATTAATATCTTTTATTAATCACCAAAATTAGATTACAAGTAGATAAAATAAACTAAAATAACTATAGTTTTTACCTGTAATCACATCAACCAAGTTGAGTTTTGCTATTCCCTTGCAAAATTATCAAATTAAGAAAGTAAATAAATCCTAAACTAAAAAAAATAAATAAATTCTAAGTCACTTTTGTAAGAATCACAATTTAACTTAGTACATGCAATAAGCCATTAAATCCCTACATTACCATAGTCAACGAGTGTGGTCTTGTGAGCTTTTTCAGTGATGTTACCTACAAATATTAAGAAATATTGGGTTAAAAAAATGAATAAAATAAAAAATAAGGATAAGTGTAAAATAAAGAAAAAGAAAATATTATATCATATTATTATCTATCTAATTTGTTTTGTGCTTTTCATTGCTTTTCCATATCAAGCTCAACTGAAGATATGCAAATGGATATTTAAAAAGATATCAATCTTAATAAATCAATTATAATTTAATATATTTATACATCATGATCATTTAAATCGTATCGTACATATACTTTCACTTTCAATTATCGTCTCCTAAGCACTCTTAATTTGATAATTTTGCTAGGGACCAGCAAAATCAAGTTAGGAGATGTGATTACACTTGAAAAATGTAGTTTATTTTAATTTATTTATGCATTCATAATTCACTTTTAGTGATTAATACAAGATATTAATAAAAATTTATTTTTTAATCAAATTCTCCATATGATGTTTATCTAGTATTTTATAGTCTTTTTTGTAGGGTTTTATATGCAAGAAAATCGAAGAATCGAAGCGTATTTTAAGTATCAGCTCAGAACTGTAATTTTACATGTCTGCCTATCAACACCTACCTATTGGCTGTCGACAGCCATCGACTATAATGCAAACCGAGAGGTGTTGTCGATGGAGCTTTGAAAAGTTAGGTTCACAGTTTGATTTTTTGGAGCTTTTTGAGAGAAAATAGAGTTTTTTTATAAATATAATTTATGCTAGGATTCTGTAAGAGACTATAAATACTAAGGAATATATATATATATATATATATATATATATATATATATATATATATATATATATATATATATATATATATATATATATATATATATATATATATATATATATATATAGTAATTTAGAGATTGAAGACTTTAGTTTTTGTACTCTTTCAAATAAATCAATAAAAGAATTTCTTTATTCACGGCTATGATAAGTATGAGTGGCTAACTTCTTGCATTTCAGATGAGCTAAAAAATCCTAGATAATTTACTAGTATGTGATTTTTTTTGGGCTTATTGTTTCTAACTATTTTATGTAAAGTTGATATCTTTGATTCCCTATTATATATGAAATAATTTATATATAATTTTGAATTTTTGATGATTTATTATGTGATAATATATTCGTTGCTTAGTTTATGATATACCGTAGACTTTTTAGGCACTATATATGTTTAGACTTTGAACGTTTATTTTTTGTATTCATATTTCATGCTTAGATAAACTCAAAATACATATAGGTTTAATTGGGAAACTTATTCAAAGTATCAAGTTTGCAATTTTGTCAGATTTTGTGCTTCAATGATAATTTTTCGGTTCAAGGAAGACCACGTGATCTATGCAATTAAGATAAAAAAGTATAAACATATCCAGTAAATTATTCTACGGGGGAGTTAATCCATTTGACTAACAATTCTTTTTCAAGTAAATTTAAACCCTTTTTAGTTTTAGTTAATAAAAATCTAATCTTTACTTCTAGTTCAATAATTTATTCTTCATTAGCATAAACACAATAATCAAAATGATTCTCGAGAGAATAATTTTGGGTTACTACTCTTGTACTACTTGTTCTATCTCTTCCACTTGGGATCGTACGATTTAGATTGCGGTCAATTTTTTGGTGACATTGTCGGGATCAATCCTATTATGTTACACTTTAGTATACATTATGGGTTCCTATATCATTAATTTTGTAATTTTGAATTTACATGACCAGTTGGAGGAGAACTTTAAACGGAAGACTTATTCAACCGTACTCAAATCTACACATGCTTCCAATCCATCAAACACCTCACAACAGTAGCACTAATAATAATAACAACATGAATAACAGTAATAATAACAGATTCAGAGATAACAATACAAATGATAATAATAGACATCATGGAGGTAGTGGAAGGTCTTTACGAGATTATTTACAACCTAATAAGTCAACCTAACCTTCATACATAACATTTTGTTTGAATATGGAATCCTTCAAGATTAAATCTAAAGTAGTTCAAATTTTGCCTAAATTACACGGAATAGACTCAGAGAGACCATATTTGCACTGCCGAGAATTTGAAGAAATTTGCTCTATTATTAATCTTCAAAATATTACTGCAGAGCAATTTAAGTTTAAACTCTTTTCATTCTCCCTTAAGATTAAAGCAAAGATATACCTACATTCTTTACATCCCAATTCAATAGGAAGATGGGATAAGATGCAAAAAGAATTCTAAAAGAAATTCTTTTATTCACATCAAAAAATTATATTCGAAAGTAAATTCTTAATTATCATCAGAAAGAAGATGAACTATTATTCAAGTGTCGGGATATATTTAAAGATTTGCAACTCTCATGCCCACATCATGGCTTTGAGATATGGAGGACTGTAAGTACCTTCTATCAAGAGATAAACATGCAACTAGACAATTTGTAGAAACTGTGTGTAATAGTGAATTTCTAAGCAAAAATGCTGAGAAAGTAAGGGATTATCTTGATTCACTTGCTAAAAATTTACAAGCCTGGAAAACTAAGAATATTTCGGAAAGACACCAATTAGTAGAGAAGCATCATAATCGAGATGGACTTATTAAATTAGGAGAAACCGAAAATATAGCTACTTGATTAATTAATATTACGAATAAATTTAAAGATTTGCTTACAACGAAAACTGAAATAGTTAAGCTAATTGAAGAAGTTCTGGAAGTTTGTGATATTGCAAATTACAAGAATACGTGACTTGCGAATGTCAACACTTCCTACTTTTAAGAAAACATTAAACTAACAAGCTAATGCCTTTAATATTGTTCCTAAATTAGCAAACAACCCATATTCACAAACATATAACCCTAGTTGGAGGAACCATCCATATCCTCAATGGAAGCAGAATCCTCAATAATAATTTAATCATCAAAATAAACCACCCACTAATCCACCACAATAATACTTCCAACTTTCTAAATCAATTTTCGGCATACCAACCGCCAACGAAGAGAAATTTTGATAATAATTTTTTGCAGATATAGTAGAGAATGGATCAAATGATCCAAGCACAATAGTAGTTTGATCAGTCACAACACACCATCAACAGTAAAAATGCGATAGCTTTCTGTAGTATCTGATCACAGATAAGCCACCTTAGTTCTGCTTTACAAACAAAGGAAAAATGTAAGTTACCATCTCAGCTAGAAACCAGTACTTCAGGTAAATTCGAACGTATAAATGCTATTACTTCTTCCATTAATAATGATATACCTGAGATAACTGCTGTAATAAGTTTGTGAAGTGGTAAAGCACTTGATGAGCCTATTTTAAAAGAAAATACTGAGAAGAAATAGGGGAATGATTCAGTACAACAATCTAAATATGATAATTTTAAAGAATTTGCTTCCACAAATTTTAAGCCACCTGTACCATTTCTCTGACGATTGAAAGTTAAAAATATTAATGCATCTTATGCTGATAATTTAGAAATTTTTAAATAGGTACAGATCAACATACCTCTACTGGAATCGATCAAACAAGTCCTCTCATATGCAAAACTCTTGGAAGACTTGTGTACCATCAAAAGACGTCACAACATACAGAATAGGTAAGTGTATTATTCCGTTCTGAAATGCCTCTTATATATAAGGAACCTAGATGTCCCATTATTTTTCATGTGATAGGTCAACATAATTTAGAAAAAAATTTACTAGATTTGGAGCTAGTGTTAATCTTTACCATATTTGGTTTACAATTACCTAGCTCTAGGAGAATTTAAACCTACACCGATTACACTACAATTAGCCGATTGGTCAGAAAGGTAATCTAAGGGCATTGTGGAAGATGTTTTAGTGCAAATCGAAAACTTTTATTTTCTAGTGAATTTTATAGTTTATCAACACTACACCGGTAATGAATTCATGTCTTCAGATTCTGATTATCTTCGGACGTCCATTTTTAGGTATGGCTAATGTGGTTATAAATTACAAGAATGGTATTGTGAAGCGTTCATTTGGAAACATGACCTTGAACTTAATGCTTTTAATGTTTGCAAATAACCGAATATTAATAATAATGAATTGCAAGACATTAATTACATTGAACAAAACTGCGAAAAGGAATATCATATCATTGTGCATTTCTGAATCTTTGGAGTTTGCATTAACAATGAACAACGATTTCCTTGATTTTCTCAAATCCGTACATATGGTTGAAATTATAAAACATTTAACTGATGCTAAATGTTCAAATATCAGGGGATGAATTTCAAAAATAGAGGTATATGAAGAGTTACCTCAAATTATAAAGAAATTTATACCATCTGATATCCAAGCATCTATACATGAGCTAAAACTGCTACTTGAAGATCTAAAGTATATGTTTTTAGGACCTAAGAAAACTTTTTTGGTGGTTATCTCAACGCATCTTGATGAGAGTCATGAAGAGCAACTATTATCAACATTGCGAAATTATAAGGGAGCTTGTGGATGGAATATGACGGATATTGAAGGTGTGGACCCCTTATTTATACATATTGCATCATTTTGGAAGATGGAGCCAAGCCTATTAGGCAAATGCAATGAAAACTTAATCCTGCCATGAAGGAAGTGGTTAAAACTGAAGTGTTAAAATTTCTTGATGTTGGCACTATCTATCCAATTGTTGATAGTAAGTTGGTAATTCCAACCCAAGTTATTTGGAAGAAGAGTGAGGTAACAGTCCTTAAAAACGAGGATGAAGAGATGATACAAACTCGTACTACTATGAGTTGGCATATATGCATTGATTACTGAAAAATCAAATAACACGCAAGGATCACTTTCCGTTACCATTTCTTGAACAAATACTTGAAAAGGTTGCTGGTCATAAATTTTATTGTTTTCTTGATGGTTATTCTAGCTATTATCATATTGAAATTGTTTTAGAATACCAAGAAAAAATAATTTTACATCTCCCTTTGATACTTTTGCATTTAGAAGAATGTCATTTGGATTATGCAATACGCCCGTAACATTTCAAAGGTGTATGATAAGTATTTTTAGTGATATGGTTGAAGATTATCTAGAGGTATTTATAGATAGTTTCTCTGTATTTGGAAATAATTTCAAATCTTTTTTGACTAATTTAGGATCTGTGCTTGAAAATGTCAACTAAAAAAATCTACTCCTAAATTGGAAGAAAGACCACTTCATGGTAACAAAAGTCATTATGTTAGGCAATATAGTTTTATCTAAAGGGTTGGAAGTAAATAAGGCTAAGATTGAGTCTATTTCTAAGATACCAATACCTAAAACCATGAAAGACATACGTTCATTATTAGGATATGCAAGTTTCTATAGAAAGTTCATAAAAGATTTTATTACTATTATTAGACCTTTTTCTCACCTTCTTGTGCAATATGTGCAGTTTGAATGGACACAAGCATACCAAATAGTTTTCGAAATCCCCAAGGAGATTCTCATCATAATACTAATAATGCAACCTCTAGATTGGTCACTTCTATTCGAGATTATGTGCGATGCAAGCGACTATATAATTAGAGCAGTACTAGGCCAACAAAAAGATAAAAAGCCCTACATGGTCTATTATACTAGCAAAGCTCTTAATGACACACAGACGACGACAATAGAGAAGGAGCTTATATCTGTAGTTTTTGTTCTTGATAAATTTCATTCATATATTTTGGACTCACATATAGTTATATTTACAGATCAGTCGGTGCTCAAATATCTTTTGCCAAAAAAAGATGCAAAGTCACAATTAATTAGATGGATACTACTGTTTCAAGAATTTCATTTTGAAATTAAAAATAAAAAAGGGAGTAGAGAATGTGGTTGCTGACCACCTCTCTTCTAACTTTCGACAACGATAAGCTACCAAGTAGGGACTCGTTCCCTAATGAGTACTTATTTTCAATCAGAACAGCTCCCTAATATGTTGATATTATCAATTTTCTTGTTGCAGATGAAATGCCAAATCATTGGAGTGCGCAAGAGAAATGACGACTCTTTCACGAGGTACGTCATTTCTTTTCTGACGATCCTTACCTATTTAAATATTGTTCAGATCAAATTATTAAGCATCGTGTGCTTGATGATGAGATTCAAAGTATAATTGCCTTCTGTCATATAGAAGAATGTTGGGGGCCACTTTTCATCTAAACGGACAGTAGCCAAAATACTCTAATGTGGATTTCATTGGCCTACTATGTTTAAAGACACATATGAATTTTGTAAACAATGCGAGCCATGTTAGAAATTATGAGCGTTAATCCGAAAGAGTGATATACCTCTAACACCCATACTTACAATTGAGATATTCAATTATTGGGGCATTGATTTTATGAGACCATTTTCTATTTCTAATGGATATGTATATATTCTCGTAGCGGTTGATTATATCTCTAAATGGGTAGAAACTGCAGCATGTAGAAATAATGACCAACAAATCATTATCAAAATTTCTAATGGAACATATATTATCTAGATTTGGAGTTCAAATCCATAATAAGCAATGAGAGTTCTCATTTCTGCAATAAAACCTTTGAAAATTTGATAAAAAGTATCAAATCACGCACAAGATCTCCAAACCTTATCACCCATAGTCGAAAGGACAAATCGAAATAGTCAATAGGGAAATTAAGCAAATTTTAAAGAAAATGGTTAATCTGTGTCGCAAAAATTAGTCGTTAAGACTAATCGACGCTTTATAAGCTTACCATACTGTATATAAAACACTCTTAGGTATGTCCCATACAAAATAGTTTATGGAAAAGTTTATTATTTGCCTGTAGAGCTACAGCACAAGGCATATTGGGCAATTAAATCAGTTAATTTAGATATCAATTCAGCTGGCCCATTATGAAAATTACAAATAAATGAATTGGAAGAGTTAAAAAGGGATGCATATGAGAATTCACACGTTTCAAAGGAAAAAATAAGAATATGGTATGATCACCATATCACATGCCGTGTTTTTCATCCTTTCGACAAAGTGCTTGCACACTTCATCTATTTCCAGGAAAATTGCATTCACGGTGGATCGGACCGTTCATAGTTAAACTTGTGTATCCGCATGGCACAATTGATATTGAAAATTATAAAAATGATCATACATTTAAAGTAAACAGAAAATGATTAAAGTATTACTTGGAATTTCTGAAGCACATAGAGAAGTTTCATGATCTAATGAATCCTCCGACATCTCATTAATACAAGCTAAACCGAGACACAATATATATTATTGTATATTATGTACTAGAAGTTTCATTTTGTAGTTGATACATCATGAGTACTACACCGAGATAATTTCTAAGCATATTCTCTTAAATTTTATTTGTTCTTGATTAATTAAATAGAAATATCAATTCACCAAGGACAATATGCATTTTAAGTTAGGGGATTGCTTATAAAGATAACTTAATTTTGATACCCATGATGTTTTTAACAATTTTGTTTAAAAAAAATTTCTTTCAAAATTTGATCATTTTCAAAATAAAAATCTTTCCTAACCATAGTATAGTTACTAATTTTAGAATTAAGAACTAACTTTTAGTTTTAGAAATAATTTTAGAATTAGAAATTAACAACTAGATTTTAGGAATAACATTAGTTTAAGAACTAACACTTAAAAAATAAAAATAATTTTTTTAGCCTGACATAGTTCTCAATAGAGTGTGGCAATTGAAGCTGCGGTCGAAACTGCTATTGACAGCCAACATTTGCAGGGCAAAAATTGCCCTGCCCGAGAGCAGTTGTCAAAACTGTTGTCGAAGCGGCTATCGACAGTCATTGACATATAAAGAAATATTATCCCCTTTCGAAGGCTAAAACCAAATCCCTTGCAGTTTGTTTCGATTTTTCAAAGATTTCTAAACAAGTAAGTCTTCTTCTTTTTGATTTTTCATGGATTGTTATTCCTAAAAAGTAGATTTTTATTTCAAAAACCTAGATCTACGATTTATATGAATAAATTTGCATAGATTGAAGATAAATCATTATTTCTAAGTAGATTTAGAGTGGTTTAGCAAATTTTTATAGATTTTTGACGAATTTCTGGGAATAATTAATAATATATGATAATTTAAAGGTAAATCAAATAAAAATCTCAACTTTTTAGCATAAAAGTGTATGGGCTACTTAAATAATTAATATATATCAAATTCATGCATTAAGAGTGAAATTAAAATAAATTTTGATATATATTTGAAAGAGAAATTGGAAATTACAAAATTTAAAAACAAAAGGAAAAAAGAAAAGAACTTAAACAGAAAAAATAGAATTGAAAATATATATAATATGCATGTTAATTTCATGCACAATTTTGAGAAACAATCATATTATGTTAAGATATATTATTTTTTATAATATATATGTGATTATTTTCAGGATAGGACCAAAAAAGCAAATTGTCTATAAGAGACCAAGATAAGGCTCTTCCAACCCATCTTCTCCATAGAGATACAGAGCTATGAAGGTTAATAAAAACTCTTGGAGAAGCATGTGGAATTTAGGCTCTTACTGGAATGAGCGGTTGATTATTCCAATATACACGAGAATCTTACCTTCAGAGCAAAAATGCAGGCTAGGGGATTAAAAGTATATACAATGCATAGGCACAAGCCATCATGCAAAGAAATAGCTCGACTTTTATGCCAATCTGCAATCGGTAATTGGCGATCAATATGCATAATCAATAGTAGAGGGAAGGAAGATGTCATTCACAAGAGAAGAAATCTTAAGAGTCATTCCTGTACTTAATGTGCCTAAAGAACATCTGTTATTTGTTGATAGAGCGAATGAAATACGAAGCGGCTCTCAAGAATTTAAAGAGCTCTACACACATATCAGCGATTACACTTTTAATGAGAGTTCATTGAAAGTGTGCTACTTGAGATAGGAGTACTTTTAGTAAGCTTATTTATCAAATATAACATCATACCGTCATCTACAACAACAGAATTATATTTAAAGGACGTGGTGTTATTAATTATGATTCTGAAAAGGCTCCATTCGATGTCACCTCCATCATCCACTTCGCAATAATTCAATGTATGCCTCAAGCCCATGAGTGTATATAGTATTCGAGAGTGGCAAAAATAGTTCTAGTTCTGTCATCTCTGATAACAAAAATTTGCATGAACAGCGGGATTGATTTGTCATCAACTGACACATTTGCCCAGGAAATGCAACCATTTACGAATACGATCGTTTGAATGAGTATGAGCACTCAACACACCCAACAGGAGTAGCAGGTATAACAAGAGCAACCAGAAGGTGCTGCCTTGCTGGTTGGCCCTAGTGAGCAACAACAAGAACAAGGAGATACAATAGCTTAGGCGGCCTAACCAGCAGAGATTTCACTCTAAATATTGAATGAGTCGATAATAAAGAAGACTAATACATTCAATTAAAGGCTGCATGTCATCGAGACTCGGCAAGCCTGAAATGAGTGTCGTCAAGAAGGTCAATATCGGCTTCTCACCAAATAATACAGACGAATGGCTAGTGAGGATGCCACCATTTCTCCCAGTGAAGACGATGATGAGCAAGAGACCACAGGGTTCCACCGGTGTCAAGGACGCAAGTGACAAAAAGGCAATCATCAGCAGTATCATTGATATCGACTTCTTGAGGGAGTGGATTTTTTGCAGAATTGCCAAACCTAGGTATTTTCTACCTTTAACCTCTTACATTATTTCTTAGTGTATTATTTGCATAATTATATTGTTGATGCATTGAGGTCTTTGCATAATTTAAGTTTGGGGGTGGATAAATACACTTTACTGTATCATATGTATTATTAACTAACTAATTAACTTATTTAAAAAGATTTCAAAATTTTTTGTTTCTTTGAAATAAAAAGTATATTTATAAGATTGATATCTTAATATTGATGCTTATATAATAGTAGTTCTTGTATATCTTAATTGAGATTTTAAATCCCACAATAAGATATATGGAAAGTTAAGATTTGAATCAAGTATGCATTTTAAACATTTACACAATGAGCCATGAAAAATTGATAACAAAGAGAAAACTTAAAACGAATGCCTATCTTATATATATATATATAATGAAAATAAAAAAAGAAGTAAGCCTAGTATTAAGGCAATATATTTTGAAAAAAATAATATATACAATAAATAAGAGAAATTAAGAGTTAAGTAGTTGGGTTTTTGTGCCTCGGTAAACATGTGTATTCACACGAACAAACTTATAGACTTCTATTATAAACATGAGCTAAGCAATGGGCCTTTGTGCCTCAGTAAGCAAAAATGTTCACATGAAAGGAAAATGATTATAAAAAAGAAAAAGGAAAAAAAGATTATATATATATATATATATATATATATATATATATATATATATATATATATATATATATATATATATATATATATTATATATATATATCTGAAAAGGGTTCTATAAGTTTGATTGGAATTTGAAACTTGACAAGACTTGTATACACGAACGTAAGAGTGTACATGAGAGGATAATTGAAAGTAAAAGTATATCTATGATATAATTTGAATGATCATAACAAATATGTAAAGGTATTAAATTATAAGTGATTTTTAAGATCGATATCTTTATAAATATCTGTGTATATATCTCTAATTGAGTTTTATATGGAAAAGAAATGAGAAGCAAAATAAAATAGATAGTTAATAATAGGATGTATAAAATTTCTTTTTATTTTTCTTTATTTTACACTTATCCTTATTTTTTATTTTATTAATTTCTTAAACCCAAATACTTCTTGATGTTTCTTGAACCCAAAACACTCCAAGAGCTTTTTGTTTGCCTTGATAGCTCTGTATCTCTATGAAGGAGATGGGCTTGAAGAGTCTGCTCTTACCCTCTTCTTGACAGTTTTTTTCTTTGTCCCATCCTAAAAAATTATAACAAAATATATTTCTTAGTAAAATATAACTATTTCTCAAAATTATTCATGATTATTATTTCTTATATTTTTTTTCTTTTCTCTTATATTTTTTTTAATGTTTGTTGTTTTTTTTTAATAATTTCCAATTTCTCTCCTAATATATATCAAGCATCATTATAATTTCACTTTTAATGCATGAATTTGATATATGTTATTTATTCAAGTAACCCCCATGAATTATTATGATAAAAAGTTAAGACTTTTATTTGATTTTACCTTCTAATTAGCATGTACTTTCAATTATTCAGATAAATTCGTAAAAAATCCCAAAATATAGCAAAACCACTCCAAATCTACTTAGAAGTTTGAACCTATCTTAATCTACTATAATTAGTTCATATAAATTGTATATCTAGGTTTATAAAAAAAAAATCTATATTTTATGAAAAACAACCTATGAAAAATTAGAAAGAAGAAAACTTACTTGCTTAGAGATTTTTGAAAATTTGAAAGAAATTCCGCGAGATCGGATTTAACTTTCCAAAGGGGACAATTTATCTCCTTTATTGTTGTGGAAAGATACTGGGTTTTGGATGTAGAGAAAATGAAGCTCATAGGACTATTAATAGATGGAGCCTGTTATCGACAGCTGTCGACAGCGGCTTCAAAGCGACTTTCAGGCAGTGCAATTTTTGCCTTGCAGTGATTGGCTATTGACAACTCCTTTGATCAAAACGACTTCACTCCTTTCTTCTCCTTATGATCTGCCTTCTCTATTGCAAAAGAAAGCCATTCTAGTATACGAAGAAGAGAAAAGAAGGAATTCGACAATCGGGCTATGACCATGTCTTTCGAACAATTCCAGTACATATGGTGTGAGACGAATCTACATACCGAGGTCGAAATGGGATCGGATGATCATAGATCGGGGACATCTGACTGAGATAGATTGTCATCTTTGGGCACTACTATCTCGATTTTCGTTGCCCATATTCACATTAGTGTTTCTTCCGACTCAGCCTCGGTCCCGACCTCCAGGTCTTGGCTTTAATAGCCGTTCTCTGTTGAGAATTGCATCAAGCTATTTTTTTTAAGTATTAGTTCCTAAACTAATGCTATTTCTAAAAACTAATTGTTAGTTCCTAATTCTAAAATTAATAACTAAACTATGAGTAGCAAATATTTTTGTTTTTATAGAAAAAATTTTAGAAGAAAAACTAAGAATAATTAGAAATTTTTTGAAATTCATTTTAAATTTTTTTGAAAGATTTAAAAACAAAATTGAGATAAACATCGTGGGTATCTAACTAAGGTTAATTTCATTAGCAATCTCCCAACTTAAAAAACACATTATTCTAAATGAATTGATATTTCTATTAAATCTATCAAGAACAAGTAAGAATTAAGAAAGAGTGCTTAGATATTATCTCGGTTCACTACTCATGGTTCATCAACTACAAAACAAAAATTGTTAATATATAATATACAATAATATACAATGTATCTTCATTAAGCTCGTATCACTGAGACGTCAGATGATCCACTAAATTGTCAGATTCCTCTGTGTGCTTTGGGAATTCTAAGTATTCTTTTAAGGGTTTCCTGTTCTCTTTAAATGTATTTTTAGGGTTTTTGATATCAATCGCGCCATGCGGATATATAGTTTTAACAATAAATGGTTCGGTCTACCATGAATGCAATTTCCGTGGAAATAGATAAATGCGTGAATCATAAAAAAGCACTGTGTCGGATGGATGAAAAAGACATGTTATGTTATGATCATGCCATATTTTCATTTTTTTCTTCGAAATGCATGAATTGCTGTTGCACTTAACTCTTCCAATTCATTTATTTGTAATTTTCGTAATGGATCAACTAATTTCATACCTATATTAACCGATTTGATTGCACAATGCGCCTTGTGCTCAATCTCTGCAGACAAATGGCAAGCTTTTCCACAAATTATTCTGTATGGAGATATGCCTAAGAATGTTTTAAATATAGTACGGTAAGTCCATAAAGTATCAATTAGTCTAAACGATCAATTTTTGGGTGACAGATTAACCATTTTCTTTAAAATTAGCTTAATTTCTCTGTTAGCCAGTTCAATTTGTGCATTTGACTGTGGTGATAAGATATAGAAATTTTGTGCGTGATGTGATATTTCTTTATCAAATTTTCAAAGGTTTTGTTATAGAAATGAGAACCCCATTAATTATTATGGTTTTAGAAACTCCAAATCTGAACAATATATGTTCCATTAGAAATTTGATAATGGTTTGTTGATCATTATTTCTACATACCACTACTTCCATCCATTTAAAGATGTTGACCGCTATAAGGATATAAACATATCCATTAGAAATAGAAAATAGTTCCATAAAATCAATGCATCAACAATCGAATATCTCAATTGTAAAAATGGGTGTTAGAGGCATATCATTCTTCCGGATTAATGCTCCTAGTTTCTAACATTACTCACAGTGTTTATAATATTCACATGTCTCTAAACATAGTGGGCCAATGGAATCCATATTGGAACATTTTAGCTACAGTTTCTAGACAAAAAATGGTCACCACATGTTTCTATATGATAGTAGGCAATTATGCTCTGAATCTCATCATCGGACACACAATGTTTGATGATTTGATCCGAAAAATATTTAAATAGGTAAAGGTCGTCATAAAAGAAATGACATACCTTATATACACCGTTTATCCTGTGCACCCTAGTGGTTTGGTTTTTCACCTGTAACAAAAAAGTTAATAATATCGCATACCAAGGAGATGTTCTGATTGAAAATAGCTGCTCATCAGGGAACGAGTCCCTAATTGGTAGCTTGTTGTTATCAAATATCAAACAAAAATGGTGGGCCGCAATGACATTCTCTACTTTCTATTTATCTTTAATTTCAAGATCATATTATTGGAACAACAACATCTATCGAATTAATCGTGGCTTTGCATCCTTGTTTGATAAAAGATATTTGAGTACCGAATGATCTGTAAAAATCACCACATGTGAGACCAAAATATATGAACGAAGTTTATCAAGAGCAAAAACTATAGGTAGAAGCTCTCCTTTTCTGTTGTTATATAATATGTCTGTGCATCATTGAAAATCTTGCTAGCATAGTAGACCATATAGGGCTTCTTATCTCTTCGTTATCCCAATACTGCTCTAATTTTATAGTCGCTTGTATCACACATGATTTTGAATGGAAATGACCAATCTGAAGGTTGCATTATTAGTACTATGATGATCATCTCCTTAAGTATATTGAAGATTGTTTGGCATGCCTGCTTCTATTCGAACTGCATATATTGCGCAAGAAGATAAAGAAAGAGGTCTAGAAATACTATTATAATCCTTTATAAATATCTATAAAACCCTACATATCCTAAGAACGAACGTTTATCTTTTACGGTTTTAGGTATTGATATTTTGGAAATACACTCAACCTTAGCCTTATCTACTTCTATTGATTTGGATGTAACTGTATGACCTAATACAATACCTTTTATAACCATAAAGTGGCATTTTCCTCAATTTAGGAGCAATTTCTTCTATTGATATCTTTCTAGCAACACTCCTAGATTAGACAAACATGATTCAAAATTATTTTCAAATATAGAAAAATTATCCATGAATACCTCTAGATATTCAACCATGTCACTAAAGATACTTATCACTCACCTTTGAAATGTTGTGAGCGCATTGCATAATCCAAATGACATCCTTCTAAATGTAAATGTACCAAAGGAGCAGGTAAAAGTTGTCTTTTCCTGATCCTTTATAACAATTTCAATTAGATAATAGCTAGAACAATCATCGAGAAAACAATAAAATTCATGCACAGTAATTCTTTCAAGTACTTGGTTAAGAAATGATAACAGAAAGTGATCTTTTCGTGTTAATTTAATTTTCTATAATCAATGAATATACGCCAACTAGTAGTTGTACGAGTGGGTATCATCTCTCCATCCTCCTTTTTAATAACTATTACCCAATTTTTCTTCGAAACAACATGGGTTGGACTTATTCACTTACTATCAACAATTGGATAGATAATACAAGCATCAAGATATTTCAACACTTTGGGTTTAACTACTTTCTTCATGGTAGTGTTAAACTTTCGTTGCATTTACCTTACTGGCTTGGCTCCATCTTTCAAAGTGATGCGATGTGTACAAATATGGGAATTCATACTTTTGATGTATGTCATATTCCATCCAAGAGCTCCCTTATTCTTTCCCAATATCGATAGTAGTTACTCTTCCAAATATTTATCAAGATGCACTTAGATGACCACCAAAAGGTTTCCTTAGGTCCTAAAAATGCATACTTGAGATCCTTGAGTAGCGGTTTTAGCTTAATTATCAGTGTTTGGATATTAGATAATATTAATTTTTTTATAATTTGAGATAACTCTTTATATATTTCCATTTTTAGAGTCCATCCCGTGACATTTGAACATTGAGTATCAATTAAATATTTTATAATGTTAACAGTATGCTCGGGTTTGAGGCACTCAAGGAAACCATCGTCTATTGTAAATGCAAGCTCCAAAGGGTCAGAGATACACAATGATACAATCTCTCCTTCTCCAGAAATTTCTTCAATATAATTAATGTCCTGCAATTCATCATTGTCCATATTTGGTTGTTTGTATATATTTAAACCATTGAGCTCCATATTCCCAAATGATAGCCTCACCGCACTATTCCTACAATTAATAACAGCATTAGCCATGGCTAAAAATAGATGCTTGAGGATAACAGGAATGTAAAGACATAATTTTTTTACTGGTATAGTATCAATAACTATAAAATCTACTGGAAAATAGAAATTTTCTATCTGCAATAAAATATCTTCCACAATACCTTTAGGATACCTTTCTGACCTATCAGCCAATTGTAGTGTGACAGGCGTATGATTAAATTTTCCTAAATCTAGTTGCTTGTAAATCGAACATGGAAAAAGATTTACACTAGCTCCCAAATCTAGTAAACCTTTTTCAATATTGTGTTGACTTATCACACATGAAATAATTGGACATCCATAATTCTTATAGTTGAGAGGAATTTTAGAATGGAATAATACACTTAGCTACTGATGAATATCATATATTACATATTTATAGTTTCTGTATTATCTATTTTTGTATAAAAATAATACTACTTGGGTAATTTTAGTGAGCTTTTTAGGTGAAACTTATTCCTATAAGGGGATGATAAAAACTCATAGCCCGATTAAGAAACCAAGTCCAGAGAAGAGTTAAAAGTGAATAAAGTTGCAAGCATATGACGTCGCAGAGAGCCAAAGTCCAATATAGTCATTCATATAAAAAATAAGAAACCAGAACTTCATGCAAAAGAAAAGAGAAACCAATATTCCATACTCTTACCGCCATTTAGCGGCAATTGCCGCCAATTAGCGGTACTTTGGGGCCCACATGTCATGAAATTTTTATATGGTCATCGATAAAATTTTGTAGTTATTCAGTTTATTAAAAGTAGAGGCTAGGTTATTCGAGGCCATAGGGATCTAGTGGATTCCATATGGAAGTTCGAAACTTGATGTGATAATTTTACTGCAAGTTTACAATGTCGGTAGTAGCACTTTGCAGGTCGTTCCTACAGGGATCTAGAGTTTTTTTTGTGTTATTTCTATTCCTATTATTCTAACGAGTTAACTATGAGTCTAGAGTGATTTTAAACTTTTCTAATTAGTTTAGAATATGGAATCCACTAGTTCATAGCCAAATATTATCTATTTTAGTTTTTTTCTTTCATAAAAATATGGTCTTTTAGTTTATTCCTACTTAAAATATCCTAAGTATGGACTATCAAGTGGCGTGCAAGTATAATCTATCAAAAAGATTACTTTTAAATAGAAATAAACTAAATCATTAGATTAATTCATCAAAACGAATAAAAACCAATAATTTCAAACCCTAACTAAGTATTGACTATCAAAATACTTAAATTAAGCATAACCTATCAAAGTTCTAATATACGAGTTCTTGTATTTTTATTATTTTATAGAAAAATCCTATCTTTTTATTTTCATTTTAGAAAGAACATAAATAAAATAATATAAGGTTGATCCCTAGTTTCATCTACATCCTAGAACTAAGCTAATTAACTACTCATACTCCTACTTAATAAGATCCTATTTTTATTTGTGAAAGCCATAAACACTTCTATTTTGATTCAAAACAAGAAAAATCTATACTACAAAGTAAATAAATCTATACTAGAAAGCAATTTAATCTATCTAAAGCAATTAAAATATTTATACTTATTAGAATGCACTTCTGAACAATGGAAAATCTCTGGAGCATGGTATAGTGGTCGTTACCCCTTCGGCAAAACCCTAATTTTATTAATTAATTAAGAATACAAAATAATAAGATAATCCTAGGTTATAACGACATGGCCAATATATATGTCTCAGCGAACCAAACCCCTATTGTTAGTAAAACTGAATAACTACAAAATTACATCGAAAACCATGTAAAAATTTCATAACATGTGGGCCCCAAAGTGCCACTAATTGGCGGCAATTGCCGCTAAATGGCAGTAAGAGTATGGAATATTGGTTTCTCTTTTTTCTGCTTGAAGTTCTGGTCTCTTCCTTTTGATATGAATGACTATATTGGACTTTTGATTTTGGCTCTTTGCAACTTCATATTCTTACAATTTTATTCACTTTTAACTCTTTTCTGGACTTGGTTTCCTAATCGGTCTCTAAGTTTATGTCATCTCTTTGTAGAAATAGATTTTACTTGAAAAGCACACTAAAAATCCCAAATAGTACTATTTATATACAAAAATAAATAATATGGAGGTTATAAATATGCAATATATGATAGTCATCATACCCCTACACCTATCTTTTGTTAGTTCTCGAGTAAAATCTAGATCTAAAAAGAAAAAGAAAAATTCTAACTCACTTTAACAGGAATCGCGATTGCACTTTGCATGTGCAACAAGCCGTTAAACCTCTAAGTTACCCTAGTAGACGAGTGGTGTCTCATGAGGGTTTGCAGTAAATATACTCACAAAATTCGTGAAGAAGGTAGATTAAGGAATAAAGAAAAGAAAAATACGGATAACTAAAAATCAAGAAAAATAAAAATTTTATACAAAAGAAATTTTTTTGATATTTTTTCAATTAATCTCACTAATATACAACTCAAGAACACATTTAGATTATCAGTTTTCAAGTCAAACATCATATCAAATAAACTTATCATTTTAATCAAAAATTCAAATCATATTTTTCAATACAAACTAATTGATAATTCATTGGCTCCTATACATCTACATACACGTGTGATAGTCTAATTCGATTTTGGACTCAAATTCTAACTCATGATTCATCTCCTCTCTCTAAATAATTTTTTTATTTTTTATTTTTTTCTGTGAATATTTCACCTTTCATGGTAAGATTCATGCTTGTTTAGGCACAAATACCAGATTGCTCGGATCATACTCTTATATTTTTTTTAAGGATTATTTTCTTTATACTATGTGCATCCTTTTTTTTTTTTTTTTGCTTTTTTTAAGGATTATTGCCTTAACATCAAGCTCTTTTTTTTATTTTTGTAAAAGGATTATTGCCTTAATACTAGGCTCATCCTTTTTATTCTTATTTAGAAAGAGAAGACCGCTCAATTGTTATCATTTTTATTTTTAATCTAATAAACTATTGTGAAGTGAAAAATAGATGTATACTTATATCAAAATTAGTATTAGCGATATTTAATTTTTGGATTAATATTTTTTTCATAAAATTCTAAGTGCATTATTGAATCTAATCTCTATCAAATTTCAAATATAAATTTATTCTTTTATTTATAAATATGTTGATTTATTGAAGAAAATATTTTTGTATTTTTTTAAAAAAATTTTCAGATTTTTTACTAATTTTTAGATTTTTTTAAAAAAAATTTTAAATATTTTTTTCAGATTTTTTTAGTTACCCTAAAAACCACCCAAAGCGTAAAATAAAGAAACCCAAAAAATCTAAAAATAAAATAAAAATCCTAGAAAAAACTAAAAATCCTTGAAAAACACGAAGAAAAATCTCCTAACTCACTCCCCACACCTAAACTCGTGTATGCGCTCATACACAGACCAAGAGTAACAAAGTAAATATAAAAATTATTATACAAATATTTTACAAATAATGAGAATCGTGAAAGTTTATGATCTCAATATCGTCACCCTATTGATTCATAGAAAGTGGTTATGACCTCTCGATCGCTTCCCACTTTCATAGTATCTGCATTTTAAACATGAAGTGGGTGCATTGTTGTGTCTCATCATCCTCGTATAAGTTACGAAATTACCTTTTTACTTCTTATGTCATCCTCACTTTTTCTTTGTCCACATGTAAGTATTAATAATTGGGTTAAAGAATTCTTCATTATAAACCTGCCAATCATTATTAGTAACAAGCACACATGTAAGAATATCGTGAGGTGTAAAGGGTATAATATGATCAAGTGAACTAACTGTGAAGTGTGGTACCTCTTCTTACTCACGAAGTAATGCAAGCACCTTTACAAATAAATCCTCAAAGGTTAGCTCATAAATCAATGGCACAGTTGCACAAGTATCATCATACGTAGAGTTAGTATATGCCAATTCGTCGAATAGCATGAGCTCATCTTCGGAAATTTGCTCAAATGATATTCATCATCAGCGCAAGAGGTAGAATGAGAGTGCTAACTGTAAACCTTATCTCAATGAGGGAGCTCGTTGTGTGCTCATTCGTATTGAATATGTTCAATGCCACAGTTATATTCCCAAATGATAGCTTCATGAGGCCACTCCTGTTATCAATTAATATATTTGATGTTGCAAGGAAGAGTCTGCCCAAAATAACGGGAATTTGATTCCCTAGATTGGAAGTCAGCTCAATTTCTAAAACAATGAAGTTTACAGAAAAGATTAACTCACTGACCTTAATGAGCACATCTTCAATCATACCAAGTGGTCTCTTTATTGAACGATCAGTTAGCTATAATGTGATCTTAGTAGGTTAAAGATTTCCTAACCCCAGTTGCTGATAAATAGTGTAAAGAATCAAGTTGACATTTGCCCCTAAATCAAGCAACGCCGTATTAAATATAGTGTTTCCAATAGTGCGTGAGATTGTGGGGGAACCTGGATCTTTGTATTTGATAGACAAGGAGTTAGAGAGAATTTGAGATATATTTGCAGTAAGAGAAACTTTCTCAAGAACGTTTCTTACTCGTTACTTAGTACATAAATTCTTAAGAAATTTGGCTTAAGTGGCAATCTGTTGTATAATATCAAGGAGTGGAATATTAACCTTTACCAGCTAAAATATTTCAAGAATCTTCTCTACTTGTAGCGAAGGCTCCATAAACCGATTGGGATATGGTGCTTTTAGTTTAGGAACAAGTTCTTCTGAACTAGCATGTGATGGTAATGGAGGTGACAGAGATGGACATGGAGAAAGAGATGGAAAAGATGGTGTAGTTTTCGGAATAGTAGGATGAGATCAGGGGGAATGGCTACATTATTGTCCCCTTGATTCCTAGATTTGAGCGTGTAAATGGCATTGCATTAGTGAACATGGGATGAAACAAACTGAGATGAGTTAGACTTGGGGTTCATTATTGGTTGGCTCGAAAAGGTACTCGGCTCTCGCTCACTAAGTTGTATGGCTAACTATTCAACCTGCTGCTCTATATTCTTGATCGACTGAGAACTTGTAAGAAGTTATTTGTCGGTCTGCTGCATAAAATCAGTAGACACTTTCATTAAATTTTGCATTTGTGTGTCTAAATTGGACGTCGTTTTGAAAAGTTTCTCCACATTCCTTTTAAGTGTCATTAGCCATCTATCATAATCATTATTAGACCCCTACTATGGATATGATTGATTATGTGCAAATCTATTCTAATTGTTCCCTTGATTCATAGCAATTGGGTGTTGATATACACCCATGCTGGGTCTCGGGAACTGACCATTAGATGGAGGCTGCATGTTAGGATTGGGGGCTCCCAGATATTACTCTTGACTCCATGAGAGATTTGGGTGATTCTTCCAATCCGAATTATATGTAAGAGTGTAAGGATTATTCATAGGTCATTGATATAAGGTGTTAGCCTACTCAAGTATTGGACCCATGAGATTCATTAATAATGGACACTCCTCTATAACATGATTCGGAGTTCCACAGTTAAAACATGTGGAAACTTAAATTTGATTGGCTTGACCCACCAGTAGAGTGCTAGGAGTTTCCAATGCCTCAATTTTCCTTATAAGGGCTACAATCTTAGTTTCGGTAGCTATAGAGTTGTCGACGCTATGGATCTCACCCTTATGCGTAGAAATTGATGTATTGGATTTCTCAGCGGGACTCTCCCACTGTATAGTTTTCTACGATAGGTCCTCAAGGAAGTCTCATGCTTCATCCTCATTCTTTCTCATAAAAACACATGGACTCAAGAAGAGATTTGGATGTGTAATCGAGTTCTTTGTACAAGATTTGACACAACTGCTACTTTTTTATCGCATGGTGAGAGCACTGAGCGAACAAATCCTTAAATCCGTTCTAAGTATTTCCAAAAGGGTTTTTCTAGCACTTTACGGAATTGACTAATTTGATTTCGAATTTTTGTCATCTTATGCTTGGAGTAATAGTTCTTGAGAAAAACTGTAACGAATTCATCCCAAGTAATGATTGAATCAATAGGCATACTGTACAACCACTTCTTGGCGTTATCTTTGAAAGTGAATGGAATGAAGCGAAGTTTAATTGCATCCTCCGACAAGTGTTGCAATTTAATCATCATGCACACTTCCTGAAATTCACTAATAAAGAGATATGTATTTTCAGAATCAAAACCAGTGAATTTAAAAAGCATACTGATGTACTACGATTTTAGTTCATAGTGATTATCTGTTGCGTGTGGAAGTTTGATACATGACGGTAATGATGTGTGCAACGGGTAGCATCGATCCTGAAGGATCGAGATCGGTTGGTCCATCTTGTCTCCCATGAACAAATCTGATCTTACAAGTCGATCAAATTGTTCACCGGTCCAATATGGCATGAACCAATGACCGTGAGTAGATGCGTAAATTTCTTAAACTAATGTAAGAAGTCAGGTGTGGTGAGATGAAATGGTGGAAGAAATATGATCAAAGAAAAATATGATGTCTTACAGTTTTTTTAATTTTTTTAATTTTTTTACAGAATTAGAGACTCAAAATACATAAATAGAGAGAAAACAGGGGAAAGACTCACTAAAAGTGTCACTAAATGGTGGCAATTGCCGCTAAATAGCAGCAAAACCAGAGATTTTGGCTTTCTGCTTTTTGCAGTGTACTTTTGAGTCTTTTCTTATTCCTTTTTGTTTCCTTTAAATGAACTTCCAAGTCTCTGCAAACTCAACACATACCGTTAACCCATAAAATATTAGAAAAAGCAAAAAAAACACTGTCGATCCCTGACAATGGCACCAAAAATTTGATGTGATAACTTTACTGTAAAACACTACAACCGATACTATATGCTTGCAGTAAAATTATCACATCGGCTAATCTGTGAGAAATATTTTTTTTGTATGTTGCGATGTCTTTTGATTGCATATAAATCTTTCAAGAATTTTGCATATGAGAGGATTTGCTTGCTTGCTTCCAGCAAAATGATATTGATCTTTGCATGTTTAAAATTTCTAAAATATCAGTATAAGATGCATTAATATTTTTAATTTTCAATTGTTGGGGAAATGGTACAGATGGTTTGTAAGTTGCGAGAGTGGATTCTTTAGAATTGTCATACTTAGATTGTTGTACTGATTCATTACCCTATTTTTCCTCAGTATCTTCTTTTGAAATGGGCTCATTAAATACTTTTCTACTTTGCAAACTAATTACAGCAGATATCTCAGATATATCATTATCAATTGAATAAGTTGTAGCATTTATACCTGCTATTTTACCTGAAATGCTGACCTTTGGTTGAAATGGTAGCTTGCCTTTTTCTTTTGTTTGCAACACGAAACTAAGGTGGCTTATCTGAGATTATATATCACTAAAAGTTGTGACATTCTGTCTATTGATCATTTGTTGCGACTGAATTAACTACTATTGCACTTGGATCATTTGATCTATTCTCTGCTTTATCTAAAAAATATTATCCTCAAAAATCCTCTTCAGTGGTGATTGGTACACCGAAAATTGATTAGAAAGTTGAATGAATTGTTGTGCCATCGGATTAGTCGGTGGCTTATTCTGATGATTAATATTCTGCTAAGAATTCTGCTTCTATTGAAGATTTGGATGGTTCCTTCAACCAGAATTATACGTTTGTGAATAAGGGTTGTTTGTTGGCTGGAGAACAGTATTAAACACATTAGCTTGTTCATTTAATACTTCCTTAAAAGTGGAAACTATTGGACAATCACGAGTTATATGTCCATGTAGTTCACAAATATCATAAATTTCTAGAACTTCTTCTATTGCATTAACTATTTTTATTTTCTTTGTAAGCAGATCTTCAAATTTCTTTGTGATAGTGATTAATCGTGCAACTATATCTTCAGATTCTCCCAATTTAATAAGTCCACCTCTATTATAAGGCTTCTCTACCAATTGGTTTCTTTCCCAAATATGCTCAGTTTTCTAGACTTACGAATTTTCGACAAGTGAATAACGATAATCTCATACTTCCTCAGCATCCTTGCTCAAAATTCACCATTACACATAGTTTCTACAAATTGCTTGTTTATAGTGTTTAGCCCTTAATAAAAGGTACTTGCAGTTCTTCATATCTCGAAGTCATGATGTGGGCATGAGAGTAGCAAATATTTAAATCTATTCCAACATTCAAACTCATCTTCTTTCTGATGAAAATTGAGAATTTGCTTTTACATATAATTTGTTCAATGTGAAAGAAAGAATTTCTTTAAGAATTTTTTTTGCATCTCATCCCATCTTCCTATTGAATTAGGACATAATGAGTTAGCCATGTTTTTACTTTATTCTTAAGGGAGAATGGAAAGAGCTTAAGTTTTAGTTGCTCTACAGTAATATTTTGAAGATTAATAGTAGAACAAATCTCATTGAATTCTCAAAAGTCCAAATATGGGTTCTGTGCATCCATTCTATAGAATTTAGGCAAAAGTTGAAATACTCTATATTTAATCTCGAAATATCCCATATTCATAGGAAATGCTATAGATGAAGATTGGATTGTCCTTTCAAATTGTAGATAATTGCGTAAAGACCTTCTATTACCTCCATGATGGTTGTTGTTATCATTTGCGTTATTATCTTCAAATCCGTTATTATTACCCTTACTAATATTATTATTATTAGTAGTACTGATGTCGTGAGGTGTTTGGTGGATTGGAAGTATTTGTTAATTTGAATACGATCGAATGACCATTTGAAGTTCTCCTCCAACTAGTAATACAAATTCAAAATCCCTCAAATTAATGATATAGGAACCGTAATCTATACTAAATGCGATCTAAATTGTATACTCCCAAATACAAGAGAATGATAAGTAATACAAGGGTGATAACCTAAGATCATTCTCTCGATGATCGTTTTAGTTATTGCGTGAGATACTAAAGAAAATTAATTGCGGAACAAAAAAGAAATATTGAAGTTTTATTAACTAAAACTAAAATTGAAGGTTTTTAAATCACTTAAAATTAGGTTGTTGGTCGGATAAGTTAACTCTAACATAGAATAATTTATTGGATATGTTTATGCTTTTTTTTACTCAATTGCATAGATCACGTGATCTTTCTACAACCCAAAAATATATTTTTAAATCATAAATCAAAAAAAGTCATAACTTGATAGTTTGAATAACTTTCCCTAATTAAACCTATATGCATTTTAAATTTATCTCAGCAATGATATATAAATACAAAAAATAAGCATTCAAAATCTAAACATACATCGTGCCTAAAAAGTCCACGGTATATCAAAAACTAAGTAACGAATATATCAGCGAACAATAAATTATCAATGACTCGAAATCATATCTAAAATCTAACAAGATAATAGAAAAACAAGAATATCAACTTTACATAAATCAATTAAGCATAATAAGCAAATAAATCACATACTAGTAAATTTTCTAGGGTTCGTTATCTCATCTGAACCAATGCAAGAATTAATCCTACTCATCGTAGCCACAAATAAAGGAAAAGAATTTTTATTGCTATCTATGAAAAAGTACAAAAACTAAAATATCTAATATCTCTCACTATTGCTACACTTGCTTATATAATTCTAAATTACATCATGTTTTATAGCCTCACAAAATCTTAATAAGAATTCTATTTATAAGAAAACTCTCTTTTATCTCAAAATAGCTTCAAAAATTAACTTTGCGGCCGTGGCTTTCCAAACCTGCTTCAACAGCCACTCTCGAGTTTGTTCTCAATCTATGGCTATCGACAACCAACAGAGAGCTGTTGACAGCCAGACTTGTAAAATTATAGTTCTGAACTAATATTTGAGATATGTTTCGATTTTTAAATTTTCTTCTACATAGAACACTGCAAAAAGACTATAAAACACTTAAAAAAACATCTAAGTAGAGAATTTGATTAATACAAATAATTTATTAATTTCTTGTATTAATCACCAAAATTGAATTATGTGTACATAAAATAAACTAAAATAACTACACTTTTACTCGTAATCGCTAACTATGTATATTGTCGTATACGTTGTTTCATATTTACATGGCTATTGATACATACATCCTATCACATATGTCATATTAATTCATTGACTCTTAACATATACTACATTGTGAGTATGTGAAAAATGAATGATGGAATGAAACATGTATTGTGGGAGTTTATAGTCTTATATCTATTGCACCTAGCGATGCGAATCCGATTCATATTTGATCGGTCTTGGAACCGTGGTACCGGGCATGCACAGTATAAGTCTAAAATATAAGAATACTCCCACTATCCAGTTCCAAACTAATAGAATAAAATTTGCATTCATTTCCTTGATCATGTTACATTATTCATAATGCAGACCTTGTACTTCATGATTCTTATGCATGTTCATGTTATAATATATACATCATCTGCTTCATGATCCGAATTATAGTTTAAATATCTTGTTTCTTGATCACATTGTGCTATATATGATATGCACGTCCTGATTCATATTATATTTTGCATATTTCAGGATTCATATATATATATATATATATATATATATATATATATATATATATATATATATATATATATATATATATATATATATATATATATATATATATTTTAACATTGTTCCTACTAGCATACCGCACACATTTTATATGGTTTTTATATAATTGTACAAGCTTGGATTTGTATTCTTATTTGGATTCTGACCGAGATTATCACACCTCAGATCCAACAGCCGTGATTGCAGTGCCAGAAGAGGAGAACCCACTCCTCGAGGATCCATATTTCCTAAAGTAGGTCGAACATCAGTAACCAACATCTTGTAAGATTTTCATGTCTTTTGTGTATTTATTATTTTGGCTTGTATGTGTATATATATTCTACTTCCTAGTTTTGTCCGTGGTATTTGATACTCTTATATATATTCAGTATTTATGATGCTCTGTTCTGATACTGTACTTAATTCTATATGAGCAACCTTTTAATGTACACGCTAGTTATCATTTCCATATATCTATTTTTGGATATTACTACATTTATACATGTGATGTTGGGGCAGATAGATTCCGACCTGTGACATATATCTCATATTTGCGTACTTCCATATCTCTTTCCTGTGATTGTTTGAAAGAAACAAAAAAATGGTCTCATGCACTCCGGTATTGAGAGTGCCAGCTAGTGACATCCTACCTATTTTGGGACACACTCTCGAGTCGACCAGTGTGATTTGGAGCATCACAGATGAAGATCTATAGTGATGCGTTAGGTTGGGGGCTAGGACATGTACTAACTCAGCAGGGAAGGATGATAGACTTCGCCTCTAGATAGTTAAGACCACATGAGCGAAACTGCACAACTCATGATGTAGAGTTGGCAACATTATTCATACTATAAAGATATGGAAAAAAATTATTTATAGGGTTAAAAAGTAGAAACATATACGGACCATAAGAGCTTGAAATACATATTTACTCAGAAGGAGTGGAACATGAAGTAGAGGCGATGCTGAAGTTAGATACAGACTATGATATGGAAATTAAGTACCATCTGTAGACAATTAATACAGTTCCTAATGCTTTGTGTAGAAGGCTAGTAGTAGAGAGGCTAACCAAGCAGAAGGAATTATTGGCAAAATTGCAAAGGATGTAGTAGAAACTGATCATGCAGGTGATTACGAGTGAAAAAGTATATTATTTAGTAACTTTTTTGTACACTCATAATCTAATTTTGATGATTAATATGAGAAATTAATGATTTATTATGCAAATTACTCTAATCCTTCAATTTGACAATTTTATAATCTTTTATTATCTTTTCAAAGGGTTTTAGATGCAAGGAAATCAAACGAGAAACGTATGTATGCAAAATAGCAGCTCAACAGCAAATTGCCAGGCTTGGATGTCAGCATTAATCAAGTAGTGTTATTGATAGCCAGCTAATATTTAGCATGATATACGCTACCCACTAAAGGCTATCGAAGTCACTGTCGACAACTCGTAGTAGGCTAGATACATGGATATACAAATTTTGAAGGCAAAAAGAATTTCCTATTAGATATAACTCTTGCATGGTTGGATTAAATCCTATGGTAGTTCTATAAATACCATTGTACTTTATAGTTATGAGGAGGATGCAATATATTGAGATTTTGAGAGTTTTTAGAGAATTTGGAGATTTTGAGTTTTTTTGAACTATCTCATGGTTTTTTAATAAATGATGCTCTTTCTATTATTCGATGGTTATGAAGAATAAAAGTGACTAAATTTTTCATAAGTTTTGGATGAGATAATAAACCCTTGACAATGATCTAGTATGAGTTATTGTTTTTCTATGCTTAATTTTTTTAATATGATATTTGGATTTTAGTTCCCTAATTATCTTGTTTAGTGTTAAATATGATTTTTGAGACTTTAATGGTTTATAATTTAATGGTATAACTGTTGCATAGTTTTTTATATGCCATAGACTCTGTAAGCATAGTGTATATTTAGATTTTTAATGGTTATTTTTATTATCCATAAATCATGCTTAGGGTTATCTCAAAAATTCATATAGGAATTATTCGAGGGAATTAGCCAATTATCAAAATTGTAACTTCTTTATTTTCATGCTTTTAATGATTAATTTTCCAGTTGTATATGACTAGGTGATCTATATAATTGAGATACAATAAGTGATAATTAATCTAGTAATTCTATCTTGGATGCGTTAACCTATCTCAACCAACTTAACTCTCTAGTTTATTTTTAGTTTATTTCCAGTTTATTTTTAGCATAAATCAATTTCACATCCAATCAACTCACATTTATTCTTTTATTTCAATTTTATTCTCCGTAATCTATATTATTAGTTTTAGACATGACATAAAATATTGTATTTTCAAGAGAACGATTTTGGGTTACTTCCGAGTACTACTTGTCGATTTCCTATGCTTTGGAGTGCATGACACTTTATTATAGTTTACGGTTTACACTTATTAATAAGTGTGGTTATGAATTTGTATGACTAGTTTGAGGCGATTATCAAACGGTACACTCGTTAGGTCATTCTCCGATTCACAAAAACTTCCAGTCTATTTGCTATTAGAAAACATGAGCATTAATAATCAAATCACAGTGAATAACGATAATAATAACAATGAATTTGTGGTCAAAACATGAACGATGATCATAGTCAACACGGAGGGATCCCTACGTGATTACTTACAACCAAGCAGGACAACCCGACCTTCTTACATTATTTTTCCTTCGAATATAGGGCACTACGAAATAAAATCTAGAGTCATACAAATTTTACCGAAGTTCCATGGGATGCATAAATAGAGCCCATATCTACATCTTCGTGAAATCGAAAAGGATTACACTATAATTAATCTGCAAAATATTAGTGCAGAGCAATTAAAACTTAAGGTCTTTCCATTCTCCCTAAAAGACAAGGCCAAAATAAGGTTACACTCTCTACGGTCAAATTTAATTAGAAGATGGGATGTGATGCAAAAAAATAAAAAAATAAAAAATAAATAAAGGAATTCTTCCTTACAGATCGGACAAATTATTTGTGAAAGCATAATCATTATCTATCACCAAAAGGATAACAAAACTTTATTTGATTGTTGTGATAGATTTAAAAATTTGCTACTTTCATGTCCATATTATAACGTTGAGATATGTTGGTCCATAAGTACCTTCTATCAAGAATTAAATATGCAACCAAGCAATTCATTGAGACTATGCATAATGGTGAGTTTTTGAACAAGCGTGCTAAAGACGCATGGAAATACCATGAGAAAAATTCACTAACTTGGAAGATTGAGAAAAATTCTGAATGCAGTCAATCCATAGCAACGCCTCAAATCAGAAATGGTCTTGTTAAGTTAGGTGAGACCGAGCTATAGTTGCAAGACTAATCCCGCTCACTACAAAAGTTGAAGATTTGATAACAAAGGAATAAAAAATGGTTAATGTGATATATGAAGTTTCAGAGATTTGTGATACATACGAGTTACAAGGACACGCAACCCGTGACTGTTCAATTCTTCCGGCTTTCAAACAAGTATTAAGTGAACAAGCTTACACCTTTAACATGATTCTGCAACTGGCAAACAACCAATATTTTTCAACATATAACCCTGCTTGGAAAAATCATCCAAATCTTCAGTGGAAGCAACATCCTCAGTAGCAGTACAATTAACCTGCAAAATCGATTGCAAGTCAAGGACCTCAATATTATGTCCAGACAATAACAAAATCTATGCAGGTATACCAACACCAAAGAAGTATAATTTAGAGGACAATATTGCACAGATACAACAGCGAGTGGGTCAAATGATCCAAGCACAATAATAATTCATTCAGTCGCAACAAAACATCAATAGTAAAAAAAACGACGGCCTTTAGTGCTATTCGAGCTCAAATAAGCCACTCTACCTCAGCAATGAGAAATCAAGAAAAAAAAATAAGCTTCCATCTCAGCCAGAGGCCAATACTTCAGGTAAGATCGAAGTTATAAATTGTATTTCTTCTACACTTAATGATAATATGCTAGAAATGATTGTTGTAATAAGTTTGAGAAGTGGTAAAGTGCTTGATGAACTCATTTAAAAAAATAATAATAATCAAGAAGAACAAAGTGATGATTCGACACAGGAATATAATGATGATACAAATGATACCACTATCTCATCTTAAAAACCCACCATATCGTTCCCTCAATGTTCAATGAATAAAAATATCAATACTTCTTATTTTGAAATTTAGATATGTTTAAACAGGTATAGATCAATATGCCGTTACTAGGTACAATCAAGCAAGTGCCATCATATACTAAATTTCTAAAGGACACGTGCACTATAACAAGACGCTATAATGCAGAAAAGAAGGCATTTTTGACTAAGTAGGTGAGTGATTTATTTCACTATGAGATGCTTCCTAAGTACAGCGATCTTTGATATCCAACATTTCATGTGTGATAGATCAATTCAATATTGAAAAAGCTCTACTTGATTTGGGTGTTAGCTTAAGTCTATTACCATTCGGTTTATAAGCAACTAGGTTTACAAGAACTTAAACAAACGCTAGTTATACTTCAATTAGCTGATAGATCTGAGCGGCATCCAAAAGGAGTAATTGAAGATCTAATTGCAAATTGATAATTTCTATTTTCCTGTAGATTTTATTATTATTGATATTGCACCTATCAAAAACCAAAAACGCTTGTCTTCAATCCCAGTTATCCTCGGACATCTATTTTAGCCACCACTAACACAGTTACAAATTGCATGAATAGTATTATTAAACTCTTGTTTGGAAATATGACCCTTTAACTCAATGTTCTTAACGTTTGCAAGCAACTGAGCATTGATTCTAATGAAATGCAAAACATTAATTTAATTGAGTAAATCTGTGAAGGAGAAGACATCATGTCCTTGTGCATTACCAAGCCATTAGAGATGGCATTAGTGACTAATAATGATTTCCTTCAGAAATTCAACATCGAAAATGCCATACAATTTGTGAATTACACGAATGATGCTCATTATTTGTATGTTACAGGACTAAAACCAAAGAAGGAAGATTTTGAAGAGTTACCTCCGCAAATAAAGAAACTAATTCTTTCTAATATAGAAACCCCAATATTAGAGCTTAAACCTCTACAACAGGATCACAAGTCTAATTTTTGGGATCTAAGAAATTTTTTCCAGTAGTCATCTCAGAGCATCTTGATGAGAATCAGGAAGAGCGTTTGTTATCCGTGCTTCGCAAGTACAAGGAAGCTTTGGATTCGAGCATGACGAACATCAAAGGTATGGATCCCCTTATTTGTACACATCAAATCACTCTGGAGGATGATGCCAAGCCTATTAGACAAATGCAATGTAGGTTAAATCCTGCAATGAAAGAAGTGTTCAAAACAAAGGTGTTAAAACTCCTTAACATAGGCATTATCTATCCAATAGGGGATAGTAAGTGGGTAAGTCCAATCTAAGTTTTTCCCAATAAGATTAGAATAACTGTAGTAAGAAACGAGGATGGAGAGAAGGTGTCTACTCGTACTGCTATGAATTGGTATATGTACATAGATTATCTCAACTTAACCTAGTAAAAGGAAAGATCATTATCCTTTTCCTTTTCTTGACCATGTTCTTGAAAGAGCCACGGTACACAAATTCTATTGATTCTAGATGGGTATTCTGGTTACTATCAAATTAAAATTGCTTTAGAGGATTGAGTTATAACTTCAAATCAAGTGATTCTCATCATCCTTTTACAAAACCCTTGAACCTATCGTCTACCTTTTATACCAATTTTTTCATTCTTTGCACCTATGTTATTGTGTTATAGTTCATTTTTGCGTTAGATTCGATATCAAACTTATGGTCATGTTTTCATATATTTTTTCTACAGAGTTTATCATTATTGTGAATATCCATGATTCCCTACATACAAATACCCAATTACTTATCTCATTATGCAATTTTTTTTCTCAAATATCTTCCATGTGAATTCATATGCTTCCTGAGACCAAAGCACCCGACTATTAAGTAATTATTATATTTGGCAATAGATGTTTATTATCTTAATACCAGGCTCACCTCTTTTATTCTCTTCTTTGTATTTACAAGAGAAACAAAAATCATTAATAACTTTTACTTCTTAATCTCTAGTATTAATAAACAATTATGATTGTGTGAGGTAGGTGGATAATCACTTAAAATCTAATGTTTAGGGTATTTTATTTCGGATCTTGATTTTTAACCAAGAATCCAAAAGCACTTTTTAAATCCATTATTACTCTCAAACTTTAATCTAATCCCCATGCATGCACAAATGCAAAAAAAAAAAAAAAAAAAAAATAGAAATAATAGTGTACATGATAAATGGACAAAACAGTGTAAATGTAATGAACCCACACGCCCTATTGGAACCTGACGTTGTATCCAATGTAGATAACCTGAGTAAATCAATAGAGAAAAATAATCGTGGTACACAAAAAAGAGGAATAATAGTGCATGTGGTGTCTTCAAAATATGGCAAGTGCATAAACCTATAAGCTTCATAACTGAAGCACGAAAAATATCAGTGCAGCACAAGGATAAATGATAAGATGGGCCAGAGATCAAAATAGCAAAGCTAATACATATGCATATCATAGAAGGGAAGTAGAATCATACATAACATATTTGCAACTAAGAGGTAGAACACCTACTTATTATAATCATCCATTACCGAACATCAACCACATACAAAAAAGAAGCAATAACATCATAAGAATGATCTTGAGAACTCCAAAGCTCGAAGCCTAGGCATCCACATCCAGACGTTCAACAACATCAGCAGTAGTAGAGGATGCAGAAATGTCGGTGTATAACTTGTGAGAGTGGAGAAGGGTGCGCAAGCTAGCAGTAACGTATGTCATTTTTGCAGAGTGTGTTCCTGCCAAAAGGCAGTGAAGCAAATAGAGCGCACCTGGACTTTCGCATGCGCGGACTCTAGGGTAATGGCAGCACCAGAAGAAGAGGTTACTCCAATTAATGTGGGTGCAAAAAGATGAAAAGTCGGAGCCACTTGAACATGGGCAAAGGACAAGCTCCTGTATATAGTACAGTCAGAAAGAGGACCCCGAGCCTTATACATCTGATCAAAGGAAGAAACGGGCACATCATGAGTGAGACAAAGAGGCATGACAAGTGAAGGCACAACAAGCGTGGCCACCGTGTTAGAGAGCCATTGAAGGAACTTGCTAGCATTCGTAAGACTAGCAACCGCAGAGTAGCAGAGCAGCTTACCCTCAAGGATCCAGGAATAAATAAGTGCATCCCGACCTATGACAGTGCTTGTTATGTTAGTGGGCATCATATTATATTTGCAGAACAGGTTGAGAAGGATATATTCCTTTTTCAACTGACCAGAAGTGAGTATGTTGTATGGCACTTCATCGGATAGTTTGGTGAGGATCTCGTAATAGTTGGGGAGCTTGCATGCATAGAGTGGATCAATGAACCAGAAAAAAAAAAAAAAAAAAAAAAAAAAATGGCCTTTGATGGTAGAGGGGATGGTGGGACACCACGGATAACGTTTGGTGGTGAAGGCAATCGTGACTCCTCAATGTAAAAAAATATTAATTTGCTAAAATAAAATCTTTAACTATCATGAAAATCACATGATCATCTTTAATGCGGAAAAATAAAAGGAGAGAGAGGATAATTCCTACGTTTAATATATATCAGTTATCCTACTCCACATAATAGTAGTTAGATAGCAATACAACTTCCTCTATTATCTCTCAACCGTGTATATCTTTTCAAATCCAATAATCACCTAATCCTTTTAAATCAAAATAATGTACATATTACTCTTTTTATGTGGGACATATTTTAACATTCTCCCACTTGGTCCATATGAATAACACTTATTTGGATTAATAGGGTAAACATAATATGCGCATAACATTAGTTTATTTGCACTTTTGTGAGATTACAATAATATCATAATTAAATAACTTACCAACATGAGTCATAGTGGTAAATATCAATAAAGCGACATCTTCCCTTCCATGTACTACAATACTAGTAAATTATTTAATTATAATCCATAAAAGGAAGTAACCATAATGTCCCTATAAAGTCTTTGTCAAAAACGATTCATGTCATCAATAATCCATTTTCATAATTACGTAATTGATGGTAAGCAGGAAAAATGTCAGAAACACAATTAGTGATATCTTTATAAATGTTATAGAACAAAAACATAAAGATCCACAAACATCTCTTAGAAATTGCAACAAAAACCCATGCGATCAACATGTTCCTTAAATGTCTTTGGTGCTAATCGTTTAGTCAAAGGATCTACAATCATAAGCTCAGTCTTAACATGTTCTATAAACACTGTTTGTTTCTGAACTTCCTCCTTAACGGCTAAATACATGAGCTCCATGTGCTTAGTGCTATTAGAGTATTTGTCATTCTTAGAGAAAAAGACTACTGCAGAATTATCACAATAGACTCTCAGTGGCCTAGCAATACTGGCGACAATTTCAAGTCCCAAGATAAAATTCCGCAACCATAAAGCATGAATTGTAGCCTCAAAGCATGCCACAAACTCCGCTTCCATAGTAGATGTTGCTATGATAGTCTGTTTGGCGCTTTTCGATGATATTGCTCATCCAGCTAATAGGAACAAGTAACCAAAAGTTAACTTTTGACTATCAACACAACCAGCAAAGACAGAGTCAGAGTAACCAACCACCTCCAACTGATCAGATTTTTGATACGTGAGCATATAGTATCTTGTTCCTTTCAGGTATCTTAAAACCTTCTTTGCAGCTTTCCAATGCTTCATTCCGGGATTACTTTGGTATCTCCCAAGCATTCCAACTGCAAAACTAATGTCCGGTCTTGTACAAGTTTGAGCATACATCAAGTTTCCAACAACAGATGCATAAGGAATATTTTCCATTCCTTTCTTTTCTAATGCATTCTGTGGACAATCCTTTATACTGAACTTGTCTCTTTTACAAATAGGAGCAGGAGTAAACTAAGATCATTACTGGCAAGCAATATATCGTCAATATATAGAATCAAGAAAATAAATTTGCTCCCACTGACCTTTAGATATATACACCGATCAACGGTATTTTCCCTAAATTCAAAGGATGTTATGGTATCATTAAACTTAAAATACCATTGTCTGGAAGCTTGTTTAAGTCCATAAATTGACTTCATTAATTTGCATACCATATGCTCCTTTCCTTTAATCAAGAAACTTTCAGGTTGATCCATATAAACCTCTTCATCTAAATTTCCATTCAGAAAAGCAGTTTTCAAATCCATTTGATGTAACTCCAAATCGAAATGAGCCACCAGAGCCATTATGATTCTAAGAGAGTCCTTCTTTAATACAGGAGAGAACGTCTCCTTGTAATCAACATCTCCCTTTTGAGTGAAACCTTTTGCAACAAATCTAACTTTATGTCGTTCAATATTGCAATTACAGTCGCGTTTAGTCTTAAAGACCCACTTACATCCGACTGTCTTAAAACCTTCAGGCAAATCAACGATGTCCCAAACTTCATTTTGTTTCATTGATTTCAACTCATCATTCATGGCATTGATCCATTTTTCAGAATCACTACTTTCAATGGCTTGTGAAAATGAAACCGGATCTTTACTTATCCCTAAGTCATAATCAGATTCTTGCAAAAATATCTAATAATCATCTGAAATAGCTGATCTCCTTTCTCTTTGAGATCTTCTTAATGCAATTTCTTGTGATTGTTCTGAAATTGATTCATTGGTGATATTCTCATTATGAAGTGACTGATCATTAGATTGTTGTTCAATGTTATCATATTGTACGACAACTGGAGAAACAACAATTTTCGTTGAAGTTACGGGTATTGGGATAGGCACCCGAACTTCTTCGATGATCACATTACGTGATACATTACTCCTACTAATTTCACCATTCTCAAGAAATCTGGCATTTCCGGTTTCAACAATTCTCATACTATGGTTAGGACATTAAAATCTATACCCTTTGGACTTCTCTGAGTAACCAATAAAGTACCGGCTTACAGTTCTAGAATCCAATTTCTTTTCATATGGATTATAGATCCGAGCCTTAGCTGAATAACCCCAAATATGAAAGTGTCTCAAACTTGGTTTCCTTCCCGTCCACAATTCAAAAGGAGTCTTTTGAATTGCCTTACTAGAAATCCGGTTAAGCAAATAAATAGCCGTCTTAAGTGCTTCCATCCACAATGAAATGGGTATCGAGGAGTTACTTAACATACTCTGAACCATTTCTATAAGAGTACGATTACGCCTTTCAACCACACCATTCTGCTGAGGCGTACCAGGCATTGTATATTGTGCACAAATACCATGCTCTTCTAGGAATTTAGCAAACGGTCCTGAACATTATCTTATTCCATCATACCTTCTGTAATACTCACCACGTTTATCTGATCGAATGATTTTCACCTTTCTATCTAATTGTCGCTCAACTTCAGCAATATATGCCTTTCAAGCATTTATTGTTTGAGACTTTTCATGCAACAAATAGATATAACCGTAACGTGAAAAATCATCGATGAAAGTGATAAAATACTTTTCTCCACCAAAAGACGGTGAGTCGAAAGGTCCACAAATATCAGTATGTACAATCTCCAAAAGTTTTCCACTTCTTGTGGCGCCTTTCTTTGTATGTTTGGTTTGCTTTCCTTTAATGCAATCCATACATAATCAAAATCAGTAAAATCAAGATAAGAAAGAATCCCATCTTTTACCAACCTTTCCATTCTTTCTCTGGATATATGACCCAGTCTTTTATGCCACAAGAAAGAAGAATTTTCATTAACTCTGCTACGTTTAGTTCCAACATCATGATGCAAGGTGAGGAGTGTTTCAGCAAAATTTTTGTTAAGATTAAATCTATATAACCCTTCAGATAAAACATCAGAACCAACAAATGAGTCATTTCTCAACAAACGAAAACCCTTATGTTCAAAATATAAAGCATAACCATCATAATCAAGTCTTGACATGGAAATTAAATTTCTAGAAATAGTAGGAACATAAAGAGTATCAAATAGGTCCAAACAGTGGCCTGACTCTAAAAGCAAACATAAAGTTTCAATACCAACAACTAGTACTTGAGTTCCATTTCCCAATACTACAAAATGCTCATTTTCTTTTATGTTCTGGATCGAAAAGTCTCCCTACATCGAATTTGAAACATGAACAGTAGAACCAGAGTCAATCCACCATGTATCAGAAGGAACTTGTGTCATATTTGAATCGAAACATACATAAGCCAATAGCTTACCGTTCTTCTCGAACCAAGCTCTTCGTTTCTGGCAATTTTTCCGTAAATGCCCAGAGCGATGACAGAAATAGCATTTCGGTCCATTATGTTCCTTCTTGCGAGCTCCATTGTCGTGAGAGGATCCCACAACCTTTAATAGATCTTTCTTGAAACTCTTGTTTGGTTTCTTTCCTTTACTTCCAACTCTATGACTTATAACATTAATTGAATGTTGTCCTTATTGCTTAAGCCTTGCCTCTTCTTGAATTAACATACTTGCCAATTCATTTACATTCCACTTTTTCTTAATAGTGTTATAGTGAATCTGAAATGACCCATACTGAGTAGGCAATGAATTCAGAATGAACTAAACAAGGAAACTTTTATCAACATTCATACCCAGAGATTTGAGTCTGGCAGCTAGATTGGTCATTTCAAGGACATGCTCATTCATTACACGGCTACCATCAAATTTCATGGTGGTAAATTCAGCCATTAATCTCCCTCCAAGGGACTTGTCCGCTGAACGAAACCGATCTTCCATAGCCTTGAAATATTCCTTTGTATTTTCAATTTGAGAAAGCGTTGACTTAATATTATTCGCAATACACATTCGCATAAACATGATGCTTAATCTGTTTGATCTTTCCCATGACTTAAACAAAGCTCGCTGCTCCGAACTGCTTGTATCAGTAATAGTAGCCGGTTTGTCAATTCACAGTGCTAAGTCAAGATCCAGAACACCAAAGTGAAACTGGATCTGTTCCTTCCAGTCAGAGAAATTAATTCCACTAAAGATCGGAACAAAAGAAGCTAAGCGAATGAAGTGAAACAGGAACTGACACTACAATAAAAATCATCATAACATTAATGCTCTGAGAAAATCATTTTCATTAGTAAAATTACATTCAATCTTTGGATTAACTAATGCAAAATACTAATATTCAAATTTAATAATGATTTTCACTTACCTAGGTATAATTGGTAACTCTACAAAGTTTGACTGGTCTGTCACCATTGGGCATCCATTCCAATCTCACTATCATTCTATCAATTATCCTAATTAATTTAATGATTATTTGAAAGTTGGTGCACCTTTGATCAAATAATCATTCCAAAATAATTTTGCAAAGTCATAATTCAATTCAATATTTATAACTCTTCTCAGCAATATCACTTTGGTGACAACATGCTAACCATAATATAAATATTGATTGATAAATAACAAAGGAAAATCGGTTTACAATTCAAAACAGACAAATAATATCCCAGAACAAAAATATCAAAATAAACAAAAGTAGCTCATGCCCAGCAATTCAGATCTTAAGGTAATTATCTAAGCAAAAAGAAACCAAGCTACTGCAATAGCGCAATTGGCTAGATTGTATGGCTGCTAACCATTAGGTTTTTTTTTTATTTCACAGTAAAAGAATTACAGAGTAGTGCAGTGAGAGGGCCTTGAACTCTCGACCTCTGATAAGTCAAGCAACTATGAAACCTACACGCTAACCAACTACGCTAGCAGCATCAATTGATCGGTGGTGCTTGTCTTTTTAATTTTATGCAAAAAGATTCAATTTTGTTAGAACTAAGATTTGACAGATAAGGATTTCAGATTTTTTTTTTTAAATCGACAATTAAGAAGTAATTTTGATTATCATACAGGACTCCGGCTATGACATAATTTCATCAAGATTTCATTAAATCCGAAAAGCATTATAGAAAATTGATCTCTATAGTAAAAGGAAAATCATGATAGTTTCAACTATGGCTCTGATACCACATGTAAAAAAATATTAATTTGCTAAAATAAAATCTTTAACTATCATGAAAATCACATGATCATCTTTTATGCGGAAAAATAAAAGGTTTAATAAAACATACCGGAATCAGCCATTATGAAATCTCCTTCTTGAAGAAAAACCTGTTGAAATTGTTTCTCTCACTTAACCCCTTTTCTTTGCTTCACCAGACTCAATGGGATAATTGATCAAATTGAAAAACGTGGATAGAGAGAGGTCAATTCCTACGTTTAATATATATCAGTTATCCTACTTCCTATAACAGTAGTTAGATAGGAATACAACTTACTCTATTATTTCTCAATCGTGCATATCTTTTCAAATCCAATAACCACCTTATCCTTTTAAATCCAAATTATATCCATATTACTCTTTTCATGTGGGACATATTTTAAAACTCAAAACAATAGAGACATGGAAGCTTGACTTTCTTCATGTGTGCATAAAATTCACGCACCAGCTACTCATTAGCATGGACATGAGGGCCACTAACATACTCCTCGAACCCAAGTCGGCGAAATATCTCGAGGAACATGAGATTTCCGTTGAGGCAAGACATGATCGCCATGTGCTTACAGCATAGACTGAGCTGTGAAAACACGCGCATGAGATCGGGATTCTGTGGTGGAGGAACACGAGCTGTGGGATGGAGGAGGGGGAGGCAGCGGTACGTTTGGTATGTTTAGAGGGGTTGGATGTAGAGATGAGTAATTAGGATTTATGTGGGAAATGGAAGAATTAAACTCGCAATAAAACCAAATTATATATTAATTTAGTTAACAGCAAGAGTTCCCAATCTCTGTTTTCGGTAGAAACAGAGTTGGATTTTTCCATTGTCATTGATAAATTTTCTTTTTTTCGAATTACAATGAAAAGAAAATAAAAAAAAAACAGACATAGAGGACTTATAGATCGTCACTCTCTTTTTACAGAAGATATGGAATTCGGGACAGTTATGAGAATTGGTCATTTCCCCGTTGACGATCTGACGTCAATGGTTGGAGACGAGCTCGTTCTTCTCCTCTATTGATTCTTAGAGGAAGTATGAACGCTTGGACGGGAGAGAGATCTGGCCAAAGGTCTTCTCTTCTTTGGTTGCAAGACTTTGAGACTCTCGCGCGTAGATCGATTTGCCAAAAATCCTTTCTGAGTTCTCTTGGAGGGTATTTATAGGCCTCTGGTTGTTGAAGAGGTTTCCTTGTAGATAAGAATGAGATCCGGTTTCTTTTTAGATAGAATTGAAATCTCTTTATGATCTTGATGAGATATTCGAATCTTTTCTTGATTTGATTTTCTTCAGATTCATTGAACCGGGTCCTGTTTCTGCACCCAGAATCAATTTAACTCAAATTAGAATTTAATTAGAATTTGTATAATTATCAAATTCTAATAAAATTAATTTAGAATTTTTCATCCGAAAATTTATTTGAGTTTGATTAAAAATTGTAGAATTATCCAAACTCCAATAAATTTAATTTAGAATTTTTTTAATTCAAAAATTAATTTAATTCTAATTTAAAATTTAGATAGGATTATAAATTGCAAAATAATTGGAGATTTGACAAAAATATATTGTGTGCATGAAGTCGGGAGCTTATTGTGCGAAATCGGGCGACCGAACGGGGTGAGCGAGCGACCAAACGAGGCCGATGAAAAATAGAGAGAGATTTAATTTATTTTTTTTATTTTTGCTAATTACGCACCCCTTTAGTTTTTGCTAATTGCGCACACTAGGCCTCTTCTTTCATTTTTTTTTTTATTTGGGTGTTTCTCCTGATTTTTTTTTTCTCAACCTCACATCCACGCGAGGCTCCTCGCGTAGGCTAATGATTTTTTTCAAAAATAATTTCGCATGGGATTCCAGCCTCGCTTCCACGCGTGACTCAGCCTCGCATGGGTGCGAGGCTGGCTATTTTTTATTTTATTTTAGTTTTTTCTTTCAATGAATTTTGCATGGGATTCCAGCCTCGCTTCCACGCGAGGCTCAGCCTCGCGTGGGTGCGAGGCTGGATTTTTTTTAAAGTATTATTTATTTATTTATTTATTATTATTATTATTACTACTGTTACTTTAATTCGGATTCGTATTTGGACTCAGATATTGGATCCTGATTCGTATTGGACTCAGATTTTGGATTCGTATTCGGATTGGACTTAGATATTGGATCATGACTTGGACTTGGACTTAGATTTTGGATCCGGACTCAGATTTGGACTCGAATTTTAGATCCGGACTCAGACTTGGACTCGAATTTTGAATCCGGACTCGGATTCGAACTCAGATTTTGGATTCGAACTCGGATTTCGGATCTGGACTCAAACTCGAACTCAAATTTTAGATCTAGATTATTTTTATTGTTCACAAGACCCCCTTCAAAGTTTTCAAAATTTTGTCTCTTGTGAAAATTTTGAAATACTTTGGATTTTTTTTATAGGTGAATGAGTTCACAGGGATGAAACTTGCTATGGATATGGAGATACTTTAACAAGTTGAGTATTTTGACTATGATGGGACTCGTTTGGGTTGGCAAACAGAGCGGATGACTCGCCTGACTGACAGACAGAGCTGGTGATTATTTTCGAATCGAGATTGAAGAACCATGAGCAGAGGTGTACCGCTAAACGTACCCATAAGGTCTTGGCAGAGGTATTCAGAAAACGTACCAAGGAGTTTCGGTAGAGTGTACTGTTAAACATACCAAAATGATTGGATTTAAATTATTTATGAAGTGGCTCGTCTGGCTGACAGACAGAACCGATGACTCGCCTAGCTGACAGACAGAGCCGGTGATCGTGTTGGGATCATAGATTGTATTATTTATTATTGTTCAAATCTCGCTATCAGAGATAAGATCTTAAAGTGACAGGTTTACAGAATTTTTAGCAAACCCCCAGCTATCAACGGATTTGACATACCTTTACCAATCGCCGTTCGCATTGGGCTAACCATGCTATTCCCCTCAATATGATGAGTTATCGAAGGTCCTGTTTGGCTTTAGATGCCAAACGTTCCTACTTCCCTTTGCTTTTGGAGCATTGGGTAGTTCATGCTTTTGTCTCAGCATGAGGAGTTGTCGAGGATTTGAATTCCTCTCCCTTTTACTTCTGGATCATCGGATCATGAGTATCCTTATAGGATAATGTTATGACAAATCTATCATGGGATTTTTAGCAAATTTCTAGCTATGAACGGATTTGATGCGTCTTTACCAATCGCCGTTTGCGTTGGGCTAGCCATGCTATTCCCCTCAGCATGATGAGTTATCGAAAGTTTTGTTCGGGCTTAAATGCCAAACGTTCCCTCTTCTCTGTACCTTTTTTGTATTGGGCAATTGGTTTCATACTCTTACCCCCAGTATGATAGGGTTGACGAGAAAATTTTAATTTCTCTTCCCGTTACTTCTAATAGTATTGGGCAGTTGATTCATTAGTCTTCCCTTCCCTGTTTTTTTAAGGTGGTTAGATGTAGTATTTATTCAAGAGTTTGTCATTGATCGACATCATCAACTTGTTGCCGTCTTGATTGATCAAGCGATAGGCTTGCATACAATGTCGATTGGTGTGGGTCCCACCCCCTGTGTGGGTCTCATTTGAGTAGTCATTGTAATTCAATTGACCGCCTTCTTCTTTTTTGAAGTTTGTGCAAGGTTGAAAATTAACTTTGTATTTTGGATTTCTTCGTGCGTTGGATCTGCCTCACGCGCTATGTCTGTAGCACGCGGGCTTATCTTTGCATATTGAAATTTTTATGCCCAGCTGCAATATTGCCTTGTATTCTGCGCCTCTTCTAGTAATGAAATTATCAAGACCGAGACTAACCTCGTCGCACAAGGCGAAGGCAGAACTCGCCGCATAATGTGGAGGCTGGGCTCGCCGCACATACATGTTACGTGCGCATTTCAACTGTTTTACGCGGAGTTGCAAATTAGCCACGCGTTTTGAAGCTTTTGCACTTTTGAATGAATCATATACGTTGGCTTAGCTTTGCATAGTCTTGCATTGCCCGCATGTATTGCCTTGTGTTCTTCGTGCTGGCTTCATAAATATGTTTGTTTGGTTGGATGTGGATCCCACACCCTGCATGAGACTTGTTTGGCTGTCCATGAGTTTCGTCATGTCGTAATAGACTGTTTTCTCTTCTTTGCAAGAGACTATGTGGGGCTAAAGCTCATTCTCGTATTTCTATTCACTTTTATACTATGGTGATTATGTGCGCTGGCTTAGCCTCGCACACTGATATAACAATACATACTGGTTTAATCTTGAGTTTGTCTCGTATCTGGATGACTTTACGCTGGCTTAGCCTCACGTTGTATGCGGACATAGCCTCGCGTTCTTACTTTGGATTGTTTGATTTCATACTATTACCCCCGTATGATAGGGTTAGCGAGAGTTTTACTCTCTTCCCATTGCCTTGGCAGCACTGGGCAACAAAAACTTGTACGCTTTTCTTCTTTTCTTTTTTTATTTCATTTTTTTTAATTTTTTTTATTTTTTTTACAGGCATTTTGCCATCAAATTTTGTAAATTGCATTCGCGGACACCTTCTTCTGTTCAGGTCTCAACTGGATCACGTTTGTATCGACGAGTGCCTGAATTTTATCTTTCAGATCATAACAATTCTTGGTTGGGTGTCTGATATTTTGATGGAAGAGACAATACTTGGGATCATCTGTTCTTCCAGCTTCCTCTGGCCTCTGATTTTCGGGTAACCTGAGCATCCCCTTTTTATTGAGTAAATTAAACAGGATCACTGTTTTCTCATCCTTGAAACTGTATGTCTGTTGCGATCTAGATAAATCTCGATTATTTTGTGATTTTTTGTTGGCAGCAGATTTGGTGGTCATTGTCTCATTTCCTTAAGGATGGGATGATTGTGGCTGCGGCCGATTCATGGTCATTCTTCTCTTGGCATGGTATTCATTAATACGGCGGATTATGCCCTCCGCCTGCTGCCCTTGTTTGACTAGATCTTTCCAGATTTTTGACTCTACTGCTCCCATTTTGATTAATATCCTGATCTGGAGATTGTGTTTGCAAGTCTCCACCATTGTTTTCTGCGGCATGCCATACTTGCATCGCACTGACATTTCACGGAAACGCTCAACGAAACTTTTAGCTGTCTCGTTTTCTTTCTGCTTATTTGCTAGAAGAGAGTGAACAGATACTTCGGTGTCATCTTCGAAGAAGCGAGCTAGGAACTCTCTCTCCACGTCAGACCATGCATTGATGGTTCCTGGGGGGTAACTGCATAAATCAAGTGAATGCAGGCTCTCGCAGAGTACTTATAAAAATTCTTATCATTACTGGGTCATTGCCCATGAGATGACCGATCTGCGAAAGGAAATACTGCATATGTTGGTTCGGGGATCCCTTTCCATCATATGACTCTAACTCGAGATGCTTGTATTTTGCCGAAAACAGTACGGACTCCCACTCTATTAGGTAGGTCTCATAATCCCCGCCTCCTGCAATCCTTTTCGGCGCATTAAGACTTCTATCTGGCTTTGAAGCTTCTCCATTCTTTCGGCATGAGGATCAACATAATATTTGTCCTCATTGCCTTTTACCTCGGTATCTGAGTTGGATTTAGTCTCCTCCTTCTTGGCCTCATCAGAAGAGGAAGAACCCCCTTCTCCGTTTTCGGTGCTCTTTTGAGTGTTCTCCAAGACCTTCGCAATCATTATTTTGAGGTCCTCGATACTCCGTTGCTGCTCTTGGATGAGGCGTTCTTGCTCCTCAATCTTTTGACTCGTCTCGGCCGACCGTTCAACCATGTGGACCGTCGTTCTACCAGACCAAGAGGAAGCGTATGATCGCGGCGTTGCTATGGCCGAATGCTCGCTAAACTCTTCATATTCTTCATCAGAACCCCCGCTAATCTTTCGTAACCGCGGGGAGCTGTCACGTCTGACCTGATGCGGGTATGATGATAGGGTTCCTCTGTTCCAGTATCAGAGGCATACATTTTGACAACTGGTTTCTTGCCTTTATTCACCACATTCGACGTGAAAGCAGGTAAGTCTTGATCTGAGTCGGAGTTTTATTTTTGCAGCCATCTTTTTTTTTTAATATTAGATTCCGCTGCTGACAATGGTCTTGGGGCTTCACAGCGACAGTGAGTCAAGACTGCCGCGATCAACTTCTCACAACAGCAGAATTGATGGGGTTGTGCCACCTTCTTTTATTTGAGAAATATCTCCATAAATCTGGAGTTTCTTTCTGTTGTACTGACATCACCACCTTTTGCGAGCGAGGCCCACTTCTTGTGCGAGATCCATTTTTCCAGACAGATGCCTCTGAGAAGTCATGAAAGTTACATTTGTCAACCCCCAGTTTGGTTTGATGTTCATCATTAGTTTTGATATGTCTCTTACAAATTTGTTGGGTAGCTTGGCGTGCTGATCTAGCCTCGCACGAACTAGTCTCGCGTGCTGGTTTAGACTCAGTTTGGTGTTTAAGTTTACTCATACCAGGCTGGCATCTGGTCTTATTCATGCCAGACTGATATGTGCTACGATGAGCTTTGTTAGGTTGAGAGGTGCTAGGCTGATCTCTGTCAGGATGAGAGGTGCTAGGCTGCTCTTTTCTAGGATGAGAGGTGTAAGATTGCCCTTTACCAAGCTGATGGGTGTAAGGCTGGCCTTTGCCAAGTTCATGGGTGCAAGGCTGCCATTTGCCAAGCTGATGGGTGCAAGGCTGCCATTCGCTAAGTTTATGGGTGCAAAGCTGATCTCTATCAGGATGAGAGGTGCTAGGCTGATTCTTACCAGTATGAGAGGTGCTAGACTGGCCTTTACCAAGCTGATGGGTGAAAGGCTGACCTCTGCCAGGATGAGAGGTGCTAGATTGATCCTTACCAGTATGAGAGGTGTAAGGCTGGCCTTTGCCAGGCTGATGGGTGCAAGGCTGACCTCTGCCAGGATGAGAGGTGCTACGCTGATCCTTACCAGTATGAGAGGTGCTAGGCTGGTCTTTGCCAAACTGATAGGTGCAAGGCTGGCCATTACCACGCTGATGGATGCAAGGGTGGCCTTTCCCAGGCTGATGGGTGCAAGGCTGGCATTCGCAAAGCTGATGGATGCTAGGCTCGCCTTCACTAAGCTGATAGGTGCAAGGCTGTTTTTGAGCCCGGCATCCTCCTTGCTTCATGCTAGACTGATTTTGAAGCTGGCATCCTTCTTGACTTATGCCACGCTGATTTTGAGCTTGGCATACAAAACGAGATTTGAGAGCTCTGTGGCGTGCCCTTCGATTCTGGTTGCGGATTTGAATCAGTTTTTGTACCGCGATAGGTTTTCCTTTGGCGTTATATGCAGCTAGTTCTGATAGAGCAGAGTTGGAAAATTCAAGCGGCTGTTGAGGGACAACGCCTCCTTATTATCCAAAACTATTTGGTCATTTTTTTGTGATTTTGAATATTTTGAGGCGATCTCGACCTCGATCACCAATTTTTCCATCATCTCTCCAATTCTGTTGACGTCAGATTGGACCGCCATCTCCTCTTCAGTACAGGAGATTGCTCCCACTATGGTCGCTAGTCTGTTTTTGGTAGAAACAGGGTTGGATCTTTCCATTGCCATTGATAGAGAAAAATTACAGATTATCAAAATTTTCTCTTTTTCGAATTACAATGAAAAGAAAATAAAAAAAACAGACAGAGAGGACTTATAAATCGTCGCTATCGTTTTACAGAAGATGTGAGATTCGGGGCAGTTATGGGGATTGGTCCATTCCCTGTTGACGATCTGACGTCAATGATTGGAGGCGAGCTCGTTCTTCTCCTCTGTTGATTCTTAGAGGAAGCACGAACGCTTGGACAGGAGAGAGATCTGGCCAAAAGTCTTCTCTTCTTTGGTTGCAAGACTTTGAGACTCTCGCGCATAGATCGATTTGCCAAAGATCCTTTCTGAGTTCTTTTGGAGGGTATTTATAGGCCTCCAGTTGTTGAAAATGTTTCCTTATAGATAAGAACGAAATCCGGTTTCCTTTTAGATAGAATCGAAATCTCTTTATGATCTTGATGAGATATTCAAATCTTTTTTTGATTTGATTTTCTTCAGATTCATTGAACTGACTCCTGTTTCGCACCCAGAATCAATTAAACTCAAATTAGAATTTAATTAGAATTTGTATGATTATCGCCAATGCTATGAATAATTGCAGAAATGAGTTGTCATTTGGAAATATGATGCTAAAGCTTAATTTGCTCAATCTATACAAGCAACCAAATGTGGATATATAGTCAAGAGGCCAACCTGATTGAATAAACTAGCAAGGACAATAGTATCACATCATTATGCCTTTTCGACCCTTTGAAGATGGCAATAGTGACAAATGAACAATATTTTAAAAACTTTGGATGGTTTGATGCTTGACAATTTAATATTTATTGGGATAGTGCTCATTGATTATATTTAACAAAACGGTAGCAAAAAGAAAGCTATTCAGAGAATTCGCCCCACTACAGAATAAATTTGCTCTCTTTAGATTGGAAGCCCCAATGTTTGAGCTCCCAACTTCTTGTTATTATTAAATATATGTTTTTGGGATCTAAGGAAACATTCCTAGTAGTCATTTTGACACACTTTATTGAGAATCAAGAAGAGTGACAACTCAATATGCTTCATGTATATAAGAGCATTCTAGCGTGGAACACGGCAAAATAGAGGGCATGAACCCTCTAATACACATTGGATAACACTGGATGATAAAGCCAACCCACTAGACAGATACAGGGTAGGTTAAATCTTGCTATGGAGGAGGTGGTCAAATCTAAAGTCCTAAAACTTTAGATGCTGGCATCATCTACCCCTGTTACTATTAGCAAGTGGATAAGTCCTACCCAGGTCATCGTTATATAAGAAAAACAACTTAGTAGTAATTCAAAATGAGAATGGCAAGATGGTACTAACTCGTATTGCTCAGGCTGGCGCATATGCATCGACTATAGAAAATTTACCCAGATAATAAAGAAAAATAATTTTCCATTTCCATTCTTAGACCAAGTATTAGAGAGGGTAGCGAGCATGAATTTTATTGATTTTTTTATGGCTATTCACAATGCTGTCAAATAAAAATAGCTTTAGAAAATCAGGAGAAAAAAATACTTTCACTTGTTCCTTTTGATACTTTGCATTTAGGAGGATGTCATTTGGATTATATGATACACTGACTGCTTTTAAATGATGCATGATAAGCATCTCTAGTTATATGCTTGACAAGTTTCTAGATGTTTTTATGGATGATTACTTAGCCTTTGGTGATGGCTAGAGTCTTGCCTGACCAATTTAGAAGCATTTTTGAATGATTTTGAGCAAAAGAATCTGCTTCTTATTGGGAAAAATGTCAATTAATAGTTAGAAAGGGTATAGTCTTGGGGCACATGTATTATGTAAGATTATGGAGGTTGACAAGGCAAAAGTTAGGTAGTCGCAAAAATACCAACCATGAAAATGGTTAAGAATATATGCTCATTTTAGTAATATTGTCAGTTTTTGTTAGAGATCTATAAAAGACTATAGTAATGTTGCTTTACATTTATCTAAGCTTTTTGTTCAAGATGTGCAATTTGAGTGATTCTAGCAATTGTGTGTGATTCTAGTAATGCTGCCAGATTAGTTCCTCCTTTTGAAATCATGTGTAATTCTAGTGATTATACAATTGGAGTCATATTAGGACAATAAAGTGATAAAAAAAACTTAATATTATTTCCAATGCTGGCAAGATGCCTAGTGGGGAACAGATGAACTATACAATAACGAAAAAGATATTTGGCAGTAGTTTTTCATTAGAAAAAAATTTGCTCTTATATTAATGGCTCATGCGATTTTGTCATTACCAATCACTCGATGGTAAAATATAACACCAGGTCATGCTTGATTCTATAGATATTGTTGTTCCAAGAATTTGATCTAAAAATAGAAGAAGAGAATGTGGTTGTTAATCATATCTTTTGGTTACTATTTGAAAATAATGGGTTGTCCACTAGGAATTCTTTCCCTAATGAGTAATTATTTGCCATAACTATAGCTCCTTGGTATGTTAATATTATTAATTTCTTATTATAGGCGAGATGCCAGAGCACTGGAGCACTTAAGATATGAGATGACTTTTCCCTAAGGTGCACCTTTTTTTGCAATGAACATTTTATTTAAATATTTCTTTGATCAAATCACTAAGCATTGTTTGATAGAGGATGTGACACAGAGTGTCATATTATTTTGCCATATGGAAATTTGTGGTGGTCATTTCTCGTCCAAAAAGACGATAGTAAAAATTCTTCAATGTGACATCTATTAGCCAAGTACATTTAGGGATACCCATAATTTGTACAAGAGATATGAGGCTTGTTAGAAGTTGGAAGCACCGACCTGGAAGAATGGCATGCCCTTAGCACTGATCCACATTATGTAGGTATTCAATTGTTGGGGCATCTATTTCATGGGTTATTTTCTTTCTTTGTGTGGCTACCTTAATATTCTTATTGTAGTTGACTCCATAGCAAAATGGGCTGAAGCTATTGCCTGTCATACTAACAATCAGAACTGTGTTATGAAGTTCTTGAAAGAGGATATATTGTCTGAATTTGGAATTCTAAATCTATCATTAGTAATGGAGGCTCTCATTTTGGCAATAAAACTTCCAAAATTTTATTGTGGAAATACAACATCAAACATAAGGTCCTGGCATCCTACCATCTGCAAACAAATGGAAAAGTGAAGCTTGCCAGCAAGGAAAAAAAAAGCAAATCTTTAAGAAAACAGTCAATCTAAAATGCTAAGATTGGACTCTACGATTGATTGATGCTCTTGGAGTAAACCGTACAACTTATTATGCACCCCTAGGCATTTTTCTATACCACTTAGTACATGGAATCGAATGTCATCTCCAAGTTGGAGGTTGAACATAAAGCATATTAGTCTCTGAAAGCCATCAATTTAGATTTTGAATAATACAGGCTCACTTCACAAGTTCAATTGTAACGATTTAGATGAACTTAGGTATGATGCCTATGAAAATGCGCGCACTTCAGCGAAAGATGAAATTGCTCAAGACCAAATTATTTTGCATATATTTCGTCCGTACAAAATGGTACTTTTTTTATGATTTATGTCTCCATATGTTTGCAGGAAATGGCGTTTATGTTGAACATGACCATTCATAATCAAAATTATATACCTAAGTGGAGCAGTTGAAATTGAAAATTCTAAGAGTGATCATGATTTTAAAGTTGACTTAAACATTTTCCAAATCCCTATACATGCAGTCCATGGATTTGGTGGACCCTTCATCATCCACTTGACTATCAAGACTAAGCATACCACTTCCTATTTATAGGTATACGACTGAAACTGTGAAAAAAAAATATATATATAATTATTAAAAAAACAATAAAAACACATCAACAACAACTAAACCTTTTATCCCAAGTATTTGGGATAGGCTACATGAAATAAAAAGAATTGCGTGAACTAAAAAGAATTACGCCGGATCGATCACTTTAATAGTTCTTCTTCATTCATTTCTCTTGAGTAATATCTCCTCATTTAAAACTCTAAAATCCATATTTTTTCGTATCAACAAAAACACATCTACAAAAAAAAAAAAAAAAAAAAGACAACAATTTTGCTACTGCGTAACATGGCTAGTTATGTCCTTGTGCCGGTGATCACCGGGGTGGCCCTAGAACAAGGTTTTCAAAAACAAAGACCACGTTGGCTCTGTACCTGGAGTCACGTTCTTAATTAATAGCCCTAGCTAGCCCCATTTCTCTCACTCCCTACCTTCGTAGATCGGCATTTTGTGTGCCTTCAACGTATATCCTTCTCAAATTTCGGATTCCTAAATCTTCCTTGTGGTAAGCCCTCTCCTTTTCTTTTCTTATTTCAAATTCTAGAGCGTGAAGATTTTGGGGTTCTTCAAAATCGGGTGATTTTCTATGCTTTGAGACTTAACAGTCTTTCTACTCCACCGTCCATTTAGAGGATTATATATCTGGAATTTAATCTTAATTACTCTATTTTGCTTGACTACTTGAGATTGTAGAACAATAAAAATAATCCAGATCTAAAATTCGAGTTCGAGTTTGAATCCAGATCCAAAATCTAACTTCGAATCCAAAATCTGAGTTCGAATCCGAGTCCGCATTTAAAATTCGAGTCCGGATCTAAAATTCGAGTCCAAGTCTGAGTCCGATCGAAAATCTAAGTTCAAATCCAAGTCAGGATCCAATATCTAAGCCCAAGTCCGAATCCGAATTCGAATCGAAAATCTGAATCCAAATACGAATCGGGATCCAATATCTGAGTCCAAATATGAATGCAAATTCAAGTAACAGTAGTAATAATAATAATAATAAATAAATAAATAAATAATAATTAAAAAAAAGCCAGCCTCGCACCCACTGAGCCAGCCTCGCGTGAAAGCGAGGCTGGAATCCCATGCAAAATTCATTGAAAGAAAAAAATAAAATAAAAAAAATAGCCAGCCTTGCACTGAGCCTCGCGTTGAAGCGAGGTTGGAATCCCATGCGAATTTTTTTCGAAAAAAAAAAATCATTAGCTTCGCACCTACGCGAGGAGCCTCGCGTGGATGCTAGGCTGAGAAAAAAAAAATCAGGGAAACACCCATATAAAAAAAAAAAAAAAAAATCGGAAGAAGAGGAGCCTTGCGTCAGCCTCGTGTCACAGGCGAGGCTCCCTGTGTGCGCGCAGTGAGCAAAAACTAAAGAGAGTGCTTAATAAGCAAAAATAAAAAAAATAAATTAAATCTCTCTAGTTTTCATCTGCCTGTTCGGTCGTTGGCTCGTCCCGTTCGGTCGCCCGATTTCGCACAATAAGCTCCCAATTTTATGCATGCAATATATTTTTGTCAAATCTCCAATTATTTTGCAATTTATAATGCTATCTAAATTTTAAATTAGAATCAAATTAATTTTTGAATTAAAAAAAATTATAAATTAAATTTATTAGAGTTTGGATAATTCTACAATTTTTAATCAAACTCAAATAAATTTTCGGATGAAAAATTCTAAATTAATTTTAGTAGAGTCATCTAAGTATAATTGGAATCTGCAAAGGTGAGTTACTAACAGCTAAAGTATTGATAACTATAAATCAATATGAAAATAGAAGTTATCAACTATAAATCAATACGAAAATAGAAGTTATCAATCTACACAAGTACATCCACAATTACTTTCTTTGAATGCTTAACTAATCTATCTGCAGTGACTGGTGTAGGCTTGAGCTACCCTAAACCTACTTGCTTATAAATAATAAATAGTGTATGGTAAAAGATTCATGCTAACACCTGAATGCAAAAATACTTTATCGATGTTGTACTGACCAATCACTCATGATACCGTAGAGCATATAGGATCCTTAAATTTCATAGATACTTTTGAGCGGAATATTGCACTTTCCTGATCCATTTCGAAGGCCCTCTTTTGGACATTGTGGCATCTCTTTAATGCCACGTCCTTCAAAAATTTTGCATATCTAATTGCTTGCTTTATCACTTTAAGAAGTGGGATGTTCTCTAAACCTATTGAAGAACATCAAAAAATTCAGAGTATGAAGTATTCGTACCATTATTATTTTTCAAACTATAAGGATAAGGTAATGCAGGCATGTAAATTGGTAAAGTCTCATACTTTTCTCATTATCGGATTTTGTAGTGCTCGTTCGACTTTGCTTGCTTTTCATATTTTTTTTTTTTTTGAGGTCGGTTCTTCTAATACTTTACCACTACTTAGACTAGTCACAGTGGCAAGGTAAAAAGTATCATCATGAGCATTAGAAGAAATTATGTTGATACAACCTTACCTTTGTTGCTTGCTTTAGATTGAGACAAAAGTTTTCCTTTTCATGGATATGAATTGCATAATTAAGGTTAGCTTATCTGAGTATGTCTATCTCTGAAGTATATCACGCTCTGGCTGTTAATAGTTTAATGTGCTCGATGAATTGTTGTTGCACTTGCACCATCTGATCCATTCATTACTTGATTTATGCCAAGTTATCCTCACACCTGCTTCTATGATAACTGATATACCAGAGCTTATGACATTACTACATATTGAGCATACTATGTAGCATTTGATTCACAGTCTGATTTGTAGGCTGGGTGAATTGTTGTTGAGATTCTTGTTTCCATTTGATTCACAAGTTATCCTCACACCTGCTCCTATGGTAACTGATATACTAGAGCTGATGACATTACTACATATTGAGCATCCTATGTGGCATTTGATTCACAGTCTGATTTGTAGGCTGGGTGAATAGTTGTTGAGATTCTTGTTTCCATTTGAGATTCGACAAACCTAGATTATATGCTGCTGAATAAGGCTACTAGAAGGTTGTGAACGATAGTGCTGGCTTGTTCTAGAAGAAATTCTTTGAATGCATGTAGAGTAGGACAAGTGATATGTCTATGTAGCTTATAGAGATCGCACATCTCCTCTGCTTCTTCCAATACCTTCACCGTTTTCTGTCTCTTGGTTAGCAAGTCTTCTACTTTCTTGGTGATATTTATTAGTCTTGGAGCTATCTCTTCTTCTTAACCAAGTTTTAGAAGTCCACCTAAAGTTATAGAATTAGTTGTTGGTTGATTCCTTTCAATGTAGCCTCTATTTCCCAAGCTTAAAAGTTTTCAGTAAGAGAGTCTAAATACTCTCATGCTTCATTGGCATGTTTATTTAAAAATTCTCCATTGCAGATTATCTTTAAAAATTGCTTGAAAGAAGTATTCAGACTTTGATATAATGTACTCACTAATCCCCATATCTCAAAGATATGATATAGGCACAAGAGTAGTAAATCCTTAAACTGATCCCAATAATCAAACAAAGTCTCGTTATCTTTCTGATGGAAGGTAACAATTTACATCTTCTAGTAGTGTGTATGATGTGAGGGAAAAAACTCCTTGAGAAATTTTTCTGTAGCTTTGTCCTTCAAAGAGAATGGGAATGCTTCAATTTTAGGCATTCCCTGTTGATGTTTTGCAAATTAACTATGGTGCAGACTTCTTCGAATGCCCTATATGGAAATACGGTATCTCTTTATCCATGCTATGAAATTTTGGAAGTAATTGTACACCCCAATTTGATTTCAAAATGCCCAATATTGTGAGAAAATATGATTTAAAAAGGTTGAGTGGCCCTATCCGATTGTAAATAGTCACAATGAGATCGTCCGTTTCCTCCCTATTAACTGTGATCATCGTTAGTGTTATTAGGTTGAAGTTGAGTGTTATTACCATTGGTACTTGTATTTTGATTACTGTTGTTGTTATTGTTGGCACTCATATTGTTGGGTTGTGGTGGGTTCACTGAGAGCTAAGTCAAGTCACAGTGTGACCGACTAAATCCACCATTAGAATCTCTTTGCCGACTAGTCATATAGAGTCAAATTACTCAAATAGTCAGAGCTAAGACGTAGCCTATACTATACCGTAAAATCACTATATTACGGCTCCTTGACCACGACACCAAAAATTTGGTGTGATTTGAATCATATTGTTCCAAATGCAAGAAATTGTCAATTATTATTTGGGAGTAAACCAAAAATTGTTTTTCACAAGGACATTGTAATAGAGCATAAAAAACTTCAAAAGAAGATTACAATGAAAAGACATGAATTTGGTGGAAAGCAATTAATCATAGCAAAGAGAATTAAGTAAAATAAGCATAAGAGAGAATATCAGCGTACAAGAAAGAGCTCCCTTTAATCTTTACCTTGGTTTTTTAAACTCTATATGACAACTACATAGATTACACTATTAAATATTGTCGGAAGATTGTACTTTTAAGCTTGTAATATTAAAAGTTAATCTTTTTCAGTATTTAATTCCAAAGTTAATACCTTTATAAATACTTGTATATAATTTTAAGAATAATTTATTAATAAGAATAAATAATCACTCAAAATTTAAGCATGACATGCCTCAACCGTCAATAGCATATCAAAAGCTAATTAGCATCTATACTCTGAAAACATAAATTATTAAAGAGTCCAAAATCATATTTTTATCAGGGAAAAATTCAAAAGAATGATTATAAATTAATTAAAGCATAGCATGAAGTTTAAACTAAACCAATTCCAAAACATAGGATTTGTCTCGTTACCCTTTACCGAAGAAGATTACTTGCCATCATTATGAAGTAAGCGTCATCAAATTTATTGGCAAAATAATCTCTCAAGAGTTTTTACAAACTTGATTTCTCATTCTCTCAAAACTTAGAACAAAAGAAAATTTTGTTTACAAATTCTTCGCATACAACATGATAAATCCAATGCATATTTAAATCTTTTACAACTGCCAAGAGTATATCCAGATAGAATACAAGTTGTTAAAAGAATCCAAGCCTTTGATATGTTTATTTTGAAGTTTATAAACTGCTGAAAACTTTTGAAAATATGATCTATCTTCTGAGCCATCAGTGGGCTCACAGGTGGCTCTAACAGTTAAGCTTTATCGATTCCTAATGGTATAGTCTTCGGTGGACTTAGCAATAGCTCTAGCTGATAGTCCTGATATTTAGGCACCGGTAGTGCCACCAGAGGCTATGGGCCATTATTGCCTCTATGCAAGCTCTTTTAAAGAGTTCTTGATCTTAAATCTTCGTCCATTCTTGTGGATAATCTTGAATATCTATATCTAAACATAAAATCACAATTTAGTGCTCATTTAAGGTAGATTGGGTAACATCAATAATAAATCTCGATATACTCAAAAATACCCTAAGTTAATGCATAAAGTTAAGAAATGAAAATAATGTGTGAAAAATATGCACCGATGGAATCCCATCAAATAGCAATAGACTTTGTCACGGAATTGCTTAAGATTGCCAAGGAGAAAATACAATTTTGGTGATTTTGGATTGGTTGTCCTACTCGGCACAGTTCACTCAATTTAAGATTGGTCCATCAATGGTAATTTAGTAAAAAGATTTATGCTAGAAGGGGTGAGACTATATGGAGTCCCATTAAGAATTATTTCATATTGAGACACTAGATTCTAATTATTCTATTAGGAAAGCTTGGTGGATAGTTCGGAACTCAATTGGACTTGTCAGCGACATATCATTCACAAACTGACGACTAGTTAGAGCGGACAATCCAAATGCTTGAAGAAATGCTCAGAGCTTGTATATTTGACATCAATGGATATTAAGAGGACCACCTATATACTGTAGATTCTCTTATAATAACAGTTATCAAAAAAGCATCAAGATGGTGCCTTCGAAGTGTGATATGGCCAGAAGTATAGATAATCATTTGACGAGGTTGGAGTGAGGAGCATGATAGGACCAGAACTTGTCACTCAAGCAGTAAATCAAGTGACGACTATCTGGTAGCACATAAGAGTAGCACAAGATCGGTGGAAGAAGTGGGCATATCAGAGCATGAGTATACTGGAACTTAAAGTTGGGATTGGTTGTACATCAAGATATCACCAATCGGTGTCATGATTAGATTTGGTAAGAACGAAAAGCTCAATCTAAGATATATTGAACTGTTTGAGATTTTATAGAGAATTGAAAGTCTTGTCTACAAGTTAGATTTGTCACTAGAAATGGAAATTGTACTTGTTGTGCTCTATTTATCTCAGTTGAGAAAATGCCTAGGACAAGGTAACAGAATTATGGACCAGTCAGATTAAGAGTTGGACAAGATTTGACATTAAAAAGCACCCAATGGCGATTTTTGGAAGGAGAGAGAGTATCCTGAAGAATAGAATGATTCCTTTTGTTCTAGTCTCACGGTGTCCAGAAGATTCGACTTAAGAGCTTGAGAATGATATTTGAGCAAAATATCCATATGTTTTTCTATAATAATTACATATAAGATTGTCCTTTCCAATTTGTTCCTTACCTTGAAGATTAAATTTTCATTAGAGATAGTTTAAATTCCAAGGACGGAAGTCTTTTCTTAGATGGGTAGGATATAATAATATAACAATCCTAATCTTTAAACCCTAATATCGGTTTATTCCATATCATCTGTATCAGTTCAGGAGTCCGGACATTTATACGAATGGGTACTAACTAAATTGAGTTATATCTTCCTTCTAATCTTCAATTTCAAATTTCACAAAGCGGGATTCTATTATTTTATTATTTTAGATTTGTCCATAATTTTCTGAAATTATTCTAAATCGATCAATTTTTGGGTAAATACCTGATTAAAAGTAATCAAATTAAATCAAAATTTTCAATTTTAACCAAGTTCCTGTCTCAAGTTTATCTCTAGCAGCCCAACACTCTTCCTTGGATAGCATTAGATTGAAATTGACTCAATGATAACTTTATAATTAAAATGAGATTTAAAGGTTTTGATAATGCAGCATATCCATCTTCCAGAAGTTGTTTAACCTCTTAAATAAATTCAGAAAATTCTGAAAAAATCAAGCTGATTTCTCTTATGCTCCTCTTCATTTTCTCTTCATAGTTCAAATACTAATTCCTTTTCAAATTTCCTAAAATAAATCACCAAATAATCAGCTTGAGAGTAGGCCACTAAATAGCAATTTGAGCTTTATTATTTAGTTTCACCTCTTCAAATCAGCTTAAATCTTCTCCAACAATGTGAGGTAAACTTCTCCAGAACTGTCCTTGTTCCCGAATGTGTCTCTTTGGAAAGTTCTCCACTCCTGTAGTATAATCACATTAGTATCGAGTCTTTTCCGATTTGGGTTCAAAAAGGGGCAAGGATACACTCTCAAATCCTTTAAATTTGTTATTTTTTGATGTAATCTCCTTACATATAATATTAGATGTATCAATAATCCAATTTCTAGATTATAAATGCTCAATCTTACATTTATTTTATGTTTCATTATATGTGTCATACTATGCATGTTATATGAGTACATATTGTATTATTGTTTAGACATACACAACAGTCCATCTTAGAACTACTGTAACTTTTTTATCTTAATTTCAATCGACCTTATTCTAGTATTATTAGAAAGATAATTCACTAAAGTATAATTTTTCCTAGTACAACATATTTTAATTTAGCAATTTTCCTATCCAAAAGTTATATGGAAATTCATTTATGGCTATTGTACCAAGTCAACAGCTCAAAGAGCAAGTCCATGGTAAAATTGGCCTAACTTTTACTCTAAAACTCGAATTACACTCAAATAAGATTTATTGAAAATAATTGAACAACTTAAGACTTATTCAGATCTTCAACACTAAATTTGTTTTATTCATGGTCAAATCATATCTGGAAATTCACTTATTGTTGTTGTATTTTAGTAGCAGTAAATGCATGATAAAATAACCATAAATTTTGCTCTAAAATTACAATTAAGCTCATTTAAAATTTATGAAAAAGAGAATTGAATTCTCTATAATTGTTAGCCTTTAATTCCATTTCTACCTAGTCAAATAAGACTTGAAAATCTAACATATCAACTATATCACAGCAATATAGACACATATGTTATATTTATGCATATACCACTTGACCTATGATGTGATACACATGTATACACATTAAATCACTTGTTATTACCTGTACATGGGTAAGTTCAGACCTGTCATAACTGATGTTTAGACATACATGCCATATTTGTTCATGTAGCACTTGATCTAAGATATAATATACAAGCACACATATTTATTTACTCATATTATTACTTGTATATATTATTCTTATTTGGAAATGATAACTCAAGCACGTGAGTATATTTTATAACTCTTTTACTTGCTAGTATCACCGTGTGTGTCATTTTATATTCACATGGTTACTGATACATGAATTTTTATTATATATACCACATTGACACATTGATAATTAGTATATATTACATTTTCGGTATTAGAAAATGAATGGTGTAATAAAACACGTATTTTAGAAATCTCTTATCTTGTCTAGGATGCATCCATTGATCTGTATAATGGCACTATGAGTTTTCTTGCTTGTATGCCTAGTAGCTGGTTCATTTAGGGACTGGTACTTGGGTTGTGATCCCAGGTATGCATATGATATCTAGCACGCCTAGTAGTGTGTCTTCAGTTCGTGTCAAGGTCGATACTTGGGCCATAATACTGGGTATACACGGTATACTATTAGCACATGTGAATATTCATACTATTCAATTTCAAACTGATAAGGTAGAAAGTGCAACCATATACTTGATCATGTTATATTATACATACCTTATAATTCATGATTCATATGCATGATCATATTATATTAAATATACCATATACTTTATTATTCGTATTATATTATGTATACTATGAACTTCAAGATTCATGTTATATTTTACATACTTCATGATTCATACACATACATCATTTATATTGTTTCGTACAATTACGACATACACACACTCTTATAATGCTTATATAGCATTGTACGAGTTTGGGTTTATATTCATGTTTGGATTTTGATCCTTAAAATTATTATACTCCAAATCCTGCAGCCACGATAGCGGTACCTAATGAGGAGGACCCGCCTCTTAAGGATCGCTACATTCAGGAGTAAGCCAAGCACCAGTAGCCCGATTCTCATAGGACCTTCATCCCTTTTGTGAAAAAATATCATTTTTTGGCTTATATGTGCATATGCATCTAGCATCATAGTTCTGTCCGTGGTATCCAAACACTTTGTATATACTCAGTACTTATATTTCTCTGTTCTGATATTGTATTTGATCCTATATGAGAAACATTTTTATCTACATATTACTTATCGTAACAATATATTTGTTTTTGGATATTACTATATTCATACCTGTGATACTGTGGCGATAGATTCAAACTTGTGGTATATATATATCATATGTGTGCGCTTCCATATCTCTTGTCTGTGATTGTATGATGTAATAATCTCGTGCACTCCGATATTGAGAGTGCTCATCGGTGGCACCTACCTATTATTGGGATACACACTCAGACCCACCAGTGTGATTTGAAGTGTTACATAGTAGTATCAAAACAATCAATATTTTTTATCATTTGATTCATGACCTTAAAATTTTACCACATTTATGCAAGTAATATCTATTAATATTTCCTTGTTCCCGTATTTTGCTCTATACCGTATCCTCTATTTCCAATACTGATTCTGACCTTTTCCTCTATGAGCAATATATGCTTATTATTTTATTGTTAGGCGCTTGTAACAAATTATCAAATTTGCCCATATACCAATGACATATTTTATCAAATAGTTATATATAAGAATACCAATATTACAATGTCTGGGATAACAGGATGGATATAGGGTAGCATAAGACCTGTAAATGCATTTAAATATCCAATTAAAACAAAACCATAAATTTAGATTATGTTTACTATTTATACCTAAGTGGATTTTTTTTATGTATTGTTATGAATATATACAAAGTTTTATTAGGTTAAAACATGAAGTATAGTTCTGCTGCAGTGTGGTTGGGGGTAAAAATATAATTAAGTTTGAAGTATAGTTTTGCTATAGTGTGGCTGGGGTAAAAATATAATTAAGTTTGGATTCAAGACAATTAATACATATGGCAAAATAATTAAAACATGATATGCTTGTTTCACTAAGAGATTTTGTTGACATATATATATATATATATATATATATATATATATATATATATATATATATATATATATATATATATATATATATATTTGGATTCGATGGAAATTTAAGATGCTGCAGAAAGGGTTAAAATAAAAATATATGTAATAATAAGACAGATCGCATTATCACTATTATTATAAATATCAGCTGCAATGAATAATATATAGCCTAATATATTATTTTGGAGAGCTACTAATACGATATAAAACTATGATATTGGCTTATATCCCCTATGTAGTCTGATATCCTGCTATGTGTGAATAATTGTCCATTTGATATGATATTGATATGCTATATTTAGAACCTTGTACTCACAATAGAGAGTCGATGTTAATAACCATTTTGAGTAATTAACAAAGGTATTCTGAAAGGCAGATTTGTCAATATCTAATGGGAGATACCAAAAATTGTTCAATCAACATAGCCTCATATTGTTGTTAAGCTGTCTGCAGCCATGATATGATATTCTAACTTATGTTGTGACCTGATATTTAAAGTTATATTATGACAAGAAATTTCAGATTCTATCGTTACATGATTCGTAGTCCTTGGTTTACGAAATACTCCTATAATAAGTAAATTTCTCCATCAATTAGTTTCATGAAACATTAAATTTGTACTATATGAGAACTGAATACTCCGTGGAGATGATATTATAATGTTATACTTAACAGGGGATTTTCTCTACTTGCCCGAGTATTCACGAGATATGTTGACCACCATAGAAGTTAAACTCATTATTAATCCATCAAGCCTTTACCGTCTACCTTATTATTATCTTTCGTTCTTGATTTAAATTTCAAGGATGAAATTTTCTGTTACGTATGTATAACATAACAATCATAATCCTTAAGCCTTTGTATCTGTTTATTTCATATTTGTGTATTAGCTCAAGAGCCTTGATACTGTTACAGGCAGATATTGAGTAAATTGAATTATGATTTCCTTCTATTCTTTAATTTCAAATTCTAAAGAGGGGGTCTCTTATCTGATTATTTTGAATTTTTCATAATTTTCTAAAATTATACAAGATCGATTGATTTTTGGACAAGTACCCGATTAAAATAATCAAATTAAATTAAAATTTTCAAATTTAACCATCTTCCTATCTCAAGTTTATCTCCAGTAGCCCAGCAACCTTTCTTGACCGATTTCTGATTGAAACTCAATGGCAACTTTGTAATTAAATTGAAATTCAAGGAATTTTAATATCATGTCTATCTTCCAACAGTTGTTTAATTAAATTTAGAAAAATATAAAAAAAACATTAATTTCTCTCATATTCCTTCATTTTCTCTTCAGAACTCAAATCCTAATTTATTATCAAATTCTCTTAATTAAATCGCCAAATAATCAGCCTAAAAGTGAGCTATAAATTCACTGAATAGCTACTTGAGTTTTGTTTTTTAGTTTAACCTCTTCAAATCGCCCTAATCTTCTCCACCGACGTAAGCAATCTTTTATAGCATTGTCCTTGGTCTTTAATGTGATTCTTTAGAAATTTCTCAACTTTAGAAGAGTAACCGCATTAATGTTGACTATTTTCTGATTTGGGTTTAATAAGCGGTAAGAATACACTCTTAAATCCTTTAAAGTTGTAGTTTTTTATATAATCTCATCACATATGATACCAGATTTATTATTAACCCAATTTCAATATTATAAATGCTCAATCTTGTATTTATTTTGAGTTTCATTATGTGTTATGTTGTGCATGTTATTGGGCACATATCGTACCGCTGTCCAAACATACACAAAAGTCCATTTTAGACCTACTATTACTTTACATCTTAACTCCGGTTAACATTATTCTAGTGCCATTAGAAATATAATTTATTAAACTATAATTCTTCCAATTACAATAGTTTCTAATTTAGCTATTTTGCTACCCAAAAATAACGTTGAAGTTTATCTATGACTACTGTACTAGATCAACAGCTCAGTAAAGCAAGTTTATGGTAAAATGACCACAATTTTTTACTTTAGAATTCCAATTGATCTTATTTAAAATTCATTGAAATAATAATTAAACTATTTAGGACTAATTTATATCTTAGATTGTATATTTATTATATTCATGATCAAATCAAAGCTGAAAGTTCAGTTGTTGTAGTTGTATCTTTCTAACAGCAGATCCATCGTAAAATAACCATAATTTTTTTTTTATCTAGAATCCCAGTTAAACTCATTTAAAATTTATTAGAAATGTAATTGAATTTTCTACAAATACTCCAAAGTCTAAATCTTAGCCTTTAATTCTATTTCTGCCTTAGTCAAATAAGACATGGAAGTCTCACATATTAACTAAATTGAAGCAATATATGTACATATGTTATGTTAGTGTATAAACCGCTTGACTTATAATGTGATATACATGTATATATATTAAATCACTCTTGTTATTACCTTTACATGGATAAGTGCAGACCTGTCATACCTGATATTTAGGTGTACATGCCATGTCACTTGATTTAAGATATGATATACATACATACTTGTTTATTTACGCATGTTATTATTTGTACATATTATTCTTACTTGAAAATGATACCTCATATATATAAATAAATTTTATAACTCTTATACTTGTCAGTATTACTCTTATACTTACCAGTATTGAAGTGCATGTTATTTTATATTCATATGGCTATTGATAGATAAATTCTTGTTACATATGTCATGTTTATACATTGATACTTAGTATATACTATGTTTTGGGTATGGAGCAATTAATGGTGGAATGAAACACGTATTATGGGGGTCCTTTGTCATATATGAGATTATATGGTTTCTTGTTGTACTGACATTATATGTTTTCTTGCTTGTATGCCTAGCGGTATGTCATCCTGTTCGTTTGGAGACTGGTACTTGGGCCGTAATCCAGGGCATAGACGGAATATTCAGTATGCCTGGCAACATGTCATCTGGTTCTTATGAAGACCGGTACTTGGGCAATGGTACTGGACATGCACCATTCTGTTCCGAACTAATGGGATAGAAAGTGCATTCATTTGTCTGACTATGTTACATTATGCATACCTAGTACTTCATGATTCATATGCATGATAATGTTATATTAAATATACCATATACTTCACGAATCATGTTACAATATGCATACCATGTACTTCATGATTCATGTTACATTCATCTTATATGATTCATGTTACAATACATATCATGTATTTCACGATTTATGTTATATTATATATACTATATACTTCATAATTCATGTTATATTTTGTATCCAAGAGCTTGCTTCTCGTAGGATCTTCATCTCTCTTTATGCGTATATCATTTTGGTTTGTATATGGATATTATTCTGTATCCTATTTCTGTCTGTGGTTGATGTGAAATATCTAACTGCAAGTGCATAGTATAGTTGTAGCACTTAACAGGTCGTTCGTACAGGGATCTCTAGTGTTTTGCAATCTCGCTTTCTCTATTATTCTAGCAAGTTAATGATATATTCTAAAATGAAAAGATAGATTTTCCTTATTTATTCTAAATGAGCCTAAGATGTCAAATTCATTAGACTAACAACTTAACAATCAATTTTCTTTCTTTTTTTTTCTATCTTTTCAATATGCACAATTAAGAACATATTAAAAAGTTGATCTTTTTAATTTAATTTTAATTAAATGTCTCTAAGTATGATCTATAAATGTGTGCAATTATAAACCATAAAAAATGACTACTTTCTTCAAAAAATTATATTTATAGTAATCATATAAATAAAAGTAAAGAAATAATCTTCGAACCTTAATCTAAGCATAGATTATTAAAAAACTAAACTTAAGCATAACCTATCAAATATTCTGGATCTACAAGTTAATTTCTTTAATTTATTTGTTGAAAAATCCTATCTTTAATTCTTTTTCTAGGAAGATGATAAGAAAATCTCATGTTAAAATAGTTAATCTAACTTAATATACATCTTAGGATCAATGCAATTAGTTATGCATGATCATTTTTTATTCATAATGTACAATAAAAATGTAATTTTTCCTAAAATTAAAGTAAAATCCCAATCTTAAAAGCAAATTAATCCTAATTATGAATGCAATCAAATCCTAACTATGAAAGCAATTAAAATATTACCTATACAAAACTTACCGAAAAGAGAGATTTTAGCTCTATCGAGTTTTGATATGCCGACCGTCCCTCTCCAGATCTTAATCCCTATTTTACTAAAATAAATAAAAATTTCAAAAGGTTATCTAAAAAGTTATATTAATTTATAAGGATTCATATGGTATTTATAACCCGAACACATTCCTACTACTCAAACTCTGCTGCAAAAAATATAATTCTAATCCAACGGAATCTAATCTTCAAATATATAACTCTGATCCAATCCATAGTTATTAGAAATCAATAGTTGGGATTAGATGGCTCAAAATACTATTTTTCTGGTCCAAAACTCGAAACTAAAATCTACACACCCATAGCCCGCTGGACCGATCTTCCATTCTCTAGCACTTTAGTAAAACAGTCATAGATTTTACATACAAACTTGAATTGAGCTGTTTTTAGTGTTATTTCGAAGATAATTTCAAACTCTACAAATTTCTCCACATAAAATTTTGCAATTAAAACTTTTTCTTTGTCTACACAACTCTTGAAGCTTCTGCTACTACACTTATATTTTTGTCTTCACCATAGTCGACTTCTTTTGCTCATATTTATCACAAATTGGCTCCATTTTTCTCTTCCTTATAAATCCTTTCTACCTATAGAAACATAATAAATATACTTGAGTAGCAATTTTTATATAATAAATAGATAAAATATGGGAGGAAATATGTAAAATATGATATTCATCACAGCCCAATACCTATTTATTGCTAGTTCTCGAGCAAAACCTAAACAACAACAACAACAACAACAACTAAGCCTTTTATCCCAAGTATATGGGGTAGGCTACATGAACCAAAAAAAGAATCATGCCGGATCGATCACTTTGATATTCCTTTTCCATTCATTTCTATCAAGTAATATCTCCTTATTTAAACCTCTAGACTCCATATCTTTGCGTATCACCTTCATCCATATTTTCTTCGGTCTTCCCTTCGTTCTTTTAACTTATCCTATATTAATAAACTCCCCTCTTCGAACCGGTGCACTTGTAGGCCTACTTTGCACATGACCAAACCATCGTAAGTAATTTTCTCACATCATTCTAGTTCTCGCGCTAAACCAAAACCTAAACCTAAAAACAAAAAGAAAAAGAAAAATTCTAACTCACTTTTATAGGAATCACAATTGTACTTAGCATGTGTAACAAGCCATTAAACCCCTATATTACTCTAGTGGATGAATTGGGTTTTGTGAGGGTTTAACGTGAATATATCCACAAAGTTCGTGAAGAAGGGAGATTAAGGAATGAAGAAAATAAAAATAAGGACAACCAAAAATTAAGAAAAACAAAAATTTTATACAGAAGGAAGAAAAATCTTTTTCGTATTTTCTGTAATTAATCTTACTAATATATAAAATTAAGAATGCATTTAGATTATCAATATTCAAGTTAAACATCATATCAAATACACTAGTTATTTTAATAAAAAATTAAAATCCTATCTTTCAATACCGCTAATAAATAATTTATTGGCTCCTATACATCTATTTGCACATGTGATAGTTTATTTTGGTTTTGAACTCAAATTCTAACTCATGATTCATCTTTCTCTCTAAATATATTTTTTCTCTTTTTAATTACTTTTATGAATATTTCATCTTTAAAGCGAATTTTCACGCTTTTATAGGTATAAATACCCGATTATTCGGATCATACTCTCTCTCTTAAAAATATCGTTCGTGTGAATATTCACACTTACTTAGGTGTAAATACCAAACTATTCGGTAATTCTTAAGAAATTTATTTATTTAGAAAGGATCATTGTCTTAATACCTGACTCACCTCTTTATTCTTTTTTCTTACTTTCTTATTTAGGGAGAAAAACAACTCAATTGTTATTATTTTTATCCTTAATTTAATAAACCATTGTGAAGTAGAAAATAGATGTATATTTACCTCAAAATTACCATTTGTGGTATTTATTTTTTGGATTTTAATTTTTTATAAAATTCTAAGTGTATATTATCTAATCCACTTTCCTATCAAATCTCAAATCTAAATTTGTTCTTCTATTTATAATTAGTTTGATTTATTACAAAAAATAATATTTTTAAAATTTTAATTCTTTTCAAAATACCCTAAAACTAACCAAAGTGTAAAATAAAGAAACCTAAAAATCCTAAAATAAAAATAAAAATCCTAAAAAGAAAATAGAAAAAATACTAATCTACTCTCCCATAACTAAATTCGTAAGGGGTGGCAAATGGGTCGGGTGGCCTGCTGGGTATGCCCGGCCCAACACATTCTAGGCACGTGCCCAGCACGGCCTGCAAGCGGCATGCCGAACCTGGCCCGGCATGCTACTGGTGCTCGTGTTGTGCCCAGCTTGTGTGTTCGGGCCTCTTGTGTGTGTCGTGCCATGCCCGGCACGTGCTGGGCATGCATAATTTTTTTTAAAAAAATTAGCCTTTAGACTTTTAAAAGAGGGGTTCTTTGCAATTCTTTTGCAGAAAACCGCCAACAATTCTAAAACTAGCCACTGTGGGTTTTCTATAAAATTTTTAAAAAAATTTTATCCCTAACGGTCAAAATGGCCATTGCGGGTTTTCAGTAATTTTTTTACAAAAAGCTCTTCTCCCTTCTATAAATATCCCTTATTCATTCAAATTTATTTTTCTCACAACAGTCATACCAACTATAACTCTTTTTAATATTCATCTTTCTAATCCCTCCAAACACAAAGCTCAAATAAAAATCTTTATCAAGATTCAAGAATCAAGATCTCTTCTCTCAATATAAAAGAAAAAGAAACAATTTCTCATTTCGGCTTCAATCTTTTAATTTCAATTTCAAACTCTCTCTTAATAAGCAAGAATCTCAACTCTCAAGTCTATCTTCGGCCTGCAGCATTGAGGTATTTGTTTATTTTTAAGCTATTTTTTTTTCGATTTTTTCATAGTTTTGACTATGGGTCCATACTCGTCCGACGCTTCTTCTTCTCAAAGCGTTTGTAGTTTTAATCTTTTTTTAACAAATGAAGAATACCATTATTAGAATACACTCCATAAATTTCATTTGCATCACATGGACACATAGATTCTTCTAATTTGCTACAAGAAGAATCCACTCAATCAACAATTTCCAATGTAATCATCACCTCTATAGCTTCAAAATCTGATATATGGAATCACTCTGAAAATTTTATAGAAGACAGTGTTAGAAAAACTAAATATAAATGTTGCCAAAGACTTTAGTCCTTCGCTAAATAAAGTGAAACGGGTCATTTTAAAAGACATCTAAGAAATCAAGCCCACGAAATGAGCCTCAAGAAATGCAATTAAACACATATTGAGGTACTTTAGCAACTTGTAAGTATAATCCTATAATTGGTAGAGAATAATTAGCCACCAATATAGTGCATGCCAAATAACCATTCTCTTTGGCCTAAAAAACATAAATTTAAAAAATTTCTTAGAATGACACATGACTCCGAATTCAAAAAAGTATCAAGATCAACTTGTAAATTCAACATTATTAATATATAATGATAGAAGCCAAACATTAATTGCAATTTTTACTTCTCTAATTTATAGAGTTGTCATAACCTTCGATTAATGGGAAGTATTAAATGATAGTCACTTTTATGTGCAACAACTCACTATATAGATCACGATTGGCGAATTCAAAAAATAATAATAGGGTTTAAAAGATTTGAATTTCCTCACAGCACACATAATCTTTCACAGTCTTTACTAAGTGTTTTTTTGACTTTCGGAATAGAACGAAAAAAATTCTATTTCTTTCGATAACGCTTCCCAAAATACAACTCCAATAGAAATTTTAAAAAAATATTACTAAATTGATTTTAGAAGGTAAAATATTTCACATTCAATATCTTTGCCACATAATAAATTTGTGTATTCAAGATGTATTAAGAATAGTAAACAAATTTATAACTAAACTTCGAACATAATAGCAATTATAAAATATTGTGGGCTAAAAGACAAAATTTTAAATAAATATGTAAAAATTTTAAAATCTCACCAAAACTTTTACTCTATGATGTTATAACAAGATGGAATTTCATATTAAAAAAATTAGATGAGGTAATTAAATATAAAAAATGTAGTGAATTTATTTAACTAAATAGAATTACAATCTTGTATTTTGGATGCAAATGAATGAAATCATTTACATTGCATTTGTAATTTTGCAAGGAAATTTGAAGATAAAATTAAATCACTTTCGGGGACCTCCTACCTAACCACATACATTACTCTTCATTATTTAACAAAAATTAGTTTGGTTTTTATCAAAATAAGAATATCAATTTCTTGAAGATACTGTTAAGCCAATATAAATTAAATTTAGTAGATATTTTAAAAATTATCTATACTTACTATATTTTGCCATCCTTATAAATTGGCGAACAAAATTAGATAGAATGAAAATTTTACTAGAACTATTTCACAGAAATATGGCTTATAAAAATAATGTTGAAGAATAATTAACAATATTAAAATATGTTGAAATATTATTTACTCTATATATGAAGATATATATGGTAACAAATCTCCAAATACAATAAACCAACCCAGCATTAAAGAAGATGATACATCAAACACAATAATGTCAACTTTATTCAATCGCAAAAAACCTAGACCAACTCACACTTCTTTTAATGAAGTTTATTACTATTTAGATAGGGCCAACATAAATTGCAATTCACTTGATTGTTATAAAGCTTTTTATATTTTGGCCTGGTGAAAATCATCGGAGAAAATATATCCTATGCTTTTCAATATGGCTCGTAATATACTAACATCTCTGGTGTCCATAGTAGTATTAGAGTCTACTTTTATTATAGATGGGAGAGTGCTAATAAATTGGAGGAGCTCAATGATAGTAAATACATTGAAGATGTGTGTTAGCCTAAAAGACTAGCTGGACATAGAACAAATTAAGAAACCAAGGAATTACAGACGAACTGAAGCAAGAGAGCTCACTTGAAGAAAATTAAAAATTGAAAACTCCTATACTATTAGCTTTCATTATTTTTCCTCTTTACAATTGTATTTTTTCCATGTAATTTTTTAATAACTCATAATTCTCTACGAAATAATATAAAGAATAAGTTGAGGGTGACGGTCAGTATTCTCTCCCTTCTCTTCAGGCTTTGTATGAACTCCAAAGATATTTATATTGTTAATTTGTAAATGTAATGAGATTCAATGAAATAAAATTTTATTTTCATACAAATTTGTTGGTTAATCTTCTTTATTGTTAAAACTTATAATTTGGTTAATCTTCTTTATTATTAAAACTTAAAACTTATAACTTTAAAATAAATTTAATAAAAAGAACAAAAAAAAAATGCGGGCCGGCATTCCCGTGCCCGGTGGTCTATGCCTGCAGGCCTTGCCCAGGCAGACATGCTATGCCATGCCTATGGCATGGAACATCCATGCTAGGCATGACTTAGTTGCCGGGCCTACTCATGTTGCCCTCATACATGAATAGAGATGAAAATTATTTTTAAAAATAATATACAACTAGTAAGAGACGTGAAAAATTACGATCTCAATACGGTTACCTTATTAACGCACGGAAAGTGGTTATGACCTTTTGATTGCTTGCCACTATCATAATATGTGCATTTCAAACATGAAATGAGTGCATTATTGTGTTTCATCAACCTTCTATAAGTTTAGAAATTAGCTTTTTGTTTCTTATACCATTCTTGCTTTTTCTTTTTCTCATGTAAGTAGTAATAATTGGGTTGAATAAATTTTCAATGTAAACCTTCTAATCATCATTAGTATCAAGCACATATGTACAAATATCATGAGATATGAAGAATATACCATTATCAAGTGAGTCATGGACTATGTAGTGTGGTAGCCTTTTAACTTATAAAGTAATGCAAGCTCCTCTACAAACAAATCCTCAAAACTTTCATCATAAAAGAATTGCACACTTTCACAAGTATCATCATACATAAAGTCAGTGTATGTTAATTCATTTAATATCAAGAGCTCTTCTTTGAAAATTTGCTTAAATATAGGTTTAACATCAGCACAAGAGATAAAATGAGTGTGCATGCTGTAAACCATGTTAACCTCCTATAATTGATTAATACTTTTGAAGTTGCAAGAAATAGTCTGCCTAAGATAATAGAAATTTAATTTCGGAGATTGGAGATTTGCTTGGTTTCTAAAACATTAAAGTCTACAGGAAAGATAAATTCGTCGATCTTGATGACCACATCCTCAACCATACCAAGTGGTGCCAGCTAGCTGTAATATGATCTTGGTAGGTTGAAAATTTTCTAGCCCCAATTGCTAATAGATAGTACAAAGAAGCAAGTTAACATTTACTCCTAAATCAAGCAACGCCTTGTCAAATGTAGTTTTCCCAATTGTACATGAATTTGTGGGGAAACCTGGATCGTTATATTTGACAAGCAAGAAGTTAGAGAGGATTTGAGATATATTTATAGCAAGAATCACTTTCTCAGGAACATTTTTTTGCTCATTTCTTAGTGCATAAATCCTTGAAAAATTTGGCATAAGTGAGAACCTGTCTATCAAGAAGTGGAATGTTGACCTTCACTTACTAAAATATTTCGAGATTCTTCTCTACTTATGGTAAAGGCTTCCTAAGCTAATTAGAAAATGGTGCTTTCAACTTATTAACAGGTTCAAGGTGATGGAGATGGATGTGGAGAAAGAGAGAGAAGAGTTGGTATAGCCTGCAGAATAGTAGGAATGAGATCATGGGGCATGACTATATTGTTGTTCACTTGCTTGTTATATCTGAGTGTGTGAATTGCATTGCATTGGTGAACATATGATGAAACAGACTGAGATGAGTTGGAGTTGAAATTTATTATTGGTTGGCTCGAAAAAATTCGGCCCTTAGTCACTCAGCTGTGTGGCTAGCTATCCAATCTTTTGCTCTAGATGCTTGATCGATAGAGAATTAACAAGAAGTTGCTGGTCAGTCTGTTGTATAAATTCAATAGATACTTTCATTAGATTTTGTATGTGTGTTTCTAATATGGATGTTGTTTTGAGAAGATTATCCATGTTCCTCATAAGTGACGTTAGTCGTCTATCGTGATCAATGTAGGCCCCTGTTATGGATAAGAGTTGGCTGCAGGAGATCTATTCTGGTTGTTCGCATGGTTCGTAGTGTTTGGGTGCTAATAGATACCCATATTTGGTTTTGAAAACAGACTAGTAGCTAGGGGCTGCATGCTGGAGTTGAAGCCCTCTGATATTTTCCTTGGCCCCATGAAAGATTTGGGTGATTCCTCCAACCCAAATTGTATATAGGAGCGTATGGATTATTCATGGGTCGTGGGTATAGGGCTTACTCAGTTGTTGGACCAATGAGATTCATTAAGAGTGGACACTTCTCCATGACATATTCGAAGCGCTGCAATTGAAGCATGTGGGAGTATATAATTGATTCACCTGACCTATCTGTGGAGTACTAGGTGTTTCCAATGCTTCGATTCTCATAGAAAGGGCAACAATTTTAGCTTCAGCAACTATAGAGTTGTCAATGTTATGGATCCTGCTTTTATTCGTAGAAGTCGATGCGTTGGGCTTCTCAGTAGGACTATCCCACTGTATAGTTTTCCATACCAGGTTTTTAAAGTATTTTCGCACTTAATCCTCATTTTTTCTTATATAACTCCCCTTGACACATGGTCTCAAGAAGAGTTTTGGAAGTGCAATCGAATCCTTCATATACGATTTGACACAATCGCTACTTTTCTGTCACATGGTGAGAGCACTGAGCTAGTAAGTTCTTGAATTGTTCCAAGTACTTCCAGAACTGGTTTTCCTGCACTTGATAGAACTGATTAATGGCATTTCATATCTTAGTCGTCTTGTGCATGAGATAGTACTTCTTAAGAAATACTATTACAAATTGATCTTAAGTAAATATTATAGGTATATTGTATAATCACTTCTTGGCATTATCCTTGAGGGTAGATGAGATGAAACAGAGCTTGCATTCTCCAAATCATATCCAGTGAATTTATGAAGTATACTGACATACTCTGATTTTAAATCATAGTGATTACCAGCTGCTTGTGGAAGTTTTATGCATGATAGTGGTGATATACGCAATGGATAACATCGATCCTGAAGGATCGAAATTGATTGGTCCATCTTTTACCCATGATTAAATCAGATCTCACAAGGAGATCAAATTAATTCTCTCTAATGTGGCATGAACCAACGCACGTAAGTGAATGTGAGTTTCCTAAAATTAATGCATGAATGTCTGATATGGTGTGGTAAGATAAAAAGTGAGAAATATTATCAAATAAGAATATGATGTTCCTACTATGTTTATTTTATTTATTTTTCTTTTTTATAGAACCAAGAACCCAAACACAGAACAGGAGAGAAAGTTGGGTAGGGCAGATACTTGACTGCCGCTAAATGGCAGCTCTGGCTGATGTTTAGTAGTATAACTAGGGAGATTGCCTCTCTAGTTTTTGTAGTGGCACTCTGATGCTCCTCTAGTCCATATTAGTTTCCTGTATCTGTACTTCTAGATTCCTGCACACTCAACACATGTTTTTAACTCGTAAAATATGACAAAAAGTAAGAAAACACCATCGATCTCCGGCAATGCTACTAAAAATTTAATGTGAAATATCTAACTACAAGTGTACAGTGTAGTTGCAGTAGTTTATAGGCCGTTCCCATAGGGATCTCTAATATTTTGTAATCTCGCTTTCTTTATTATTCTAGCAAAATAATTATATGTTTAGAATGAAAAGATGGATTTTTTTTTAAAAATTTATTCTAAAGTGAACCTAAGATATCGAATTCATTAGACTAATAACTTAACAATCAATTTTTTTCTTCTTCCTATCTTTTGTAATATGCATAATTATGAACATACAAGAAGTTGATCTTTTTAATTTGATTTTTAATTAAGTGTCTCTAAGTATGATTTATCAAGTGGTATGCAAGTATAAACCATCAAAAATGACTACTTTCTTAAAAACAAATTATATTTATAGATACCCCTTTAAATAAAAGTAAAGAAATAAATTTCAAACTCTAATCTAAGTATAACTTATCAAAAAACTAAACTTAAACATAATATATTAATGATCTTGAATCTACAAGTTAGTTTTTTAAATTTATTTAAATAAAAATCCTATCTTTATTTCTTTTTCTAAGAATATGATAAGAAAATCTCATATTAAAATATTTAACCTAACTTCATATACATTTTAGGATCAATGTGATTAGCTATCCATGATTCTAACTAACAAAATCCTATTGTTATTCATGATGTGCAATAAAAATCTTATTTTTCCCTAGAAACAAGTAAAAATATCCTAATATAGACTATTAAAACAATTAAATCTAAACTATGAAGACAATTAAATATTACATACACAAAACTTACTACAAAGAGAGACCCGAGCTCTATTGAGTTTCGATATGGCGGTCGTCCCACTCCAGATCTCAATTTCCTACTTTATTAAAATAAATAAAAGGTACAAAAAGCCATCTAAAAAGTCATATTAATTTAAAGGGATTTATGGGGGTATTTATAATACGATCACATTCCCACTCCTACTCGAACTCTGCTACAAAACATATAATTCTATTCCAACGCAAACTAATCTTAAAATATATAACTCTAAATCAATCCATAATTATTAGAAACCAATAGTTGAGATTAGATGCTCAAAATACTATTTTATAGGTTTAAATCCCGAACCTAAAATCTGCATACACGTAGCTTGCTGGATTGGGTCTTTCATTCTATAGCACTTCAGTAAAACGGCTATAACGTTTGCATATGAACTCAAATTGAGCTGTTACTAGTGCCATTTCGAAAATAATTTTGAGCTCTACAAACTTTTCCTCACAAATGTTTCTAATTCAAGCTTTATATTTGTCAAAATAGCTCTTGAAGTTGCTACTGCAACACTTATATTTCTGTCTTCATCATAGTCGATTTCTTTTGTTTATATTTATCACAAATTGGCTCATTTATCTTCTCTTCCTTGCAAATTCTTTTAACCTATAAAAGCACAATAGACATACCCAAGTAACTATTATTTATATACGAAAGTAGATAAAATAAGGAGGAAATATGTAAAATATGACACTCATCAATGGTATCTGGACACTCTTGTATATATTCAGTATTTATATTTCTCTGTTCTAATAGTGTACTTGACCCTACATAAACAACATTTTCGTATACATATTGTTTATCATTCTAGTATATATATTTTTGGATATTCCTATATTTATACCTGTGATATTGTGACAGATAGATTCAAACCTATGGTATGTGTATCATATTTGCACGTTTGTATATCTCTTGCCTGTGATTATATGATGTAATGGTCTCGGATACTCCGGTATTGAGAGTGCCTGCTGGTAGCATCCTACCCATTGTTGGGGCACACGTTCAGGCCAACTAATATAACTTGGAGTATCACAAAATATCCTAAATTTCTTGGCATTCGTGCATTAGTCATCTTAAAAACCTAATTTGGCCATATCAGTTACTAGTTGCACCATGTTCAGTCAATCTCTAATACAAAACCAAAAATGAAATTCTATCTTCATGATTATTAGCTTTGTATTTTATTAAATTTTTTATGATTTTCTTGGAATCATTTGAGTAAGTCCAGAATCCAACAAATACGATGCATGGCTGGACTTCCGGTATGTATAAGTTAAATTTCTTAATTCCAAACTGCATTCTATATTTGGAGATATTGTTTTTCAATTTTTTATTTCTGATAATTTTCTTGAAATTTTTTAAAAAAGTTCCAAAAGCCATCAAAATATTCAATTTTCTTATTTAACAGTTCAGCTTTGCAAATTTTTGTCCCAGAAAACCAATTCATCTAAAAAAAATTCTAGGAATTATATCGTGATCCTATCAATTCCATTTATCTCCTATAATTTCTTGAAATTTTCTAGTTATTCTGTAGAATGCAGGTTCCAACAGAGTAAAATAATAATATTTTTTCCTGGTGGAACCCACCTATCTAACCATATTCTTTTACTTCCTTCTCTTTGTCCAACAAAAGTAGTTGAAGGACTGCCATGAAAGTCTCTTCCTTGGAACTCTCCGTTTCATGGAACCTCTCCATTTAGAAAAATGATTATGTCCCATAATTTTATTTGTTTAAAATTATAAATATGGGTAAATGAGGGGATTCCCTTTCGTTTTTCTCTCCTTTTACTCTCATAAACTTATCTCTCGTTCTCTCAAACTGTCTGCTTGTTGATGAGGAGTGAAAAGACCAGCTGGAGCAAATTTAAGGAGTCAAGGACCCATGTAAGTATACATCTCTCCTTTTGTTTTCTTTCTTGCTTTCTAGTTTTCCAATTTCATCGGTTTTTCTAGGGTTATAATATAAAATCTTGTCTTTGGGGTTTACATGGAGTGAAATGCATGTTGTAGAAATTTTGGACATACCGCTATCCAGTGGTCGAATGCACTAGGTAATAAATTTTTGATTGATCTATATTTTGGTGCATTATTGTGATAATTATACGAAATATTTATGAAATTAGTATAAAATTAATAGTATAGATTTTATGTTTTAATTACTGTTAACTATGATAAGTGTATGTATCATTGGTATAATTTATGGCCTCATGCACATCAATTTTTTTTCCAAGTGCGTGCCTGCTGGTAATACACTTTACTTTTGAAATTAGCTACAAAAGAATGTTACAATATAAGAGAATATATTGAGCTGCCAATTTATATAAGTTATTAAGGTAGTAACAAAGAAATAGTGATCCCATTATGTCTTCTCAATTTTCTAATTATGATTTACTTACACTAGAATTCATTATATCCAATTTCTTCGATTTTAATTTTAATTTGAAATTTCATCAAGCAAGAAAATTTTAAACTTTTGTGGAATCATAATCTCCACCTCCTTAGTTTCATTGGAGAAGATTTTATGGGCATTAGAGTATATTTGATTTTTCCATCAAGTGGATACAAGATGTCGTACTTATCGAAAATCATTAATTTTGTATCTTCTTGATAAAAAGCCAAATTAAAACTAAAACAAGAAACATTGTATGTGAGTAATCCTAAGATTGTTACAATAATCTAAAAGTATTTAAAAAAAAAAATTGATGAGAGTGAAAATAAA